>QEOT01003121.1:30500-52305 GCA_003123785.1 Pterocarya stenoptera
AAAAAAAAAACCCTTCAATAAAAAGCACGTAAAAACCGGGGTGTTACACAAACCATCCATCTCAATGCATAACTTGGACCAACCAAGTTATACAACCAATCCTAGTCAATACATACATTTTTTCATTCGTCCATGCACAATAACCAACACTTCATCGTAATCTTAATGATGCATAATACAAAACTTTCATCCTATCATTGAAACTTAAACATCAGATACTCATGCTTACGACAAATTTTCAATTATATATGATAAATCTGTTTGGCACATGTTTCTAACCAAATTACACGTGTACCCTACCCCTTTTATCACCTAAGATCAACATATAATCCACTAAAACGCTTGCTTATATCAACAAGCTTCATACACCCAACACTAACGTCCAACTCAAACCCATACCATTGTCACGCTTCGCAATCTTTCCCAACCTTCACAATCCCAACACATCACTTGACATCATGCCACTTCACAAACTATACAACTATCCCAACAATCCCTAACCACTTCAAAATTGCACCATGATCCCATCACTTCACATGGCATCCGGCCATTGCACAACTACTCATTAACTCCATTCCTCTAACAGCACAACTCTACATTTAATCCTAACACTTCACAACATCACGCTATACCACCACTACGTCACAACTGTACAACTCCATCACTCCACACTACTTACAACCATAACACAATTACACAATAAAACCCATCACTTCAACCTACTCAGTCACATCACAACTACTTCACAACACCGTTCATAGTTTCCAACACTTCACATCACCGTTCATAGTTTCCAACACTTCATATCACCATCCACAACTACAAAGCCATCCCACACTTCAAAACATGTCACACAGCACATAGTTCACAATTCACAATACCACACACTTCACAACAATAGTACAATCCACAACGCTAAACAAGCTTCACAATAAAATAACTAACGAGGGAAATGAATAGGAATTCTACCATGCGACAGGGCTAACTCGTTGCATTGGTTGCAGTCGGCTAAGGTCTCATGGTGTCAAAAGCCACTGGTTTGGATGGTAATCTTCCTGTGATGGTCACGGTCGTGACCCCAAAACAGGGCTGTTTGGATGGCTTGCATGTAGGGTTTGGTGGCTAAAGGGAGGTTACCATGGCTATTGGACTGCTGTGGGAGGGTTTGGGGTGGTGCTACAGGGCTGTTGCAGGTGGTGGCAAGGGCCATGAGGTGGCTGAGTAGTGGTGGTCGTGGGTGGTGCGACAAGGTTGTGGTTGACCAAATCGTGAGGGAGAGGGGGACAGAGGAGTTGGGCTAAGCTAGGGTAAATGACAGTGGCTGTGATGGTGGCTATGGCCGGCTGGAGGCAGGGCATAGTGGCTATGGGATGGCACGGCTGAGGCCTTGGTGGAGAGAACAAAGGAGAGGGGGAGAGGCATGGGGCTAAGGGAGTAGATGGTCAGTGAGGCTCGTAGAGGCTGCTCATTGTGGTGGCATGTGGCGTCGTGGAGAGAAACTGAGGGAGGAAGGAGAGAGGCTATGGCGTGCTTTGAGGAGAGAGAGGGATCCATGTTGGGGGAGGGGATTGAGGAGAGAGATAGGGGACAACTTGGAGGGAGGAGAGAGGAAAGAGGGAAAATGGGAGAAAAAGTTAGGTTTGGGATTTAATCCCAACCCCTCATCTAGGGGTCCCCAAATTGATCTAAAGGTGAAAAATTAAACATAGATAATCAACTAACTAAATAATAGGAAAATAAAATAGAAATACAAGGGGACTAATTAAAACCCAACTTTAGTTCTAAAATGTAATCTGTAATCATGAAATTAAAATGATGAAATTTGTTAAATATTTTTAATAGAAATAACATCATCTAAATAAGTAGAGTTTTTAACATAAAATAAAGCAATGAATATTAAATAATACTCTTTAAGAACTAAGATTATTTAAATAAAATGATTTGTTAAAACTATATTACTTTTAGGGCTTCATAATATAAAAAGGCTTACTTGAAAGTTATTCTTGCTAAAAATACTCCATTTAAAATAATTTTGGACATTTAAAATATTTCAAGGATTTTAAAATACTCGGTTCGCTTTAAAATTCATCTGCTAAATTGAAAACACAACAATTTGGGATTTAAAACGCATAGACAATACGCTGACCAATCGAGAGGAAAATGAGCGGTTGGTCACAATCTCCCCTCCTTCTAAAAATTTCATCCTCGGAATTTGCTTACACTCGATACGAATCTATTCATACTCATCCTTGCATCGTCTTCATGCCTTCATACATGTTCACTGTTTCAATCACTCCTTGCATAGCACCTTCATCCTTGTGTCTTGTCAATCAAGGATTGAACTCAAGTCATTTCCAAATACTAAACCCAATCCATCATGCAACACTTGTACTTTCCATATCACAATCCTTACTAAAAAAGCTTGAAGTTATCATCTCATCCTCCATCTTGATTCTAACTTAACTCGTGGTCATCCATGCACTTCGTAACTATTGTAGTCTACCTATCGTTTCTAATCTATTCATCGCATAAACATGTAACTACTTCTATATGTTCCTAGCCTTCGATTGTTCATTCTTTCTCTTCTAACTACCTCAATTCTTTATCACTTCCTTCATTTCATGCACTTAACATAACCACTCCTAGTAGGTGCCATTATGACATGCATTCATTGACTATGTCATACTATAAACTATCAAAACATTAAAACATATATCTTTTCATAAACTTACTGCAAGACGAGACATGCCTTGGGAATACTTCAACCTAGGTTTTTCCTTCACTTTCAATTCTCTTTTCAAAAGTTTTCTTTTCTTTTCTTTTCTTTTCGTAAAATTTTTCTCATTTATTTTTAAAAGTTAATAGAATCTAACCTAGATTTTGCTTTGATACACCCTGTAATGCCCGTCCTTATGGTGTGACTTTAGAAAATGAGACGGTAATTACTGATCCTTTTAAAACCTTTTCTTTTCCTTCCCAGGACATAAAAGATTTTAAGTTTAAAACTAAAATCTACTCTATAAATCTAAGGGGGAGTTTTGCAATGGAAATCATTAAATTAAATTAAAAGTCTTTTCATAGAAATTGACTTCCATACATTACGTGAAACTTGCCTAGGCTTCTGTCACACTTCTCTTGGGCCAAGTTTGTCCTAATGCTTCTTCCTCGTTGTCCCTCAGAGGGGGAAGAACATACATAAAAGCTAAAGTGAGTCGAATACTCAGTAAGTATTACTCCATACTGTAAAACTATACTAACATAGCTTTTTCATTCATGCATTCATCATTTTTCTACATACTTATATCAAACATTCATTTCATTTGAAAACATTACAATGTGAAGTTTTTCTTCAAAAAGGTTTTCCTTTCATAAAACATTTTCCACACCTTGTACATCCTTCATAAAGAGCTAAATGATTACACAACATTCAACTTAACTCTTTTCACTTTTTCTCTCACCGGAACACACTGTTATGCCTTGTGTGTTGGGGTTAGTAGTATTTTGGACCTGGATTCCATCCATAGCCACAGATTGGGAATCCTTTTCAGTCAAGGGGCAGCACTGTGTACACTACTAGTACGACTTACCCAACATTGCAATCTGCCCAATCCTTTGGTACCATCATTCATTCACTTCAGTCCTTTTCTTTTTATTTATTCCATTCAGTCATTTCCTTTTCATTTCTTTCAGTCATCAGTCCATTTCATTTCATAAACATTATTTAAAAGCATAAGCATAACATCATCAGTAAACATCATTTCATGGCATTCTTTAAACATCCTTTCATAGCATCATTTAAAACTCATTTTGTTGCTTAATTTGAATAGTAGATCATAGCGTCATTTAAAAACGCTTTGATCACATTATTTAAACATCATTTAAAAGCATCAAGCATAAATCTCAACATTTCCTTCCATGAAATAAAAACATAACTACTACATATAATATTCATTCACATGCATACAATTATTACTTGGGGTGCATAAATAGGGGCTACCAAAAAAGACATTTACATATATATACCTTTAAACACTTATACTTAGCATACTTTCATAAACATCCTTTCATTTCATTTCATATCATTTAAAAAACTCTAAAAAAGTATGAACATAATACTTACCTGGATTCCGTGCTATTTACATTTTAGGCAGTCCATTCATGTGCTTGTTAGATGACAACCTACATACATACATAACCTTAACATCATTTTTTCTTTCAAGTGCATGAGTAACTAAACTTAGAGAATACATAAACTTCTCTTCACTAGGACTTCCTTCACTTAGACACACTCTATCATCCAATTTCATCTTCTATACTTTCCTTTATCATGTTTCCTAAATTCTCAACCCATAGTTTGGGACCCACTTGAGTTCATCTTTCAAACACAACATTGTACTTCAAGTGCTTTTCCTTTAAAGTGAACCTCCAAGATTCACTTTCAAGGTTAAGATACACAATTACCTTTATCACACTCTTCCTATCATACCATCCATCCTGATGAATAACTCACACCAACCGAGTTATACATCTCAGCCTTAGCCAATACATACATCTCTTCATCTATTCATGCATAATCTCATCAACACATCATCATAATCCAAACCAAGCATAATACACAACTTTAAACCAACCTTGAGGCTTAAACACCGTGTACTCATACTTAAGATAGATTATCCATTACATATGGTAAATCTATCCAGCACGTGTCCAACCAAATTATACATGTACCCTACCCCTTTTATCACCTAAGATCAATATATAATCCACTAAATGCCCGCTTGTGTAAATAAGTTTCATACACCTGACACTAACATCGAACTCAAACACATACAATCATCACACTTCACAGTCTTCCCCAATCTTCTCAATCCCAACACATCACTTGAGATCATACCACTTCACAAACTACATAGCTATACCAACACTTTACACAATTCCTAACCACTTCCAAACTACGTCGTGATCCCATCAATTCCTAACGTCACACAACACAACTCTATATTTAATCCCAATACTTCACAACATCACGCCATACCTCCACTATGTCATGATGAGGGTACGAAAGTGCAGTCTAAGTATCCTATTATTGGGATAAGATGCTAAAATATGAATAGAAATCATAGGAATTCATGTGTATTCCTGAATTGAGTTTCTACTTACTTTGGAATACTCATAAGCAGATTTTTATGTTTAATTTCAGGGTCTATAAAAGAGCAAGTCAAAGCCTAGTCAAATTCAAAGGACTTTCAAGTGGGCAAGACGTTGGAACAATCTAAGAACTTTCAACAAGTGTAAGACTCTTCAAATAAGGATAATGATGGGTTTTGAGAATAATTCAGATCAAGAAAAAAAGTGAGTCCAAAACATGCTAGGAGACAGCCTGAATATACTTTAGTATTTTGATCGTAACTTTTCCCTCACACATCCGATTAATGCGATTCTTGATGTGTTGGAAAGCTATTTTAAAGTGCTACAAATTTATTTCTCATAAGGATTTCTAAATTCAAATTATGAAGCACGTACATGGCTTTCAAGCTAAGTCCTAAAATTTAGGCAATTTTTTATGCGGGAATCATAAAGACATTAGGGTTTCTTTCCTACCCTATATAAGCATATAGAGAAGAGAAAAATACCATTTTTATTTTTTTAGTTCATCTATGGAAAACTAAATCTTGGGGAAAGCCTAGGACGGAAATTGATTTGCGAAAATACTTTGACTATATTCAATTCATAGATTAAGTTTTATTGTTTAAGATTCTAAGATTCAATTCTCTATTTGTTTTGGATATTATAAGTTTGAGACAATTATATTAAATCTTGCTATGGTTTGATTTTGCTGAGCTATAGGATTATGAATATATGATTGTAACTTGAACAGGTTTCTCATGCCATTAATGTGATGTTTTACTGCATTATTGTTTGTGAACAGAGTGTCATCTTTAGATCTGATATTCATTTTTATATATGAAAATCATGGTATGTAAAGCGAGAATAGATTCTAGAATTAAATTTGAGAAAGTAGATGAATATAATGTCATATCTTCCAATTAGGAATTTGGTGCTATAATTTTTAATTGTGTATATTGTTTGGATTGAAAAAGTTAAAGTATTGGATCTGGTTGAAGGATGCTCAAAGCTTTACTTGCCTTCTTATCCGGCAACCCCCAACTTACTAATTGCTAGTCCTTAACAATTTTCATATCAAAACAACGAAATAGATCAAAGAAAATCACATACAAAGGCCACTAAGTCACACTTTCCAGATTTACATATCAAAGTAATCTTAAGAATTCAATAACCCTATCACAAGCAATCCACCTATAGCAATCCACAGAATGTATATGTGTGTTCCAAGCTATATCCATCTAACCAGAACCCCTGACACATGGAACAGCAAGCACATCTCAAGTGAAAGGTTCAACTCCATAACTCACGGGTATAAAAGTGTTTTGTGTGAGGATTCTCTCTATGGAGTTGACAACGGGTGTACACACACTCTCATGGGGAATTAGGCAATTATGTACAAGCAACAAGCAATATTGATTTTATGATAGGAACACTAACAAATGAGACTTCCACCACTCTTTCCAAAACCTTACTTAGGATCAGAACGGTCAACACAAAAGGTTGTAACGTTGCTTGGGTTCGGGGCTATATGACAAAAAAAAAAGATGAAAAGGATTCAAAAACTTCCAAGTACATACAAAGGGAATCTTATTAAACCTCTCAAATAAACCACATTTCTCAAATCATCGAATAATGCTTTTTTTTTCTTTTTTTTCCTTTTTTTTGTTTTTTGTTCTCTGTTTTTTTTTTTTTTTTTTCAGTGGCCTGGTGAACAATTATGTCACCCTGGTATTTTGCTATTTCTACATAGTCTTGGTATTTTTGCCTTTGAAACTAACTTACTTGAACACTTTGTAACTCATGTTCTTCCCCTTTCTCTCTCTCCTTTTTTTTTGTTTTAATTGAGAAGAAAAATAATTTCCACATGTAGTACACATGTGGAAGTAACAAGGGTAGGGAAAATTAGTGTATAGGTTATATTCCAATGTGGAGAAGTATGGATGATGTGGGCATATGAAAAGAAAAAGCTACATGTGTTTATTGGCTCAAAGTTGGCTTCTAGGGGTCTTTGATGGAAAGGGTTTGCTTGAAAGGCTTAAACGTTAATCCTAAGTTGACCTTCGTCATATCCCAAGTATATCCACCATTTTACCACAAACCATGTAATGATATTCTCAAAAGAAATGTCCAATTCAACAGATCAATGAACGTTTATTACAATTTACTGCATTTGTAGGCTCTCAATCCTCTTCAAAACTCTTATGAATACTTAAGCAAAAGAGTTCTATAGTTACATGTGTCAAACTACCATCTTACCACAAAGCTTGGATGAGTGCATTAGGGGTTCTGTGAATGCTTAAGCAAAAATGATTATGGTGGGTTTGATGAATTCATGAAGATGACTATGAATGAGAATGAGTACACATGTGAAAAGGATTGATGGGAACCAAGGCGGGCCTTCTCATAAAGATTCTTTGCAAGTTCCAGATGAGCCAATTACAATATCAAGAGATAAAAAGATCAAAGAAGCAATGCAATGATTGATGCAATCCACATGGGACGAGTCAAGCAAGAGCCCAATAGTCAAAATGGGCTTGAAGGATGAAGATCCAATTTTGATTCATTTGATACAAGCTATGGAAGAGGGCAATAATATGACTTAAAGACCTTGGGCACTTGAAGGATTTCAAATTGTTTAAATCATTTAAATGAATTATTTTATTAATTTAAAATAATTGGGTTTTATGATGTTTGGCTCACATATGTCTTATTTTTATGAATTAGGATTTTTGGGAAGACCCTGTATTTTGGCCAAGGGCTTATTTGGAAAGTTGCAATTTTAGGAACTAGGGTTTTGAAGAGAGGTACTGTAGTGCCGCACTGTTCACGTCCGAATCACTATAGCGCCAATTCACGTCCGAATCACTATAGCGCCACACTGTTCACTGTAGCCGAAACACTGTAGCAGCGCACTATTCATCTAGGGATATTTTTGGAACAAAGGGGTTTATTTTGGGATAGGGTTTCAATTAGGTTTAGGTTTAAATACTTTTTATAGCCTCATTTTAATCAATTTATGAAATTTGATGATTTATTCATTATGAGTTGAGTTTTACTCCTCTTGTTCTTAATTGAACTTTTGAACTTATTAAAGGTAAATCACAACCTTTGTGGCATTCCTCCTTGTAATTTGGGTTCTTAAGACGGGTTCTTCAATGGGTCTAGATTTTAATATAATCTAGGTTCTTGAAATGAGTTCTCTTCGGGTCTAAATTCTCCATCCATTGACTTGATTTTGGCTTTCTTAGATGAGTTTTCAAATTGATTGTGGGTTCAAGGGATTCCCTTCCTGCGGGTTCATATCATTTGGTATTCATAGCTCGGTTTCCATTCAGGTCTGATTCTATCTTTTATTTATTGCATCTTTAATTCTAAGGCTTTATCGTTCTAGGGTTGATAAAAAAAATATAAACAAAAAGTACGCTGCCAAAATTCTTAGGGTTTTGGGTTTGGCTGAAATTTGCATCTCCTAGGGTTTCAAAATTCTAGGGTTTCTTGCATCTCTAAGTTTGTCAATTGCTTGGAATGTCGTTCTATTGATTATTCTCTTCTATTTCATTGTCAATTCTTGCGTGTTTGAATTCAATTGATTGATTTTCAATTGAATGTTATTGTTTGTGATTGAATTAGAGAAAAGAAAAGAAAGGAAAGGAAAAGAGAAGAAAATAAAATAAAATAAAATAAAGGAAAAGAAAAAAAATTCGAAAACAAAGAAAAGGAAAAGAAAAAAGGGTAGCATTCTCATATGTTGCTACATAGTTACAACAAATAGAAAGAAAGACATTTGTTGATTGAACTTTATCATCAAATGGGCTGAAAACATCTTTCTAGTGGATATCTTGTTTTATCATTACTCTTTCCCTCATATAAATTCCTTGAATCTCATGTCATTTTATTCATTTCTTATTTCTTGTTCTTGTTTCTTACATCTATATTACTGGTTGGAATAATACAAGGTTGTATTGTCTTGATTTAGTTCAACTAGTTCTAAAAGAACTTGAGCGAGAAAACTATTGAGGTAAAAGGCAAGAGAGTGTGAGACTATTATTGGGAAAAAGCCAATTAAGAGTGAAACAGGAGTGGAGTGTCATTATTCGAGAGTAAACACGTAAGGGAGTGTGTAAGGTTTTCCACTGACATTCTTTTTGTGCAACACATTATGATGTCTCATAGGAGTGACTAATCACCAAAGGGGATGGCAGATAACTCATCCTTTGTGTTGCAAGCCATGCAACAACAGTTTGAGTGGTTTAACTTGGTGTTGGGTGAAGTGAGGGATAGGATGGATCAACGAGAAGTCCTAATCAGAAATTTGCAAGGTGGGAGAGATAAGAGGCGACGTGAACCTAGTATTGAGATTAGGTATAAGAATGAAGAATATAGGAAGTCTCTTATTGCTAGGCGTGCTCTCAATACACAAATTAGGATGGATAATACAGAGCAGCGGAGAGAGAACATTTTTCATACTAGAGGCCATATCAATAACAAGGTATGTAATATAATTATTGATGTGAAGAGTTATATTAATTTGGCTAGCACTACTTTAGTTGAGAAATTGAGTTTATCTACCTTGAAACACCCTAGACCATACAAGTTGCAGTGCTTGAGTGATTGTGAGGAGGTTAGGGTAAATAAGCAAGTGCTAGTTTCTTTCTCCATTGGGACATACCAGGATATGGTGTTTTGTGATGTAGTGCCTATGCATGCTAGCCATATTTTGTTGGGGAGACCGAGGCAATATGATAAGAAGGTGGTCCATGATGAGTTAAGGAACATGTACAGTTTTGAAAAGGATGGAAGTTTAATCAAACTTACTCCTTTAGCTCGAACACAGGTCCATGGGGACCAACTGAAACTGAAAAGTGAGGTTGCTCAAAAAAGGAGTCAAAGAGAGATTGAGTAAAAGTAAATGTGAGATTGAGAAAAACAGAAATAGTGAAACCTCAAGAAAAATAAAGAATGAGTTGAAAAACAATTGTGAGGCTTCAAAAAAAGAGGAGAGTGAAGGAAAAAAAGAGAGTGAAAAGGAAAAAGAGAGTGAGAGGAAAAAAGAAGATCGAAATATCAAAAGAAAGAGAAAGTGAAAAAGAATATAGAGAGGTAGCTGAGAGTCATGAAAAATGAGTTGAGCCATGGGAGAAAAAAGAATGAGAGATTGTAGAGAGAAATGAAAAAATAAAAGTGGGATCTTATGCTAAGGCAAGCTTTTATACTAACGAATTTAACGACTATTTGCCTAGTGTTGTTTCTTTATTCTAGGAATATGAGGTCAGGATTCCTAGCGGTGCGTTTAGTGGATTGCCACCTATTAGAGAGATAGAACATTACATTGACTTTGTGCCAAGTGCGACAATCCCTACTCAACCTTTCTTTGAAGAACATGAGTCCTTGAAGCACTTGACAGGACAAGGTAAGTTGAATAGAATGCATGCTAAGTGGGTGCAATTCATTGAGATATTTCCTCATATAATCAAATACACAGAAGGTAAGGAAAATCTTGTGGTTAATGCCTTAGCAAGAAGGTATGTCCTTGTCTTCATTTTAGATGCAAAATTGTTGAGATTTGAATATGATATGGAATTGCATGCTAATGGTGATGACTTTGCTAGTGTGCATGGAAACATATGAGAAAGCACCATATGGTAAGTTCTATAAATTTGATTGGTGTTTGTTTCGAGATGATAAACTTTGTGAACCTACTAGTCTTATGTGTTATTTTGGTATGAAAAGGATTTTAAATGTGTGGCGTGACCATGGGTGGAAGTTTTGCTTGCCAATCATTGAGTTTGCATATCATTAGAGTGGTCATTTTGGTGCAAAGAAGACTTTAGACGTGTCGCATGAACGTTTGTGGGAGTATTATTTGCCATTCATTGCCATATTGCATAAACATTTATGGGAGAATCCTTTGCCATTCATTAATGTGTTACGTGAACGTTTGTGAGAGTATTATTTGTCATTCATTGACATGTTGCATGAACTTTTTTGGAAGTATCATTTGTCATTCATTAACATCTTGCATGAACGTTTGCGCTAGTATTGCTTGCATTCATTGAGTTTGCATATAGTTGGAGTGGTCATTTTGGTAAAAGAAAAACTTTAGATGTGTTTCATGAACATTTGTGGGAGTTTCATTTGCCATTCATTAACATGTTGCATGAGCATTTGTTGGAGTATCAGTTGCCATTCATTAACATGTTGCATGAACGTTTATGGGAGTATTGCTTGCCATTCTTTGAGTTTGCATATAATTGGAGTGGTGATTTTGGTATACGAAAAACTTTGGATGTGTTTCATGAACATCTGTGGGAGTATCATTTGCCATTTATTGAATTGTTACATATACGTTAGAGGGAGTATCATTTGCCCCTATTTGAGTGTGCATATTTTAAAACCTTGCACACAACTATTTTTTTATTTTCACTTTGAATTTGTTTATGGTTTTAATCCCCTTTCTTCTTTAAGTTTGATATTATTGCTTGTTGATGACCGAAGTAGCTTGGATAGACCTTTTCAAATTCTTGAGAAAATTAATGATAATCCATATAAAGTGGATCTTCCAGGTAAGTATCATGTTTCTACAATTTTCAATGTTACTAACCTCTTTCCCTTTGATCTAGGTGGAGATTCAAGGTCGAATTCTTTTGAGGAGAGGGGGAATGATGGGAACCAAGGCAGGCATTGTCATAAAGATTCTTTGCAAGTTCCAAATGAACCAATTACAAGATCAAGAGAAAAAAGATCAAAGAAGCAATGCAATGATTGATGCAATCCACATGGGACGAGTCAAGCAAGAGCCCAATAGTCAAAATGGGCTTGAAGGATGAAGATCCAATTTTGATTCATTTGATACAAGCTATGGAAGAGGGCAATAATATGACTTAAAGGCCTTGGGCACTTGAAGGATTTCAAATTGTTTAAATCATTTAAAGGAATTATTTTATTAGTTTAGAATAATTTAGCTTTATGATGTTTGGCTCACATATGTCTTATTTTTATGAATTAGGATTTTTGGGAAGACCTTGTATTTTGGCCAAAGGCTTATTTGGAAAGTTGCAATTTTAGGAACTAGGGTTTTGAAGAAAGGTACTGTAGTGCCGCACTGTTCACGTCCGAATCACTATAGCGCCACATTGTTCACTATAGCCGAAACACTGTAACAGCGCACTATTCATCCAGGGATATGTTTGGAACAAAGAGGTTTATTTTGGGTTAGGGTTTCAATTAGGTTTAGGTTTAAATGCTTTTTATAGCCTCATTTTAATCAGTTTATGACATTTGATGATTTATTCATTATAAGTTGAGTTTTACTCCTCTTGTTCTTAATTGAACTTTTGAACTTATTAAAGGTAAATCACAACCTTTGTGGCATTCCTCCTTATAATCTGGGTTCTTAAGACGGGTTCTTCAATAGGTCTAGATTTTAATATAATCTAGGTTCTTGAAACGAGTTTTCTTCAGGTCTAGATTCTCAATCCATTGACTTGATTTTGGCTTTCTTGGGTGAGTTTTCAAATTGATTGTGGATTCAAGGGATTCCCTTCCTGCGGGTTCATATCAAGGATGCACGTGTGAGGCAAATTTTTTTTTTTAAAATATTGGCACATGAAAATATGCCACAGAGTTCTAACAAGGATTTTAAATACTGACTTCACACCACCACCACCCAACTTAAATGAAACATTGTCCTTAATGTTTAAGAATCAAATTTGAATGGGGAGTGATTACGCCCAAAGAATAACGCGGTAGTTGTAGCAAAGCTTTAGGGTGTCGATTCCATACAGAGACAAATTAAAAGAATAGTAGATGAGTACAAAGAAACTAAGAAAAAAATATTAAATGATCAATGGAGAACAAAGATTAATTTTAAATGTAAATTAAAGTGAGGCAAAGTGACTAACGAAAAAAGTTCTCAATTTGATAAACAGTAGAACGTCAAGAATCCGTTGCACAAATCCGGTATTTTAATTATTCTTGATTCATTAGATAACTTAATTGGAAACTCAATTCGTAAAATTTCCAATCGGAAGATATAGATTTATTCACCAAGATTAAAACAAATATAACCCTTTGAAAAATGATTCACTACTTTTAAAATACGTAAATTATTATCACTATTGAGAAAATCCTATGACGACAATATACTTTGGGAGCGATATTGCAGCAAAGAATTAAATCAATATAGATAAATAATTGATCCAACCATAATCAAAGAACTAATCCATTCAATAGAAAAAGCATGACTGAGTCCATAAACAGAATAAATTCTATGATTATTTAGAGAAGAGAACATCAATGATGAATTGAGAATGATAAAATAAAAGAGTTTTAGTAATTGAAAATCAAATATATAAATCAAAAATAAATTACAAATACCATCTAATATGCAAGTTCATCCCTAACCCTACTTGAGAATTTAGTTACCCATAAATATAATGGACAATAAAAATCTCAAGAGAAAGGTAAAGCAAACGACGGCCATGACAATTAAATTCCTCTCTTCCTCCTCTATTTATCCCCCTAATGATATCCTTATATAGGGTAGAAAAGAAACCCTAATATCTTTATGATTCCCGCCTAGAAAAATCGCCTAAATGTTAGGACTTATCTTGGCAGCCATGTACGCACTTCAGGAATTTGAATTTGGAAATACTTATTAGAGACAAAGTCGTAGCCATTTAAGTTAGCTTTCCAACACATCTAGAATCGAATCAATCCGATATGTGAGTAGAAAGTTACATTCAAAATATTAAAGTATATCTAGACAGTCTCCTAGAGCATGTTGGACACTGACTATTTCTCTTGATCCGAATTACTCTTAAACTCCATCATTATCCTTATTTGAAGAGTCCTACACTCATTGAACATTCTTAAGTTGTTCCAACTCTTGCCCATTTGAAAGTCCTTTCAATTTGACTGGATTTTGACTTACTCTTTTATAGTCCCTGAAATTAAACATAAAGATCTGCTTAGCAGTATATCAAAATAAATAGAAACTTAATTCAAGAATACACATTAATTCCTATAATTTCTATTCATATTTTAGCATTATAGTCCAATAATAGGGTATTTAGAGTGCACTTTCGTACACTCATCAGGGAGTAACCAAAAAGGATAGAATACACCTGATAAGTGACTTGAGTAGCTTGCTAAGCACCGAAGATGGTAACCTGAAATGATAAAAATGAAACTAACATGCAAACAAAAATAAAGAAAACAACAACAACAAAAAGAAAAAGAAAGAAAATAATACAAAACAAAAATAAAACAAAACAACAAAACAAGTAAAGAAAAAAAACATACCTACGTAGTGTGGTCAAGGTTGATAGACCGGATCCATAAGTGGAATGTCTTCCACTTCCGGAACTTGCCTATCAATTAATACTTTAAGGCGTTGACCATTTACTTTAAAGATACAACCATCCTTAGAATCCTTTATTTCTACCGCCCCATTTTCAAAAATATGCTTCGCATTAGGCTTAAACGTTTTTCTCAAAATATTTTTATCATAAAACGCTTTCATTTTAGTTCTATAGATTCTAGAGTTCTCATAAGCATCATTTCTCAACTCCTTTAACTCACTCAACTGAAATTTCTTAAACTTACCCGCATTCAATTTCGAAGAAATACTAACAGGAAAAGTGTCACCTGGGCCGAGAAATGCATGCTTAAGACCTGAGGGCAGTGGCTTCAATTCCACTTTGGGACTATCCATCCTTGAAGGAATCTAATTTTCACTTTTCTTAGATAGCTCCTAAATTTTGGTTGCAAAAATATGTGAGTCATAATCCTGAAGTACATCAAAAATAGCACAAACATCAACAACATCAAATAAATCATTCATAGTATCAAACTCAGAATTAACAAGAAAATACTCAATGGAATTAGAATCATGAGTTGTATGAACTCTCCTGTCTATGAGTGCGTCAATCATGTATGTTTGTTGGCACTCATCATCCTCCCCAGACTGCTTACTGATGTGGAATATGTTGACCTCCATGGTCACGTTTCCAAAAGATAGTTTCATCAACCCATTCCTACAGTCTATAAGTGTATTAGCCGTAGCAAGAAAATGTCTATCTAATATGAGAGGAATCTTAGAGTTAGACTCAATAACCGATTGAGTATCCAAAATTAAAAAATAAACAAGGTAGTAAAACTTGTCAATTTGGATCAAAACATCATCAACTATCCCTCTTGGTTCTTAACTGAATGGTCAGCCAATTGAAGAACAACAGAAGTAGGCTTAATTTCACCCAACCCAAGTTGCAAATAAATGGAATAAGGCAATAAATTCATGCTAGCTCCTAAATCTAGCAAAACTTGCCCAAACTCATGATCTCCAATGTTGCATGCAATGGTTGGACAACCAGGATCCTTGTACTTGGGAGGATTCCGTTGTCCAATTAGAGCACTAACTTGCTCTGTCAGGAACGTTGTCTTCTTCACATAGTGCTTCCTTTAACTGTACATAAATCTTTGAGAACTTTTGCATAAGTAGGCACTTGTTTAATCACATGCAAAAGAGGAAGATTGATTTTTACCTACCTTAGATTCTCTAGGATTTCAGTATTTGGATCTAGAGTTCGCTTGCTTGATTTTAAAGCTTGAGGGAATGATACCTTGACAGGACTCTTTGTCACCTCAGGTTCCTTGGGCAGGTCAGCATCACTACTATCTTGATCATTTTCCACATCCTTTGATTTGTTCATTGTTGGGATGTGTAATGACTTACCACTTCGTGTCAGAATGGTATTCACCTCTTTCAAATTTTCTATCTCAATGTGTTGAACGTGGTGTGAGGATTGAGCTTGAAAAGGGAACTTACCTCGCTCATTCACACTCAATGACCTTATCAATTTGGACATTTGGCTCTTTATCTCCTTATTTTCTTCCATAACCTGCTTAATCAAATATTCAAACTTTTGGTTAGTCTTATCATGTGCTTCAATAAACGCATGCAAAGTGTCTTCTAAAGGACTTCTAGAAGATGAAGGTGCATGATATGGTGCAGGATATGATCTAGGGGGTTGTGCAAGCTGCTGGTTTCTAGACTTCTAGCTAAAATTGGGGTGATTGTGCCACCCTGGATTATAGGTATCAAAGTAAGGTGTAAAAGGCTTCTTGTACATACCCAAGGCATTACATTGTTCCTTATACACCCCTCTCATCTCAGCAAGTGTGGGGCACTCTTGGGTGAGGTGATCTACCCCGCCACACACAAAACATGGTCCAAAAGACTCTGCATGATTATCCATGTGTGTTGGCTTTAAGTCCTTATTCTTTAATACCTCTAGCTCCCTAGTGAGCATCTCAACTTTAGGCTTTAGGCTATCCTCTTCCCTGAGATGGTAAATTCCACCACCATTTGGGTTTCCAGATCGTGACCTATTTGTGTTCTCAGTAGCACTAGGTCCAGTCTAAGTGTGAGTTTTTTCAGCAAGCTCATTGAGGTATTTTATGGCTTCATCAGGATCTTTCTGTAAGAACTCACCATTACACATCATCTCCACAAATTGGCGCTCTTTATATGTAAGTCTCTTATAAAAATAGCTCACTAAACGCCAATTCTCATACCCATGGTGAGGATACATACTCAACAACTCCTTAAATCTCTCCCAAGACTGATATAAAGTCTCACTATCTTTTTGTGCAAAGGTAGAGATTTACCTTTTTAAAGCGTTGGTCTTATGTTGGGGAAAGTATTTATTAAAGAAAACCTGAGTCATCTCATTCCATGACCCAATAGATCGGGGTCTCAGTGAGTATAGCCAACTCTTAGCTCTATCCTTTAAAGAGAAAGGAAAAAACTTAAGTCTCACAGCGTCATCAATTGCATTGCGACTATGAAAAGTCGCAACTATTTCCTAAAATTCTCTAATGTGCACATATGGACTTTAATTTTCTAAGCTATGAAAAGTAGGGAGTACCTGTATCATTCCTGTTTTAAAATCCAGTTGGCGAGTATTAGCTGGAAACATGATGCATGATAGTGTGGCTATGCGTGTAGTGTGGAGGTAATCCTGAAGGGACCTAATGGGTTGATCTTCGTGTTCACTCATTTCTTTAGGACTAGATAGATTGTCAAATAAAGGATTTAAAAAGTTTGATTCTGACTCTAGCACAGGCCTACAAGTAAACCTACCCAAGATGTCTCTATATCTATGCATCCAAGGTTAAAGAAAAATAATAATAATAATACTATAAAAAGAAAGAAGAAAAAAAAATGCAGCAAGCTAAAAGAAGAAACAAAGTTACCGCATTTACAAACTACTGAAAAGAAAAATAATCTAGCAATTCTTCTACCGTCTCCTCGGCAACGGCATCAAAATTTGATTTCGCCCAAAAAATAACGCAGTAGTTGTAGTATAGTTTGGGGTATCGATTACACAGAGAGACAAATTAAAAGAATAGTAGAAGGAACAAAGAAACTAAGAAAAAATATCAAATGATTAATAGAAAACAAAGAATAGTTTTAAATGTAAATTAAAGTGAGACAAAGTAACTAATGGAAAAAGTACTCAAATTCGACAAACAGTAGAGTGTCGGGAATCCCTTGCACAAATCTGGTATTTTAATTATTCTTAATTCATTGAATAACTCAATTGAGAACTCAATTCTCAAAATTCCCAATCAGAAGATATAGATTTATAAACCAAGATTAAAACAAATGTAACCCTATGAAGAATCATTCACCACTTTTAAATACATAAATTATTATCACTATTGAGAAAATTCAACGAAGACAATATACTCAAGAAGCGATATTGCAGCAAAGAATTAAATTACTATAGATAAATAATTGATTCAAACATAATCAAAGAACTAATCCATTCAATAGAAAAAGTATGACTGAATCCATAAACAGAATAAATTATATGATTATTCAGAAAAGAGAACATCAACGTGAATTGAGAATGATAAAACAAAAGAGTTTTAGTAATTGAAAATCAAATACATAAATTAAAAATAAATTAAAAATATCATCTAATGTGCAAGTTCATCCCTAGCCCTACTTGAGAGTTTAGTTACCCATAAATATAATGGACAACAAAAATCTCAAGAGAAAAGTAAAGCAAACGGCTGCCATGACAATTAATTTCCTCTCCTCCTTCCTTTTAGCCTCCTAATGATATACTTATATAGGGTAGGAAAGAAACCATAATATCTTCATAATTCTCGTCTAGAAAAATCACCTAAATGTTAGGACTTATCTTGGCAGCCACATATGCGCTTCAGGAGTTCGAATTTGGAAATTCGTATTGAGACAAAGTCGTATTCCTTAAAGTTAGCTTTCCAACGCATCTAGAATCATATCAATATGATATGTGAGTAGAAAGTTACATTCAAAATAGTAAAGTATATCCAGACTGTCTCCTAGAGCATGTTGGACTCTGACTATTTCTCTTTATCCGAATTACTCTTAAACCCCATCTTATCTTTATTTGATGAGTCCTACACTCATTTAAAGTTCTTAGGTTGTTCAAAATCTTGTCCATTTGAAAGTCCTTTGAATTTGACTGGATTTTGACTAACTCTTTTATAGTCCTTGAAATTAAACATAAAAATCTGCTTAAGAGTATCTCAAAGTACATAGAAACTCAATTCAAAAATACACATTAATTCCTATAATTTCTATTCATATTTTAGCGTTATAGTCAAATAATAGGGTATTTAGAGTGCACTTTCATACACTCATCAGTGCCCTAATCTTATTTTAATTACGTGCTTTAGGTAGAATTTTCAAATTCTTGTCATATTGTAATTTGATATCGACACCCTGAACTATATACTATAACACCGCATACTAGTTTGGGTGTAATCAAGTCACAACTACACAACTCAATCACTTCACACTACTTATAGCCACAATACAAACTACTCCACAATACCGTTCATAGTAGTCCCAACACTTCACCTCATATCCACAATGCATAACAGCCCCATCACTTCACACTTCACAACAACAACACACTTCACGTATAATTTCATCACTTCAATTACACAACTACCACCAACTACTCCGTCCACAGCTCACAACACAGAACACAGTTCACAACACCAATCAAATTTCACAAGCATAATAAGCTATCGAGGAAAAATAGAGGGAATTATAACATACGTTGGGGCTGAAACGTAGTGTCGCTAGTTGTCCGACAAGGCCTTGTGGCATCAAAAGCTGCTGGTTTGGGCGGTGATTACCCCATTGGTGGTCACTGTCGTAACCTAAAACAGGGCCTATTTTGGTGGCTTGCAGCTAGGGTTTGGTGGGGCTTCATGGTGGCAGCAGGAGGTGGTGGTCTCACCCTGGTAGGTAATGTCTGGGTTTGGCCGTGCACGGTGGAGAGAGGGGAGTGTGCATGTGCATTCGAGAGGGGAAAGGGGGATGGGTGGCTTGTGCTGGGGCATGGAGGAGGTCGTGGTGGAGAGAAGAAGAGAGGGAGTGTGAGAGAGAGATGGGGGCTTAGTGTTGGGCATGGAGAAGCGAGGGGCTATGCCAGAGGGCCTCGCAGCCTCCACGAGGCATGGTGGTAGTAACGATAGCTACAGGCAGCGGCGGTGGCAAGGAAACCTGAGAGAGAGAGGTGAGGATCGGGGTTGAATCGGGGGGGAGGAAGAGAGAGAGGGATCGACGTGGGGCTAAGGGAAGAGGTGGTTGATGAGGCTCGTGGGGGCTGCTCACGGTGGCGGCGTGCAGCTTTGTGGAGAGAAATCGAGGGAGGACGAAGATAGGCTATGACATGCCTCGGGGAGAGAGAGGGATCTGTGGTGGGGGAAGGGATCGGAGGTGGAGTGAGGTTGCTTGTGAGGTCGTGAGAGTGGTGTTGTTGACGTGTAGTAGCGACGAGGGGCTGGCCATAGCGGAGGCGTGCGAGAGAAGGGAGATCAGAGAGAGAGAGAGAAGACGGCGTGGAGGGGAGGAGAGAGGAAGAGGGGAAAATGGGGGAAAAAGTTAGGGCTTTGGGATTTAATCTCAACCCTTCATCTAGGGGTCCCCAGATTGACCTAACAATGGAAATTAAACACATAATAAACTAACTAAAAATAGGAAAATAAAATAGAAATAGAATGGGACTAATTTAAAACCCAACTCAATTTCTAAAAATATAATCTTTCATCATAAAATAAAATGATGAAGTTTGCTAAATATTTTTAAGAGAAATAACATCATCTAAATAAGTAGAGTTTTTAATATAAAATAAAATATTAAATATTAAATAATACTCTTAAAGAACTAAAATCATTTAAATAAAATGATTTACTACTATATTATTTTCGAGGCTTCACAATATAAAATGGCTTACTTGAAAATTAGGCTTGGTCCAATAATACTAAAAATACCCCATTTAAAATAATTCTGGACATTTAAAATATTTTGAAGACTTTAAAACACTGGGCTCTATTTAAAAATCATTTGCTAAATTTAAAGCAATGATTCGAGATTTAAAGCGCATAAACAAGACTCGTGACCAATCGATAGGAAAAGTAGCAGTTGGTCACATTCTACTTCTTGTTCTTATCCTTTAAAATGAACTTCCATGATTCACTTTAAAGTTACGACACACAATCACCTTCATCTCGATGCATAACTTGGACCAACCAAGTCATACAACCCAATCCTAGTCAATACATACTTCTCTTCCTTCGTTCATGCACAATAACCAACACTTCATCGTAATCATACATAATACACAACTTTAAGCCAATATTGAAACTTAAACATTGTGTACTCGTGCTTAAGACAGATTATCCATTACACATGGTAAATTTGTCCAGCACATGTGTCCAACGAAATTACACATGTACTCTACCCCTTTCACATGTACTCTACCCATTTTGTCACCTAAGATCAACATATAATCTACTAAAACGCCTGCTTTTATAAACAAGCTTCATACACCCAACACTAATGTCCAACTCAAACACATACCATCGTCAAGCTTCGCAGTCTTCCCCAACCTTCACAATCCCAATACATCACTTGATATCATGCCACTTCACAAACTACATAGCTATCCTAACACTTTACAAAATTCTCAACCTCTTCCAAACTGCACCGTGATCCCATCACTCACATGGCATCCGACCATAGCAGAACTACTCAATCACCCCACTCTTCTAACAGCACAACTCTACATTTAATCCTAACACTTCACAACATCACGCCATACTGCCACTACATCACAACTGCACAACTTCATCACTTAACACTACTTACAACCACAACACGATTACACAATAACACTTATCACTTCAAACTACTCAATCACATCATAACTACTCCACAACACCGTTCACAGTTCCCAACACTTCACATCAACATCCACAGAACACTCCACAACTACGTAACCATCCCACACTTCATAACATGTCACACAACACATCACAACTGATGGGAACCAATATGGGCCTAGTTTTAAAGATTCTTTGCAAGTTCAACATGGGCCAATTACAAGATCAAGAGCGAAGAAGATAAAGGAAGCAATGCAAGGATTGGTGCAATCCACTTGAGATGAAGCTAGGAAGAGCCCGACACTCAATATGGGCTTGAAAGAAGAAGGACCAATTTTGATACACTTGATTCAAGTTATGGAAGACATGATTTAGAGATAGGGCCTAATGTTATTGGAGGCTTTCAACTTGGTTAAATGATTTATTTTATTAGTTTAGAATAAGT
>QEOT01003121.1:52674-99950 GCA_003123785.1 Pterocarya stenoptera
ATCATGATACATATTCCATCATTCTTAAACATATGAAAACCGAAACATATACAAGTATTTCATGCCATATTCACCACAAATTTCAAGCATATAATTCCTTCCTTAGATTCATACAAGATCATTCAATCAAGAAGTAGCAAACAAAGCAAATATGGCAATGAAAGGATTTATACAATCATATACAAGTATTAACCAAGAGCAAGTTGAGTGTATACTTACAAAAGTCCACGTAAGGAAATACTAGCAAGCTGTAAATCCAAATATTTTATATTAGAGAGAGTAACTAAAAACCTTATTCCATGTTCTTGAGTGTGTATGGATTTCTAGGGCAATACTTGTCTATATCCATTCGGCTTCTAGGGTTTTTGCGTTAAAACTCCTTTATTTCACACTTGAAGTAAAACAAAACCCTAAGATAACCAAAGATACATGTAGTGGCCGAAAAACATGGAGGATGAACTCTTCTCTCTACTCGGCTTCAAAGCTTTTCTTAAGAAACTGAAGTCATTTTCAAGAGAACACAAGAAAGTGTGGATGCTCCATCATACTCATAGTCCAAATGAGATTTGAATCTCATTTTTAGGTTGAGCAAGTGATGTGTGTGTGAAACTTAAAAGGAAAAACCGATTCTTACCTTGTCTAGACTTAGTGTGCCAAAATCTCTCATTGAAATAAGAAATCCTCTTGTTTGGTTGGAAAGAAAATATAAGGAAGTGAGGGAATCTTCAAGAGAATATGAGCGAGTTGTGTGGAGAGAGTGAGAGCATGTAGAATTTGAATTTGGCAAAAAGAAAAGCCCTTGGGCTTGTGGTCTTCTCTCCTTATATAGAAAACTCATCATTTTCTTATTGGTGGTTGAAATCCAATGTTTGCAAGATAAGTGGCATATGTTTTCTTCCTCCTTTCTCTTTAGCAAAAAATACCTCTTGGAATTCTCCATTTGGATTGCATTGGGAAGAGACATCTTGGGGTTGGCGTGTAGGGTTCCTCTTCCTTGGCCGAATTCCTCTTCCTTGGCCGAATTCCTCTTCCCTGGCCGAATTCCTCTTCCCTTCCTCTTATGCCCTTCCTTTCTTCAAACAAATGAGTGTTTCTTTTAAGGGTCACGTGGTAAAATATCATATGACTCTTCCTTTTCCCAAACAAGTAACCTTTGGCATGGATGACAAGTGGCATTTGACATGTGCCATAGCTTAGCTGTCCCCCTCCTTCTTCTTTTCTCAAGATGATGTTTCATCTTCCAAGTGCTCCTTCCCTAGATGTCTTTCTATGTTCCATTGGTCCAAAATAGTATAGGTGACAAGTGGCAAATAAGCAAAGTGCTTGGGAGTGTCCTAACCAAATTCCTAAGGGTATTCTTGTCCTCCATTACAAATGTCTCTTCACATATTCTTCTAGAAGTCCCACGCTTGCCTGACACTTAGCAAAATCTGACTAAAATTCGAAATCCCATAAGCCTCCCTTTGGTTTCCCATGCAAATCTCCTAGAAAAGCTCCATTTCACTTCCCTATGCTTCTCTTCCCAAGATATATTCCTTGGAACCTGAATTTGGGTAAGACAAAGGGTCTAAACATGTGGAAAAATGATCTAGCCAAAAATCTCTTAGTCCTTCTAGGTTCCTTTTGTTTTTTTTTTTAATCAAAGAGCCGGTAGCCCCACACATAGTGGCCCAGTCCCAAGTTTATTAATATGCCCTCACTTGTGGCGGAAGAATACCGTGGTAACAACAAAACACTTGGGGGCTTACAAGATAAACTCTAAAAACTTACCAAAAACCAAGTGTCAAAATAAGCCAAGCAACCAAAACCATAAACTAACAAGCCTAAAGACAAACAAACAACACACAAGGGAAAACTAAACAAGCCTAAGAAACAAACTGATTAAAGGCAGCGTACTGAGGGAATACCCAACTTGTCCAAGCAGATTAGACCTCTCAACAAACTCGGCACTTCCCCAATCTCACGCTGCTCCACACAATGACCAAGCGCACCATACTTAGCAAGCCAATCAGCAACTTTATTACTTTCTCTGAACACATGACAGACAGAGCAGACCATCGAATCCAAAAGACCAAGAATCTCTTCCCAAAAATCCTCCAGATACCAAATCCCACATCGCCGTTGTTTCCACCATGAGACCACTACTTGTGAGTCAAGTTCAACTTCAACATAACCAATACTCAAAGCTTTACAAGCTTTAAGGCCATGCAACGGCGCTAATAATTCTGCCCTATTCTTCGAACTAGACCCAAGAGAAAAAGTAAAGGCATGAATTAAATTACCATGATCATTTCTGATAATACCACCCACCCCAGACGGCCCAGGACTCCCAAGACCACTACCATTAGTGTTTAACTTAAAACAACCCTGAATGGGTTTACGCCAGGCCACCAACCTGGAACCACGCCTTTGGGGAACAAGAGGCAAGATAAACAAAGATTGTAAAATTTGTGAATCGCTCGTAGAACATTTTGAAACTTTGTGAATGCCCTGGCAAATAGCACGAATCTCATGAACAATCAAGTGCCAAACCAAATTAAAAGATTCAAGACGACCAACACATCTACAACGCCAAAGACGCCAAGAAATAAGAGAAGGAAGAAGCCCCACAATAGTACCAACCTGAGATGAGGAGGAAGCTCGATGAAACCAAAGGGACACTGACTCTTTCCAAGTACCACGAAGTGGTAACCCAAAGATAGCTCCACAATAGCACCAGATCAGCGCAGCAAAATCCCCTCCAAACAAACACATGATTTTGGTCCTCATAATTACTAGCATCACAGCAATCACAATTAGAAACAATCGGTACCCCTACACGACGGAGACGATCATCCACACTAAAGGCATTATGCCAAGCCTTCCACATAGACACCGAAACTTTCAATGGGAGCAACTTATGCCACATCCAAGGATGCCCATTCATCATAGAACCCCTAATACTGATACAATCCCACGCAGATTGAGTGGAGAAACAACCATTATTTTGCTTTGTCCAAACCAAGACATCTGAACCTCTCTTGCAACCTGCTAAAGAATCCAGAATATCATTCACATGTTCATGACCCACCAAACTAACCAAGAAATCCACATCCCAAGAATTTGACAATTGACAGTCTTTAACTTTCAATAAAGGGTTACCAACCACCGGAAGATTCAAAAACAAGGGACCTCGATCCCTCCACTTATCATACTAGAAGAACAGATTACCTTCCCTGAGCCGCTACTTAGAACTTTCAAGAACCAAAGGAATACTTTTAGCAATCATGTTCCAGAATCTTGTACCTTTATTGGAGTCAATAAGAATCCAAGGTTTAGAGCCCATATATTTATCTTTGAAGAATCGAGCCCATAATGAGTTACCTTGGATTAAGTTCCAAGCAAACCTCATATGCAAAGCCTTTTGCATATCATCAAGATGGCGCAAACCCAACCCACCTTCATTAACTGGAAGACACATATTCTTCCAAGCAACCCTTTTTTTTTTTTACCTTTCCCACTAGCCTATCCCCAAAAGAAAGTACTCATTAATCGATGCAGTTCCTTAATAATCGATTTAGGAAGCTGAAGGACAACAAACAAATGAAGAGCCATGCTTGAGAGCACATGCCTCAAAAGAATAAGACGACCGCCCGAGGAAAGAAGTTTCATCTTCCAGCCACTAATTTTTTTTGCAGACTTTTATAACCATCTCTTCCAAATGAACTTGCTTGAGCCTCCCTAAAATAATAGGCACTCCTAGATATTTGAAAGGGAAAAGACCCTCTGAATACCCAGTCATACGCTTTATAGCTCTCTTGTGACTCAGGGGAATTTTTGTAGAAAAAATAATTGCAGTCTTCTCTTTATTAATCCTCTGGCCAGACCAAGTCTCATATTTCTGAAAAATAGACAGGAGTTCCTGAACAGATCTCATACTACTATTAGTGAAGATCACCACATCATCAGCATACATAAGGTGTGAAATTTGAACCGTGCCTCTGGCTTGCAAAAATTGACCAAGTCATTTTTCGACAACGCTATTTTTAATGAGTCTAGAGAGGACTTCTTGAAGAATAATAAATAGATAAGGGGAAATAGGATCCCCCTGACGCAAACCACGACCTCCCTGAAAAAAACCCTTATGGGTTCCATTCATCATAACAGAATACCAAGGAGAGGAGATACAAACTCGAATTAAATCACAAACCTAAGGAGAGAAGCCAAAAGTACGAAGGACCTCCAAAAGAAAACACCAGTCAACCCGATCATAAGCTTTAGCCATATCCACTTTGAGAATAATATTACCACCATGAGTTTTCTTATTGATAGAATGCACTATTTCCTGAGTTAGAGAAATATTCTCAAAAATATTGCGACCCAGTATGGCCATATAGAATCGAGGCAACTGCTTAGAGAGAAAAAACTCCGAGATAGCTTCAAAGATGTCTTCTTTAACAATATTCTGACAGCTCTTAAAAAAACCAGCACCAAAACCATCAAGACCCAGAGAACTGTTAGACAGAATAGACGACAAAGCCTCAAAGATATCATCCATAGACAGAATAGAAACGACATGGCCATTATCCTCATCAGAAATAACAGGCGAAATACGATAGGACAGATCCGGCAAATCACGGGGAGGATCCGCTTGGAGGAAACCAGAGAAGTGATCAACCACTCCCTGATGAATGTCTTCTGGCGACTCAAACATAATCCCATTCGCAGCTTTCATACTAGATATGCGCTTACGCCTTTTGTTAGCCAAACAAGTATGAAAAAATTTAGAATTTCTATCACCTTCCACCTTCCTGGGAGGTCAAGACTAACTCCCTATCATCTTCGGCATTCCAATCTTGCTGAAGTCGGCTTTCAATCCTAGCCACTTGCCCCTCAAGGTGAGCAATATGAGAAGTAGTCCAACCAAAAACCCTTTTATTCCGTTCTCTGAGCACGACCCGAACCTTTTTAAGTTTACTAGCAAGCTTCCATAAACCCCCACCAGCCACAGGAACCATCCAAGCCCTCTGCACACACTCAAAAAAATCAGGATGATCCACCCACATTTGTTGAAAATGAAACGGAGAAGGACCATAAGAGAAAGGATCAGCCGAGAATTCAATGCGCATAGGACAATGATCTGAAGTAGAACGAGGAAGATAAGAACAAACAACATTAGTGAAATGGGACAAAAAAGTAGCATCAGTAAGCACCCTATCAAGTTTAGCCCAACTCTGGGATAGCCTGTGTTGGCCATTACACCAAGAGAATTTGGTCCCCTGAATTTTCATATCAATCAATCCTCTTTGATCAATCCAACTGTTAAAATCATCCATAGCAACCTGAAGCCTAGGCCGGCCTCCCCTCCTTTCCGAGTTAGAACGAATAATGTTAAAATCACCTGCAAATAAACAAGGCTCAACTCCAATACGATTCAAACACAAATCAGCCCATACCTCCTGCCTCTCACTCCAAGAACATTTAGCGTAAATGAAATGACATAAAAAAGCTTGATTACCGGCTTCAACACGAACCGAAATAAATTGAGAGGTCATACCAGTAATGTGAACTACAACGGCATTATTCTAGAATAACCAAACTTTCCCACCAACAGCTTCATTAGACGTGCCATTCTCAAAATTCAAACATCTCATCAAACCGTTAGCATGATCAGAGCTAGTAAAAGGTTCCATTAAAACTACGATAACAGGTTTAAACAACCCAATCAACTTCTTTAACTGACCTTTAGAGGTACGAATACCTCTAATTTTCCATACAAAAATTTAACCAATCATAGAGAAAATTTAATGGTTCGGGTTTGGACTCGAGTAGAACTCCTGACTTTCACAATTTGTTTTTTTGAATAAATTTTCTTGGGAACGAGATCCCCCTTGACTCTGTATGATAATCCTTCTCCTGAGGCAAGACATCCGAACCAAGGTCAGGTTCAGGATCAGAAACCGAATCCCCTGCAAAAATAAAATCATTAGTATTATTTGAATTATCATTCACAATAGCCTCTGCCGCATCCGGAAACTCCCTTGCATCAAGACAAAACTCCTCTGTTTCATTAATTGCTGCAGAGCCTTGTTTCTCTAAATCGATAACCTGCACCTGCGGACAAAGCTCAAATGACAGTTCTTTAGCATTAAAAGAATCCACAATAAAAGGACCTCCATTCATCTCCGAAACCATCCCCTATGTCTGGACCAAAGAAGGAGATTGCACCAGCTGAGAGCCCATCTGCAACTCAGATGAAGGTAGTTGCACCAACTGGACCTCATCTAGAACAATATCCATTGTCCCAGTACACGTCTAGGCAGCCCCATCAAAAAGCAACAGATCCTGCTGAACATTCGACGTTTCTCCTATTACGAGATTCTTCCCAGACCCTTCCTGAATCTCAACCTGCTGAACCACTTCCTTCTCTAGGTCCTTAACCTTCGGATTCTCAATATTTGTAGAATGTTTTTGACAGACCTAGATCTTCTCCCCGTTCACAGCCTTCCCAACACGACACGTATGGGAATTATGACCCTGCAATTTGCATTTGCAACAGAAAGTGGGAAGAGTTTCATAAATTCTATCTTGTTTATGGCTAGAGGGCATACCAGGGACTCCAATCCAGAAAAATAGAATAGGTTTAACCGCCACATCCATCTCCACACACAACCGCGCCCCATCTGTGCGAGTTACACAGCGTGTAGGATTATCTCTTCTGATTAACTTACCGATAAGAGCAGTGAATATACGTAAAAATGATTCATGATAAAAGTTAGGTGGCAAACCTGGAAGCACGATCCAAACCGGAACCATGGAGGGTTCCTCTTCCTCACTGAAATCCAGATTCCAGTGAAATGCAAGATAAAAAACCCCATCTATATCACAAGCTTCATGAGACAAACCCTTCAAGAAATCATTCTCAGATGAAAGCCGGACGAACACATTGCGAGGACGCTGCATAGCAGAGACCACTGGAGTTCCATCTAGACCCCAATGGCTACGTATGAATGCTTTAATGGCATCCAAAGAGGGACGGTTCCGAAGAAACTTTAGGACTATCGAATATTTGAAGGGTTCAGCCGAGCATTGGATCTCTTCTTTTGAAAACTGAAAATATAGAGCACCATCTGTACTCTTAGGTAAACGAGAAGGGACCACAACCTCTGGGAGAGGCTGTGGCATGGTTGTAGCGAGTTCTGCAAAAGAACGACGCCCCACCGTGGCTGCCATGCAGCCTTATGTAACACACAATCCTATCGCCTAACGGAAACCCTAGCAGAGCAGAGTTAGAGGAAAAGGGCATAAACGTAATTCATCTAGAAGGTTTCTAACATAGTGACAAGTGGTAATTTTTTCTAGGGTAGGCATGTAGGCCACTCCTTATTATTTTCTTACCTCTCTCCCCCTTAACCCATTATCAGGTCTAGATTCACGATGTAGCATCTTCATGCCACATGGCACTTGTGACTAAAATCTGGGTTATGGGCCTAAAGCCAATGGGCCTAGGTTTCTAAACAAAGCCAAATTATACTTAGCATTCTAGGGTTAGTCCTCTTTTGGGCTCAAGTTATCATTTTCAAAATAGCTAAAGCTCCCGAAGAAGTCTTGACTACTAAGCATAAAATCTATGGGCCATGCTTACGCAAGTTTGGGTCATCACACTCACACAACCACTTTTTCTCACTCTAGAAACTAGGGATTTCTCTTCTTAGAAGATGCAACCTGAAATGTTCTTGGTGTTTTGAACACATGAACACATGATCTAGGGTAACACAAATTCTGTTTTGACTCAAAGGAAAAACTAGGGTTTGTGATCTTCAATGGTTTCGACCCTAGGGTTTTTAGCATGAGGAAAGGATTTTGAACATGTCACTACTTTCACATTCACTCTCATTTTCAAAATCTAGGGTTTTTGTGAGATTGATTTCTAATACACTACTCTACATTTTCAAATTTTGCTAAGTATTATCGTTGGACTTTTGTAAATAAACTTCCAACCTATCTTTAATATTAATTGTTTGATTATTTGCTTGAACTTTTGTTTGATTAATTGTTTGACTATGGCTATTATTTCATGCTTATTAATCGGCTTATGTGATGCTATGAATGTTTGTATGAAATTGTGAATGGGAGCATGATATTTCTTGATGAAGTGTTCGGCCCTTGTGATTAGTGTATGACGTTGTTGTTTAAATCTAGTGTTTTTATGATACAAGTTTCGGCTATGGCATAACATTGAAGAGATGCAATGTCTTCTGAAGTATGATTGAGCTAAGTTTTCTAAGATGATGCATGTTTGTTTCAGTTTTGCCATGTTTATTGATTTGCATGTTTGCTTGGATGTAAAGATTAAATGGAGACATGATGTTATGAGTTGGAATAAATAACATGTATGTTTTGGAGGGCCTAGATGAATCGGCCAAGATCATATGTTGGGTGATAAAATTTTGTTTTGACGTAAGAATCAAATATGTTTGCATGAAATGATTTGTTTATATGTTCTAACATTTTCAAGCTATGACATGAGATGCATCCTATGGAATTGAGCTATGTTATTCCGCTTTACATGTTGCATGAATAAGAGCTATGAGTTGTCATGAGTCGACGTTACATGTCTCATGCATTTGGGTCCATGTTTTTAGAAGAAAGAGTCAATGATGTTTTATAACGACCCCACATGCTAGGATGGGGAAATGCCCTAGTGGAAATCCCTGTGTACTTTGGATTGTCTAAAGTCGAGTGGAAACCCCTGAGTCGACAAAGTATAGTCCACAGACCTCGAATGGTTCCTATGGAAGGATACCAGAGTGGGATTGCACTACAACTAGTGGATACATATTAAGGTGAAGGCGAAATATGCGAATTGTCATAAAGAATATGTTTATGTTCATGATGTAGTCACCTTGATCAAGTTGATCATTGGATGATGCGGTAACTAGCGGAGAACACATGGTGCTTTGGGGAGCTGTGAGGTATCCACATATGTGAATAATATGATATGAACAAGGCATTTGAGCTCTATCATATGTATTGACGTATTGACATGATATGATATGAAATGACATGATATGTTATGTTATGCCATGATATGCTTTATTTATTTATTTTTTTAAAGAAGGGTCACATTTCCAAGAGTGACCCCTTCCCAATTTTATAAAACATCCCAAACAACAAGACAATTCCAACAAACAAGAAAAAACCTATGAATCACCTAAAACCAAAAAAGAAATAAAACCTAGCAAACCAAACTAACACCCCATCGAAAAGCTTCGTACAAACACTAGCTCTCAACTTCCATACTTCCTTATTGATGGCAAACCCAGTGCATCCAATCTAAGAATATCCCCCAGCTCTCTTGGGAGACCACCACTCAGACAGAAGCTCCAAGTACGTCCCTCTTCTCCTTTCCGTGCTAGGTAGTCAATCGCTTGATTCCCTTCTCTGAATTGATGAACCACTGGATAATGCAAGCCATCTAATTCTTGGATAAGATGATCCCACTAATCCCAAAGATACCTGTAATGCCCGTCCTTGTGGTAGAACGTTTTATAAAATGATTTTAGAAATGACAACGAAAATTACCGTTTATTTTAAAACTTTTTACTTCCATACCAGGGTGCAAGACTCTACGTTATAAAATAAAACTTATTTTGAGAATAGAAGAGGTTTACAGTGAAAAACATCAATCTTAAAATAAAAAGGCCTCTCATGCATTTAAAACCCTCATGCCTAAACTTTTGTGCTCTTCCCCTTAGGCCATGTCCGTCCTGACGCATTCTGCTCATTTAGATCCTGTGGGGAGGGGCATACATAAAAACTAAAATGAATCGAATACTCAGTAAGCATTACTTCATACAGTTAAAATATAATAACATAGGTTTTCAGTCATGCATTCATCATTCCATACATACTATACATACATGAGGAATGAATTCGTTTTAAAAGCATTACTAGGCGGGATTTTTCTTTTAAAAAGAGATTTTCTTTTCGTAAAACACGTCCCATCAGTGCCTTCATTTCTCAAAGAGTTTGATGCATTCATACATTCTTTCTTATCACATTCCTTTGGTCAATATACACTGCTACGCCCCGTGTGTTGGGGTTAGCGGTCTTCCTTTGAACTTGGATTCCACCCGTGGCCATGGGTTGGGATTCCCTTTTAGTCAGGGGGTAGCACTGGGTGCACTATCAATACTACTAACCCGGCATTGCAATCTGTCTCGTCCAGTCGTTTGGTACCCCTTTCATTCAGTCATGGTCATTACTTATTTTCATACATTAAAAAATTCATTCATTCAGTCCTTTCTTGTCAAATCATTTTAACCTTATCTTTTTCAATCCTTTTCATTTAACAATTCGTTCATGGGAAACATTATTTAAAAGCATGAGCTTAAACATAATCTTTCATGGCATCATTTAAAGTATCAGTTGATAGGGACATTTCAACATCGGTTCATAGGGACATTTAAAACACTTTCTTCGTGTCGTTTAAAGCATCGCTTAAAGCACAAGTCATAAGGGTCAACATTTCTTTTTGTAGAAAATACATACAATAGATACTGTTGCGTATAGTCATCCTTTCACATGCATACAATTAATATTTTGGTTGCATAAAAAGGGGCTGCCAAGGAGGGCCATACATACATATACCTTTAAACGTTATACTTAGCATGCTTTTCTAAAACATCATTTCGTTTCGTTTCGTAAAGTATCATAGAGAGAAACATTTCATTTTCCATTTCATATCTTTTTAGCAAACTCTAGAAGAGTATGAACATAATACTTACCTAGACTCCATGTTACATTCATATCATGTAGTCCATTCATGTGCGTGTCAGATGGCAACCTACATGCATACACATAACCTTAGCATCATTTTCCATCTAGTGCATAAGCGACTAAACTTAGAATAGAACTACACTTTACTTAGAATACTCTCCTTCTATCCCATCCTCTTACATGCCCTTTACTATGTTAAAACCTTCCGGGATCCACTTACAGTCACTACCTCTTCCAACCTCAATGTTTTACTTCGGGTGCTTATCTACTAGAGTGAACCCATAATTCATCTTAGGATTAAGACACTAAGACCTTCGTCTTACTCTTCCTATTGACCACATTCCGATGCATGGTTCTGACCGACGAAATCAAGCATCCCAATCCTAGACAATACACCCGTCACTACCTTCATGCATCTTAGCTCACACTAAATTCTCATTCCCATCCATAAACACCACACGGCTTTAAGCCAACTCTGAGGCTTTAGCACTGTGTAATCATACTTAAGACAGATTACGCATTACATATGGTGAATCCGTCCAGCACAAGTGTCTAACCAGATTACACACGTACTTTACCCCATTATAACCTAAGATCAACATATAATCCGTTGATCACTTGCTTGTATGGACAAGCGCCATACTCCGATACTAACCTTCTCTTAACCGGACTAGCATGACTCTTTATGCTGTCCGTTCCTCTTGACAGTTCATCCCAACACTTGACATGACAAGACTCCATTCATAACTACACCTTATGTCACATCATAGCTCGAGACTACTTCCAAGTTATACTGTGACCTTGTCATGTCACCTGACATCCCGCTACGCCATCTCTACGCCAACTCCTAACTGATCATGAGCATGGTCCCTCACGTACTCTTATCACATTGTGACATCTCATCACGTTTCTACTGCACCATTCTTACATTAACTCCTCGTCCATCATAAGTATGACTCCCCCGTTATGCTTCCTCTGCGCTACTCTGATACTATCCTGTCACTTCATACATACTCCTAGCCATAAGACAGCTACACAGTGACACCTGTCACCTCAGACTACAAGCCATATCACAGCTACTTCGGGACACTGTTCCACAGTTCCCGACACTACTCACCACTCTCTATGCTCATCAACTACGCAACCATCCTTACCTTCATGGCAAGGCCACACGGTGCATCGCTTCACCTCATGGAGTACACATGGAGTGTACACCCTTCACACATGCTACACCACGCCACCACTATGGCATACACGCCATATAGTGCATCACTCCACCACATTGAGTACACTCCACGTGTACACTTCCCATTCCACACTATGCTACACCACATAAAGTACACTCCATGTGCACTCTTCCCAACACAGCCCATGACACTACATAGAACACTTCTCAACTACGCCCAACACTTCATGTACACAACACATCACATGACCACACTACACAGTGAACTCCACAATACTAATAGCACAGTCCACAACCTAACCAACCGACTAACATAATAACGAGGATAAAGGAAAAGAGAGTTATACCATTGAAAGGATAACCCGTGCGTTGCTTGCTATCTGGCATGGCCAGCGGCGTTGGAAGCCATTAGCTTGGGTGGTAGTAGTCACTATCGTGACCTTACGATGTGACTATCTCGGGGATCGGATCTAGGATCTTGGCTACAAGACTGTGCTAGGGTGGCCGACATGGTGGGGAGTCCATGGGTCTCGGCTAAGGCCGTGTACAATGGCTGTTTGGGTCATTGAAGATGGCTACAGGGGTGGATTTATGCGTAGGAGGGTTGGGTCTTGGTCTTGGGGTGGTGGTGGCGAGGTGGCACACATCGGAGACATGACGGCTCATGGAGGAGTCTAGGTCGTGGGTATCAACATGGGAAATTGAAGGGGAGCTTGGCTGGTCGTTGGCTTGCCATGGAGGGCTTAGGGGGTCACTGGTGGAGCTGTGGTGGCGAGGTGTAGGTGGCATGGCAGCCTACGGAGTTTGATCTGGACTAAAGGGTGGAGGAACACCCTTGAGAGAGTGAGAGGGGGTGCAGGAGGAGGGAGGCTCGGCTGGGCATGGGGGTGGCTAGGGGAGGTCGTTGGTGAGAGGAGGAGCTCCTGATGGTGGTGTAGTGGACGTGGGAGGCAGAGCTCAGCCATCGGTATAGAGAACCCATGCATAGAGGAGTTGCGTGCGTGTGAAGGAGGGGCTACTGGCTTTGGGTCAAGGGGAGGAGGAAGGGGGAGGTCAGGTGATGCTCGTGGTGGTGCTTGGTGGCGGGTGGCCAACGATGGTGGCGCTAGGAGGAGATAAATTGGTGAAACTCATTTCTGTTAGGCTAACATAAGAAGAGACAAAGGGTTGCGTGGGGTTCACCGGTGGTGGGAAGGTGCTCACTAGCATGAGGGGAAGACGCCGGCGGTGGTGGTGAGGCTGGGTGGCTCACGATGGCGCCGAATTGGGCTGAAGGAGATTCTGGTGAGAGGGAGGAGGGGTTTTCGTTAGGCTCAAGGGGAGAGGGAGGAGAAAGAGGGAAAGGGAAAAGTGAGAGAGAAAGAGAGGGGGCTAGGGTTTTAATCTATACCCTTCATCTTGGGGTCTTCAAAACGATCTAATGGTGAGCTTTAAATACTGATTTGAAAATGCATGAATATTAACTTAATTAAAAGCATTGCGAGGAATTAAGATAGAATATTATTTAAACTAAACTTTAGTTTATAAAATAATATTCCTTCATCATTAATAAAATGATGAAGTCTTATTTAATATATTTAAGAGAATAAAACCATTTAATTAATTAAAGTTTTCAATATAATTTAAATCCCATAATATTTTAAATACTGAAATCATTTTAATAAAAATTATTGCCTACAATTATAATATTTTGGGAGCTCTTCAAAAATATTATAATTGTCTTATTTAAAATCAAGCTTAGTCAAATAACATTGGGAACATTCCATTTAAAATACTAGTGGCTTTAAAACACTGATATGGCGCCCCCAACTCCTGCTTGGGATTTGACGAAGACTGAAATGACAAGACATGTACCACAACGCTACATACCCCTCGTACATGATAGATAATATGCTATGCACCTAAGCGAACTAGCAGTATACAATATAACGTTGCAGCAGAAAATAAATAAAGGGTCGAAAATTGGGAAGGTGCACTTTTGTGGTTGGCGTGTAGCACTCTTCCATTGGCCGAATCCCTCTAGTCTTCCTTTATTCCCTTCCTTTCTTCAACTAATTGGGTGTTTCTTCTAAGGGTAAGAAAGTAAAACATCATATGGCTCTCCATTTTCTCAAACAAGCAATCCTTTGCATGGATGACAAGTGGCAAAAGGCTCATGCCATGGTCTTGCCATCCACCTTCTCCTTCATATCCCAAGGTGTTGTTTCATCTTCCAACTCTCCTTCCCTAGGTGACCTTCCATACTCTACTGGTCCAATTTTTGTCTAATTGACAAATGGCAAAGATACATAGTACTTGGAAGTGTGCTAGCTGAATTTTCAAGGGCATTCTTGTCCTTCCATCCAATTGTCTCTTCACACATCCTTATTGAACTCCATGCATGGTTGACACTTGGCATTATTTGACTAAATTCAAAATCCAAGAGACTCCATTCGGTTTTCCACCTAAAACTCCTAGAAAAAGTCCATTTTTCGCTTCCCTAAGCTTCTCTTTTCAAGAGAACCTTATTGGAACTCGAAATGGGGCAAGACAAAGGTCTAGCCGAAAATCCTTTGGTATCCTCTAGGTTCATTTTGTCTCTTGAATCATCTTGAAGGTTTCTTACACAATGACAAGTGGCAACCTCTTCAAGATAGGCGTGTAAGCCATCCTTTTGGCATTTTTCCTACACTTCTCTCTCTCCTTTAACCCATTATCAAGTCTAGGTTCATAATACCTTATTTACATGCCACATTGCACTTGTGACTGCAAATCTGGGCAATGGGCCTAAAGCCAATAGGCCTAAATTTCTAAGCAAGGCCAATCTCACTCGGCATTCTAAGGTTAGTTCTCCCTCGGCCTCAAATTACCATTCAAGAATTCTAAGGCTTTCTAAAAATAACTAAGGCTCCCAAAGAAGTCACAAATACTAAGTACAAAATCTATGGCCCATGTTTACGAAAAGTTTGGGTCGTCACAATTGAGCTATCTTTAGAAATCACTATTTATTTTCAAAAACACGTCATTGAGGTTTGGCACGCATAACGAGGCTCGCAGTTGCTAGAGAGAAGGGACGGATTGTTACATCCTCTCCTCCTTGTAATAAATTCCGTCCTCGGAATTTGCTTACGTCAGAAAGAATGAGCAGGGTGTTACAATACCACAAACTATAGCATCTCTTTTTCAACCAATTGACCACGATCCTAGAGTCACTAATATGAACCCGCCGAAATGGAATCTCTTGAACCTACAATCAATTTGAAAACTCACCCAAGAAAGCCAAAATCATGTCAATGGATGGAGAATCTAGACCCGAGGAGAACTCGTTTCAAGAACCTAGATTATATTAAAATCCAGACCCGTTGAAGAACCGGTCTCAAGAACCCAGATTACAAGAAGGAACGCCACAAAAGTTGTGATTTACCTTTGATAAGTTCAAAAGTTTAATGAAGAACTAAAGCAGTATAACTCAACTCACAATTTTATAAACTAATTAAAATGAGACTACAAAGAGTATTTAAAGCAAAACTTAATCAAAACCCTAGACAAAATAAAGCCTTTCTCCCACAAATACCCTTGCATAAATAATGCCGCGGCTGCTACAGTGTCGCTACAGTAACTCGACTACAGTAAATGCTTGAAACCCTAGTTCCTAAAAAGTAACTTTCCAAATAAGCCCTTGGCCAAAATACAAAGCCTTCTCAAAAACACTTGTTCATAAAAATAAGACATATGTGGGCCAAACATTTTCAAGCCCAATTATTCTAGACTAACTCCTATAACTAATAAAATAAGCCCCTTTAATTAATTAAACAAGTCCAAGGCCTTCAATCACATAACCATAATAATAGGCCATAATTTATGTTGCACTCTTCCATAGCTTGTATCACGTGGATGATCACTGAATCTCCTTCTCTCAAGTCTATCTTGAATATTTGGCTCTTGCTAGACTCTTCCCAAGTGGATTGCATCAATTCTTGCATTACTTCCTTTTTCTTTTGGGCTCTTAATCTTGTAATTGGCCCATCTGGAACTTGCAAAGGATTTTTAAGACTAAGCCCAACTTGGTTCTCATCAGTCACATTCCATTATAACGTACGTACAGGCCATAGATTTACACAATCTAACTGCTTTCAACAACGCTCGTGACTCAGCCTCATTGTTGGTTTCGAAACCATGTGGTGCAGAGAAACCAGCCATAATTTGTCCCCAGTGATCCCGTAGCACTCACCCCCACCACAGTTTCCTGGATTCTCACGACAACTACTGTCCACATTTAGTTTCCACCAACCCCAAGGGGGTTTCAACCATGCAACCGTTTGAATTTTCTACACTGCACTACACGACCATGAATCGGGATATCCATTGCACTCAGCATCTAGTAATCAACCTGAGATATCTTTAAGATAGCCAAGTCATTCACCAAAGTGCCTAGCCAAAACCAAATGGACCTCTAAACACCTATGGGATTTTCCTGGACACCTTCCATCTTAGCTTTGCAACGCCTTCTCCATAAGCACCACGTAATTATACTAGGTAGAAGACCAATCAACACACCCCGTTTGGTGCCATTCTTTGCACAATTAAACCATATCTCCATTCGGTGGCACCAACTGTTACCATGCATACAAGAGACTCCCAACACTAAAGAAGCAAGACCCCATACTTTCTCAACAATCTGACCCTTCTTCAGCACATGATCCATCGTTTCCTTCTTAGGTGAAGAGCAACAGTAACATTTGGATGCCATTTCAATTCCACGGGCCTGCACCTTGTCATCAACTGAAAGGCATTTAAATCAAGCTCACCACATACAAACCGAGATCCTCTTCGGTAGAAGGTTGTTCCAGATCCAGTCCATCCATGCAAAATGGTCCCCTCTCACACGAATAAAATCCCATGCAGTTGCTGTAGTGAACCTACCATCTTGAGTAGATTTCCACACCATTACATCTTGCCCAAACTTACCAGCAGAAACCATTCGAGTCACTGCCTCTATTAATTCCGCACCAACTAATTGTTCCAGCATCTCATAGTTCCAGCTATCACCAACCCACACATCCTTGATCAATAGGGATGGCGTCGGGACCCAATCTACCATGTGAGACAACTGTTCATCCACAAACCATTAGTCAAACCAAAAGGAGGCCAAACCATTCTTTACTCTTGTTTTAGATGCTGCACACACATTAGGAAGTACATACATAATGGACTTCCAAAGTCTTGAGCTATTCCTTTGCACCTCCAACAGAGACGCATGTTGCCCTTTACCATACTTAGATAGCAAAAAGCGAGAGCACAAAGACTCCTTTGATAGAAGACACCAAGCCATCTTCATATGCAGCGCTCGTTGAAGCTCTAAGAAATCTCTCAGACCCAAACCACCCTCTTGGGTAGGCTTACTAATCCTAGACCAAGCACACCACTTAGCCTTAGCTTTTCCATTCTTCTCCTCCCAAAAGAAAGTAGACAAAATGGAATTAATTTTTTTTACCACAATTTACGGAACATCCAATACAGCCATAAGGTGAGACGGCATACTAGTTAGGACATGTGGAAGTAAGATCAAACAACCCATGTAACAACAACTTGGCTTCCAACCCACAACCTTTGCCCACATTTTTTCTAGCAGCTAATCAAGGAGACAAGCTTTAAGGCGACCTTGCACCAACAGCACCTCCAGGTACGTCGTAGGAAATTTTCCTTTCCCAAAACTAGTTAAACGTACCAATCCTCTCCTTCGAGCAATACTAATAGTGGCCAAAGTAAAAAATGGCATATTTTTCTCTACTAATGCGCTGCCCAGATCGCTTCTCTCCATTAAGGAAAATTAGGATATCATCAGCATATAACGAATGCGAAACCATAGGGGGCCCCATAGGATGTTAAAACTTGCAAATATGACCATCCTCAAATTGTTTCTGCAAAAGCCTCGGAAGAATTTCTTGCATCAATATAAAAAATTATGGCAATAAAGGATCCCCATGCCAAAGGCCTCAAGATGGTTGGAAAAACCTTTATATGACCCATGCATCATTACTGAAACCCAAGGAGAAGTTACACACTCCTTCACCAGATTATAGAATTGTCGACAAAAACCAAAGCCACTTAGAACTTTCAGTAAGAACTCCCAATGGACCCTATCATAAGCTTTCACCACGTCAATTTTCACCATAACGTTCCCTCCTAAAACTTTTTTATTCATACCATGGACCATCTCCTGAGCGAGAGAAATATTCTAAAAAATACTACGACCTGGGATGAAGGCCCCTTGTTTCGAAGAAATCAATCTTGACAAAATAGCAGTCAAACGGGACACTAAGATCTTTGAAAAAAGCTTATAAGGCACTGAACATAGGCTAATATGTTATATTTATCAAAGCTTTTCGAATCAGGGACTTTAGGGATAAGCAAAATGTATGAAGAACCATAAAACTTGGGAAGCGAAACACCTCAAAAAAATTCCCCAACCGCCTCCACTACATCCTCTTTCACAATATGCCAACAAGACATATAGAACAAGGTTTTGAAACCATTAGGGCCCGGGCTACTGTACTGAAAATAGAGTAGACCCATTCTTTACTTCCTCTTTGGTAGGCATACGGCATAATTCTAAGTTATTTTCCACTGAGATATCCAATGACAACAACGACGTTAAATCCGCATTCTCAATGCTCGGTGTCTCAGTGAGAAAGCTTTTGAAGTAATTCATCACCCCCAAATGAACCTATTCAAAAGAGTCTAGCACCATTCCATCTTCTAATTTAATCCTAGAAATAACCGCCCCATGCCGACGCTGAGACACAACGACATGAAAAAATCTGAAATTTCAATCTTCCTCCCTCAACCATTTCTTCTTAGCAGCCTGTGCCAGGCGAGTCTCCTCTCTTTTTTCCCATACATCTAATTCCATCTTCGTAGCTATGAACTCGACATCTGTCTCAACTAAATAATCAGCTTGAAGTTGGAACTCCAAAGCTGTAAGCTCCTCTTCAAGGCCCTAAATATGTTTATCAACTCTCTCCCAAATACATTTCTATCCAAGATCGCAACTCCATTTTTACTCTCTTCAATTTAGCCGCCAGTTGAGTTGATCCAAAACCCCATGTAGGCTGATCCCAAACTGTTTGTACCAAACTATGAAAGGATTCGTGCGAGCACCACATTTTTGGGAATCGAAACGGAGAGGGACCATACCTTGTATCAACGCAAGAAACTCTTAACACCAAAGGGCTATGGTCTGAGGACTTTCTTTTGGTATATTCCAATTCTTACATGTCGAACCGAGCCAAAAAAACCATATTCATTAAAGCCCGATCAAGTCTTGCCCATTTTCTAGCATTTCCTTCCTGTCCATTGCACTATGAGAGGTGATTCCCATGATACTTAACTTCCATTAGGCCACATGTATCAATCCATTCATTAAAATCATCCACTGCTTGAGCAAGATGGGGCCTCCCTCCCACTCATTCACGATCAGTTCAGATCATGTTAAAGTCACCAAGAATTTGCCATGGATGATTACTTTGACAGTAAGCCACCAAGCTCTCCCATAAACTTCTGTGGTCCATATGATTACACTTTGCATAGACAAAAGTGACCAGAGTCCATGTATCATCAAGAATTACCCAACCCGTAATCATCTGGTTAGTAACACTTACCACCTCCATCGCATAAGGGGCACGCCAGAACACCCATATTTTCCCCCCTTCCTCTTCATTACAAAGATAACCATCAAAACCTGACAAGCTTACCAACTGCTGCAACTTAGCTTCTTGTGCAAATGGTTCAAAAAGAGTGACAAGCATTCCATTATTTTTCCAAATCTAATTATGCAATACACGATGAGAATTGCCCAGCCCCTAATGTGCCACGCAATAATAGACTCAGTCATAAATTCAATTTTGTAATGTGGGTAGAGACCCTCTGAGATTGTCGCACAGCCTTGTTTTTGCCTTTGATGCATGAATCAGAAACATGCAGGTTCTTAGACTCATACCCTTTCCACTTGGCAAGCCTAGGAAGATTGTCTTCTTCCTCACCCTCAGTACAAGAGGTATGATCATGCAGCTCCTCTATAATAGGGCCCACTTCTTCAGCCATGAACGCCCTTGGATCAGTTGGCCCCTCTATTATAGGGCTCACTTCTTCAGCCACAAACGCCATTGGATCATTTGGCTCCTCTATTATAGGGCTCACTTCTTCAGCCACAACCGCCACTAGAACATTCATCTCCTCTAGATCATTGGATATTCTCTCGCACAAGACTACTGCCCTTTACATCCTCTTCCGCAAGTGGCACTTTCTCCATATCCCTGGAACTGTTGATGGCCCCTATTTGGATTAAAGTCAACTCTTCAACCTACTTTAAAGTGCTTGGTCCCTCTATAGATTTTAATTGTGAACTCTCTAGGTCCTTCCACGGATAAGCTTGTGATTCTTTGTTCTGTTGTTAGTAAGAGAGGAATTGAGGTGGATGAGGAAAAGGTGAAGGCAATCCAAGAGTGGCCAACGCCTACAACGATCAGCCAAGTGAGGAGTTTCCATGGCTTAGCTAGCTTCTATAGATGGTTTGTGCATGATTTTAGTAGCTTAGCCACCCCTCGTACTGAAGTCATCAAGAAAAATGTGCCATTTCAAGTAGTGGAACGCATCAATGATAATGCCCACAAGCTTGACTTACCAGGTGAGTATGGTGTTAGTGCAAGTTTTAATGTTGCTGATTTGTCTCCTTTTGATGTAGGTGATGATTTGAGTACAAATCCTTCCCAAGAGGGGGAGAATAATGCAAACCAAGGAGCTGGACATGCTGATCATACATGTGGGAATGGAGCTGAATTTGTACAAGACCCTTTATCACTTCCTAGTGGCCCAATTACAAGACTTAGAGCCAAACGTTTCAAGGAAGCACTAAATGGGCTAATCCAAGAGAATTGGACTGATTCTAAAAAGACTAAGATGGGCTCAAAAAATAATCAAGACTTAGTCCATGTTATCAAAACAATTGAAGAGGCTAATTAGCATGAACTTCTGGAGCCACTAAGCCCAATGATTCCAAAGGTGAACTCATTACCCAGCCCATTGTCCAGCATGTTATTTGAAATGTCATTCTGGGAATATTCTGGACGAATTAGCCTACAAGTTATATCTCATTGGAAAACCTCATGTCTCTAGTTTCCAACTCATCAAACAATATGCAATTTGGAGTCTTCTAGAGGAAGTTAGAGGGATTTTACTGAAGGGTGTGCAAGGCTGGCGGGATTTCATGAATTTTCAGATTCACTTGTCTTTTAGAATTCTCTAGGCAATAATCTTTTGAAATTCTCATGTCTTTTAAAATTACCCATGCTTGGAGGGTTGTTCCTATATATAGGGGCATTTAGAATTTGAATAGACAGATTATGTTTTTTCTCAGAAAATTATCATTGTGAGGTCTTGTGATCCTCTTAGTTCTTGAAAGAACTCTTGAACATATCAAGTTAATCTTGTGGCATTCAAACAACCAAACTTATCACCTTGATTCTTGAGGGATTCTCAGGTTTTCTTGATGTGGCATTTCTATCATTCGTAGTCTTGGTTTTCATCTTGTTAGGTGACGGGTCAAGGTTTAACCAATCTTATCGACATGATCTTGGGGTTCTAAACCATCATTGTTATCGGGTTTCATCACAGTTGTTGGTGGAGTTCATATCAAGTCAAAGCTTTATGTCATACATACATGTCCATTTATTTGTTTGTGTTTACTTTTATATGCTTATGATATTTGTGGTATGTTGTTTATTTACTTGCTGAGATTTCTCAAAATCTCATTGTGGTAGTTTTCCACTATAATTCCCCATCAGAAATGATAGAAGTTGTAACAGGTGCCCTTGATTCCCAAGAACCATGAACTTAGACGGTTTTATGGTAGAGGACGAGTATACTGTATAGGCTCGTTATGATTTACTGCAGACACATTGAAACACACGGCTTCACTTTTAAGGGAAACTCTAGCTAGTATCAGTGAGACCGAGATCGAGGATACGATCTCCCGACCGTCCAAGAATTTAAAATTTTGTTGGAATATGGACCGGTTGTCTACTTTTCTGGAGCGAGCCTCGAAGGCCTCAATTGACACAAAAGCAACAGTAAAAAATTTAGGATTGTGACCAGCTAAGCCTAAGAAATCCCATGGGGTCTTTTGGTGTCTAACTCTTGACGGGACATTAGTAGTGAAGCGATTAGGAACATAATAATTTTGTGGTACTTTTTAAGGAACAATGTTTTGATGGATCCCATGTTTTGGGAATGGTTTAAAATACTCTATGATATTTTGGGTCTTTTGGACAACACAAACTTATTTTGAAGTGCTTATGCTATATGAAAGCTTTGGGATAGTTGTACTTATTTGTACCATGTGTCTTTTATTTTGCCACCGTGCATAAGTTAGATAGAAAAAGAATTTTTCCACTGTGATTATTATTGCATATGCTAGATGTTAGGTGTATTGCATCTTAACTGTCATATACAAAGGGTATGTAACCTTGTGTTACATGTCCCTACGCAATCAGTCACTGTCAAATCCCAAAGAGGGGCTGGGGGCGTCGCATGCAATTTTATGTTTTTGGCTGTTGAAATGAAAAATGTTATTTGTAAGAAAATGTGCATCTCAGTTTTTTCTGAAAATGTTGAGGAATCTAGATGGGAGACATATATTGATTTTTCTGCATCACATGCATTTCATGTTGGTTGTCTAGCTTACTAAGATTTCAAGTAAATCTCAACCTTTGTAGAGCCACTATCATTTCACTCAGATAATATAAGTTATGTTAGGACCCGACAAGAATGGACCAGATGGACCAATGGATCTGACTATTGAAGAGGACCCAGATCTCGACAAAAGAATAGACCTCATTTTGATATTTATAGCCCTAACCCTTCGTGCACTAGAACGCATGAAGCAGTTGATTTAGTATTGGAAAGTTAGTATAGAGAATAATTGTACTAAGATTATGCTACCTTATGATTTGAACTTATGATGGTTATGAATAACATTGGAATTTTTTAGTTTATTCTAGAATGATTTTTATTTAGTCACCCTTATTCCGCTGCAGTTATTTCATACTGCTAGATACATTTATAGGATGCATTGCATATTAACGATAATGAATGGGGGTTTATAACCTTGTATTACATGTCCTAATGTTTTAAGTCTCCGTTCCATCCCAAGCGGAGGTTGGGGGCATCACAGGGTGATATCAGAGCAATTACATTTCTAGATAAACCCACATGTCCTTAGGAATGATATGCCTGAGTATAGGTTTCAACCTTTAAATTGGATAGGCTTGAATCTTGCAGCAGGAACTAGATTTGATACATGTGCCAAGATTTGAAGACTAAAGTAGAATGGCACGTGAAAGAAGGGAAACAAACCATGAAAGGTCCAATGCTCGTTAGGATTAGGGCCCATGAAAGCCAATGAGTGCCTACTAGATCTCGACAGGACCTTCGAGATTCGCAATTGTACAGAAGGACAAAAAGTACTAGTATTCATGGCATCTGCTACAAGGAGAAGCTATTATCTGGTTGGATACCAAAAGGCAACTACTGATAAAGGAATTAGGCAATATCGCTGCTTTGACATGGGATTGGTTCAAAGAGGAATTCGACAATCAATTTTTCCCTGAATCGAAGAAGACCCAAAAGGCTCAAGAGTTTGCCACTTTGGTACAAGGCAATCTCATAGTCAAACAATATGCTACAAAATTCATGGAGTAGGAAAAGTTCACTCGGCATCTGATCGCCACCAAAAAGATGTAGGCCTAGAAGTTCCAAGGAGGGCTGCCACCCCAGATTCACAGTTATGTAGCTGGGTTTCACATCAATAATAATAGAAGTGGAACAATGAAGTGTGGCAGCCAGGATTAACCTAGAGAAAAAAAGGGCTTTTGCTTTCTCTGCATGAGGGCTAATGCCAAAAGTAAGATTATACAAGGAGCCAATAAGGGCAAAAGCATTATGTCAGCCCCACCTACTAGTTGTAAGAAGTGCGAAAAGAATCATGGTGGAGAATGTCAAGTGGGTTTAGGAGTATGATTATGATGCGGTGAATCAGGAAACATGAATTGGGAGTGCCCTCAGAATACACAATGAGGAAGGAACACTCCGAACAATTGGCCAAGATAAAGGCCACTTGCCCAAGCTTGTGTGTATGCTATCACCCCTTGAGAGATGAATGAGGAGATTCCTAAAGATGAAGAGATGGGAGTCATCACTCATAAAATCGCATTATAATAAGATACGACCTATGCTTTGTTTCACTTCGGCACTACGAGGACTTTTGTGTCTGTGGCATTTGAATGCATGTATAGCCTGCCGACCCAGTAGTTAACTCAAAGCTATAGTGGTATCAATTCCTAATGGAAGCACGATCACCTGTACTCGCATATTGAAAAATTGCCAACTAAGCCTAGAAGGGAGATTGATGGAAGCTGACTTGATCGTCTTTAAGCTATTAGGATTTGACATTATATTAGGGATTGACTGGTTATCCAAACCTTTTGCTAGGATAGATTGCCGGTACTGGGAGATTATGGTAGTAGTAAGGAGATTCAAGAGATACCTATAGTTGAAGAATATCCTGAGGTTTTCACTGACAACCTAACTGGATTACCCCGAGATAGAGAAACTAAATTCATTATAGAGCTAAAACTTGCTATTTGATGCCCCAGTCCCCACTTGGGATTGGACGGTGACTGAAGGGTCGGGACATGTAACTCAAGACTACATAACCCTCATACATGACAGATAAGATGCAGTGCTTAAATAAATCTAGCAATATGCAGTAATTCATAGCGGAAAAATGCTTTTAATTACATAGGGCCAATGGTAATGTAATAATCACGGTACCGAAGTGTTAGCATCCCAAAAGTTTGAATTTCATTAAAGTACTCCCAAAGTAGATATCGTTTTCAAAAGTCCCCCAAAACACGAGACCATTTAAAGACATATCGTTTCATCAAAGACCTTAAGAAAATTTTACATATGCAACCTAGCCTTTTTCATAAAACATCTTTTCATCTTTTAAACTCTTAACAAATGTTCATATCATTTGAGTTCAGGTCCTTGTTCTTGTCATAACATATCATGCCATTTCTTATCATCTCATAACATATCATATTGTGATCATATCACATTATTTCGTGTCATTTCATTTCATATCATAACATGGAGCTCAAATGCCTTGTTCATTTCATAATTCACATGGTTAGATACCTCACAGCTCCCCTAAGCACCGTGTGTTCCCTGCTTATTATTGTATCAACCAAGGATCCACTTGATCGAGGTGACTATGTCATAACATAAACATATTCTTTAGGGTAGTTCACTTTTTTCACCTTCACCGTATGGCACCCACTAGCTTTAGGTACAACCTCGCTTCAGTATCCTTTCCATAAGGAATCATTCAAGGCCCATCGACTGTACTTTCTCAACCCAGGGGCCTCCACTCGACTTTAAACACTCCAGAGTGGACATAGAGTTCCACTAGGACACTTTCCCGTCCTAGCATTTGGGGTCATGATAAAACATACTTTAACCTTTCTTTTTGAAAATATAGACCCAAATGCATGAGACATGGACACATGATGCTATAATTTATCATACTCATGCAACATGTAAAAACCAAAACATATAGCCCAGTCAGCAACATGCATCTCGCGATATGGCTTGAAAAATATTAGAACATGCACTCATATGATGAATACACGTAAGCATAGTCGAATCATACTCGTTAAAATACAAAACAAATTTTTATGCCCTTATTATAGCCTTGGCCGATTCATACAAGTCCTTCAAACATGAATTTTCATCATCACAACACATATACTCATACTTCTACACATTCATTTATCAAAACAAGTATGCATAGCACATATACATGTCAAAACCGAAACCTCAACATGGCATATTTGAAATATACTTCAACAAACCATCATGAAAACATGGCATCTCATCCTTTTATCAAAACTGAGCATATATATATATCTATATATATAACAAGATAACAAGAGTAAGTTGGAAATTTACTTACAAAAATCCAACGTATAAAATAGCAAAATTTGAAAAAAAAAGTAAGACATATTAGAAGATGACTAGAGAAACCCTAATCTCAAACTAAGGATGAGTGTGAGTGTCTAAGGTTTCCAAAAATGCTTTCTCATGGAAAAACCCTAGAATCCGAAACCCTCGAACGACAAAACCCTAGCCTTTCTTCCAAGTGGTGGCCGTGGCCTTCATCTACACTAGACCTCATGTTCATGTGCTTAAAATAAGAAGAACATTTTGGGTTCCTTCTTCCCTTGCAGAAAAGCCCTAGTTTCTAAAGTGAAAGTGTGTGTTCATGTGAAAGAAACCCTAAATCGAAACATTATGTGGATGTTCTCTCTCTTTGGCTGTGTATGGTGTAGTAAGAAAATTGAAATAATCCTTACCTCCATGTGCTCTTCCTCTAATCGAAAAGTTGAAGAAGAAATCTTGGTGATTTTCAAAATAGTGAAGAGAATGGTGGTGTTTGGTTGGTGGAAAATGTGAGAAAGTGTAAGAACGAGAGAGAAAAGTAATGGTGGCCGAAATCCTTAGAAGGAAAGTTGAAAACTTGAGGAAAAAGGCCTCCATGACTTTCGGCTATGTCCTTATATAGTGCTTTTCCTCCTTCTTGAAAAATCCAAGAGCCATTGCATGCTTGACACTTGGCAAAAAGACTCTTCCCTTTCCCCCATGATGGGATTGCATGGAAAATCCAAAAGTTGCCTTGTGTGGGGTGGCGTGTGGCTCTCAAAAACCGAAACCCTCTCTTGCCTCACCTTTCAATTTTTCCCTTCTTCACTTGTCTAGATACAATGCACTTGGTGGCTCAAAGGTAAAAGCATAAAAACCCTACTAGTGTGCATGGTTGCTTGCCATGTGGAAAAAAGGGCGTGTGTGTGTGTGTATGTGGCTTGCCAAAAGTCCTAGGTCACTTCAAGTGACTTTTTTCTTCCCAAGGTGACCCTTGAGTCTCCCCCATGTAGTTGCTGTCGCCCCCTCTCTCTCTTGCTCCTCCAGAAAGCTTCTTCTAGAACATGCCTTCTCTCTTCCCAAGCAAGATATTTCTTGGAATTCCGAAAGTCCCTTTCTAAGCTTGACAAATGTCACTCTTAGGAAAACAGGCCATGAAAGTGGGTGTGTAAGCCCTTAGCCGAAAGTCTCTCTATATCTTTGATTCTTCCACTCATTCTTCTAGAACCTCTTGCATAATGGACAAGTGTCACACTTTGCCACTTTCCTAGGTTTCAATTGATGAGCTTCTAGAAAAACTAAAAGGTCTTCTCATGCCATGTGGCGCCTCCTGCATCCTTAGTGATCAACATTGGGCTTCCAAACCCTAATCCTAGCTTGGTTGGTCGAAATGCACATGGGCCTTTGTTGTCTTTTTCTTCTTCTTTCTCTTATGGGCTCTTATGCTTAAGATTCTAAGTCCAAATATATGGAACATATCTCTAGTCATTCCTCTAACACCTAGCACTTATCCAATAACTAAAATAGTATCCAAATAAAAATATGGACAGGGACATGGCAAAGTTCGGGACGTCACATGCTACAACTCCTATCCATAAGGCACCTTATCGTATGGCTCTTTTAGAACTGAAGGTGGAAATAAATGAACTCCTAGAAAAGGATTCTTTCAGCGTAGTTCATCATCCTGGGGTGTGCCACTTCTGCTTGTAAAGAAGAAGGATGGGTCTTTTAGGATGTTCATTGATTATAGGGAATTGAAAAAAGTAACAATTAAGAACAAGTATTCGTTATCGCGTATCGATGACATGTTAGATCAATTACAAAGAGCATCAGAGTTCTCGGAAATAGACTTAAGGTCTGGTTATCATCAGCTCATGGTTAGGGATCAGGATATCCTTAAAATGGTGTTTCAAACCATATACGGACACTACAAATTCTTAGTAATGCCCTTTGGTCTAACCAATACCCCTGTCGCATTTATGGATATGATGAACAGGGCATTTAGACCCTGCCTGGATAATTTTGTTTTCATATTCATTTACGACATATTGATTTACTCTAGGAGCAAGGAAGAGCACAAACATCTCTGTTTGGCATTAGAAAGGTTAAAAGAACAAGATTATATGCCAAATTTAGCAAATGTGAATGTTGGCTCAAGCCAAGGAGTACAGTCGATCCCAGCAAGATTGAAGCTATGGTAAATTGGAAGCTTCCAACTAATGTGCATGAGAGTCAGAGTTTCCTGGGATTAACTGGTTACTATCGGCGATTTGTGGAAGGATTCTCCAAGCTATCGGGACCTCTTATTGCCCTAACCTATATTTGGATGGAAAAGTGTGAACAGAGTTTCATGGGACTCAAGGAAAGGCTCACAACCGCATCAGTACTAGCCCTACCTGAACCCCATAAGAATTACGTGGTATTCAACGACACGTCCAAACCTAGACTTGGATGCGTGCTCATGCAACGAGAGTGGGTTGTTGCCTACGCTTTAGTTTTCACCTTGAAGATTTGGAGGCACTACTTGTATGGTGCAACAAAAGCCTCAAGTACTTATTCAACTTACAAAATTTAAATATGAGGCAAAGGAGGTGGTTGGAAATGATTAGTGACTACCAATATCAAATCAAGTATCACCCTGGTAAGGCTAATGTGGTAGCAGATGCACTAAGTCGAAAGTCACGAAAAGATGATCCGTCAGATCCTGCATTGGAAATGAGTCGCTTCTACAAAACATGAGAAGTTTATTGATTAAGGATTTTCATCTTGATCCATCTCACACCACTATACAAGAAGGAAGGACCGGAAGGATTCACCCTCAAGAATGATTCCAACTGACCCAGTGATCAAGGATAAGATACTAAGGAAAGCACATTAGACTCCATACACGGCTCATCCAGGAAGCACATGGATGTATTTGGATTTAAAGTGACACTTTTGGTCGGAAGGCTTGAAGACGGATATAGTAGAATATGTTAATAAATGCCATGTTTGTAGAATAGTCAAAGGCAGAACATCAGAGACCTGTTGATGAGTTGCAGCCACTTCCAATCCTAAAATGGAAATGGGAGGATATATCCATAGACTTTGTAGTCGGACTACCAAGAACTTCAAAGGGAACTCTATTTGGGTTATGGTCGATCGCCTAACAAAAAGTACTCACTTTTGTCCAGTGAAAACTACCAACCCTATGGAGAAGTTAACTTGGTTGTTTGTATAAAAAATAGTACAATTGCTTGGAGTTCCAAAAATGATCGTATCCGATAGGGATACGCATTTTTCCTCTCAGTTCTGGCAAGGCCTTCAACACACTATAGGCACCAAGTTGAAATTCAGTGGTGCCTATCACCCTCAGACTCATGGGCAAACTGAACGAACAATCCAGACTCTGGAAGATATGTTGAGAGCTTGCGTTCTGCAAGGAAAAGGCAACTTGGAGAAACACTTACCTCTAATAGAATTTGCATATAATAATAGCTTCCAAGCCACCATTCAAATGGCACCATACGAAGCTTTACACATACAGAAATGCAGGTCTCCCTTATACTAGGATGAAGTAGAAGAAGGAAAGATTTGCAGAGCAGAGATTCTTCAAGAAATGAAGGATCAAATCTAGATAATAAAGGAAAGGATGAAGGTTGCCCAAGATAGGCAGAAGAGCTATGCCGAATGTCGAAGATGGAACCTTGAGTTCAAAATTGAAGATTGGGTCTACCTTAAAGTATCACCCACAAAGGATTTTTTCAATTTGGGAAAAATGGGAAGTTAAGTTCGAGATACGTGGGAACTTACGAGATATTGGAAAGAGTAGGATCGGTCGCTTATACACTAGATCTTCCTGCTGAATTCCAAGGAATTCACAATTTAGTCCACGTATCTTCCCTGAAGAAGAGCTTCGAGAAACAAACACCAACAGTTGTAGGTACGAAGATATTTCGCTACAACCCGACCTAAGCTATGAACAAATCCTGATTCAAGCTACTGGTTGGAAGGAAAAGGAACTTAGAAATTGGAAAAATTCTTTACTTATGGTGCTTTGGCAAAATCACAATGTTGAAGAAGCCACGTGGGAAAAAGATGTTGACATGAAGAACAAATACCTTTAATTTGTTTGGCTTGTGATTTGTGTGACATCGCATCGCATTATGGCATCCACATCCATTCATGCACACTTGACATCCATCTTTCTCTCCACACTTATGACCCAAAATTCCTCATTATTTAAAGCATCTCCATGGCTGGTAACATAAGAGTTGCTAGATCTTGACGGGAGAGGTAACTTTAGGACTCGGAAAGCCCTACCTCATTAGGAGCAACAACCTTATGACCCCACCAGATGGATGGGTTAGAGCAAGACTAGTTGGCTTACACAAGGTGTCCCCTTGACCGAACCCGTTGCACCTGATCAACCTGAGTCTAGCCAAGCAGCAGAATGATGCTAGGAACAACTGTACCTTGGTCCCCCACCCATCGACACACCTGAGATGTCCGATTCATCATCAAGTAAAGCATGCTTCCATGAAGAAGGGGATCTAGAGTTGGACAACAATAAAGTTAGGCAGTGGAGGATTAACGAGTAAAGACTCAACACTTTTGATGACTCTGAGGAGGATGACACACAACACGAAGAGGACATCGAGGGTCCCTCTTTTGGGCCAGAGAGTAGTTGGTAAGTTTACACTTAGCACCTATTTAATGCATACTTGTGTTTTTACTAAGACCCCAATTTTGAGGATGAAATCCTTTTTCTAGAGCAGAGGATCTAACACCTCGCCTAAAAAGCCATTAGCTCCCTTAATCCTAATTAGCATAGGGTTGCTATTTTTAATTATTTTATTATTTTTTTAGTTGATTTTTGCTTGAGAATCACACTTGGGGTTTAGTTAGAATTAGTGGGAGAATTCTAGTATGTTATTTTTAGAATTATTATAGAGAACCATAGGAGATTGAAACTTGGTATCCTTAGTGGGCTAAGTATTGATGGATTTAGAGGTAAGGCCAATAGTGTTTTATCTTGGATCCTCAATCACTAAGGATGTGATGGGATAGGAATAAGGCAATAAGCCTAAAAGCTATTTGGATATATAGGCCCCTCTTGAAAGGCATTGAAGATTAAGTCCTAACATGTAGGAGGCATTAAGTCTTTGGGCCTACCTTGGTATTAGTGGATGCCTTTGGCCCAATACTAGATCAACATACCATTTTGACCCAATCTTAGTAGGCCTTTGAGACCTTGTATGAACTCTTAGATCTGGACATAACACCCACTCAATAACAAACACCCAAAAGCCCACATGAAAGAAATTTACACATATGGCCCCTCAAGCCCAACAAGGCCCAAAAGCCTTGTCTTCCATTTTTACACTTCTATTTGAAACCCTAATACACCATACCATTGGTTTCCCTCAAGACCAAGTAGTACCCCACACCCCTTAGGACTCCCATTTGTTTATATCAAAGTTTTAAAATTGAGTTGAGAGCATTAATAACCTGCACATGATTAATGATCCATGTTTTAAGCTTGATTTCCTTTTTAATTATTTCTAATTTTTTTTACCTAAACCTTATTGATTTTATTATATTTTGTATCATTCTTAGACTAAATTAGAAGTTTAGTTTTGATCCAACACAACTCAAATGAGGCAAAGATATGTCATTGCCCAAACCACCACAATCGTCATCTTAATGCATCACTTGGTGCATTGTACCAATTTAGCCCCTAGCCCACGCCAATTTTATTCTTTCCTCAAGGGAATTGTTCTCTTTTAACCCCTCACATTATCCCCCTTAGTTTAGTTTGAATATTGGTCTTTTTTGCCCCAAGGAAACCAAACCCTAGTTTCCAACTATTTCCATTGGAGGCCTAGTTGAAGCCAAATAGAATGGCTTGAGTTTTGTTGCATTTTTGTACTTGGCTAAGCCACCACCACATGCAACCTTCCTCTTCCCCCTATACCAAAGATCCCCTCCAGTCACCATGGTGAACCTTGACTCAAAACCACCTCAAATAGAGCTAAAACCAATTGGCTTTTCTGTAGGACACCACTTGGCAACCACCCCAACTTCACCCTCTTCCTTGAGCTACACACACATCATTACACACATCATTACTTGGCAAAAAATCCCTCCTTCTTCCACCATCTTAAAAAGCCTTCAAGGAGTATCATGATACCTATACAAATCAGCCATGGAGATAAAACAAAGGTGATGCAAGCAAGAAATGAAAATATGTCCAAAGTTTCATTCTACTACCCGACGACACCATAGCATGACCTCTTGCCTCATTTTTCTTTTCCTTTTTCTCCCTTTTTATTTTCACCCCATGGCAGCTCCTGCACCCACTTAGCACTTTGCAACACCTAAAATGAAGAAACCATGAGGGATAAAGCACTATTCACCTACAAAAGTGATGACAGAAAGCTGGAAACCTCACCACCTCACTCCACCAATCACAAAGGTCTCCTCCAGCCACTCTATAACAACCCCCTCCACTCCCTCATTTTTCCACACCTCTTCTCCAAAGCTTCTCTTGAGATCTTGAGAGCTTTGCCTCCCTTACTGAGCCATAGAGAGAAACCGAGTGAGGTGTTAAGTGTTCTTTAGTGAGGTTGTGTTGGGAGCTTTAAAGGGCCATGATTTTTGTGAGTATTCTTGCCCTAATATTTCTTTAGTATTAGCATAGCATATTAGGCTTTAATTTATTCCATGAGAGTTAATTTTGATTGAGTTCCAATAAGATTTAGCATGCTAAGTTCAAAACCGGGTCAAATTTGAAGTTTTGTTGGAATTAATTATGTTTGGTTGGATTGTTAGCCATGGCATGAGTTGGTATGATTTTATATGATTCATAAATTTCTTAGAATGATTTTTGAAGGTTTGAATTTGAGGTTGAAAGCATGCCATGATAGGTTTTAATCCATCTTATGTTGATCATCCAAGCATGCACGATTTTGATTAATTTATGCATAACTTATAAAGTTTTGATTTATTGTACCTAGGCTTGAATAATGAACATTTAGAAAGCCTTATGATTGGGATAAGAAGCAAAATGCATGATTTAATTCCAATTTTTGAAACTTTTCTTGATGAAAAAGACAAAGAGATATCATGCATGCTTAACAATTTGTTTCATAGTGATTAAGGTCACCCCAAAGACTAGGTTGGGTTCTTTTTACTAGTAATAGTGATTAAGGATTTGTTTAATAGTGATTATGGTCACCCCAAAGGCTTGAAACTTGTCACGACTCCAAAACTAGGATGGAGAATTATCTTAGTGGAACTCTTCTGTCCACTCTAGAGTGAGTAAAATTGGAGTAGTAATCCCTAGGTCGACGAAGAACAATCAACGGGCTTCGAATGGGTTCTTTTTAAAGAACGCTAGAACAAAGTCAAATGTTATAAAACCTAAGGTTGGTGAGTGTACATGTGATGATGATTTTATGTTATCAATGCATTGAGAACGAGTATGCAGACAAAGTAGTTTCAACATTAGTTGTACTATGGTCACCAATTGGTACTCACAGTGCGTATGTGAAACTGTGATGATACCGTACGTTTTGACGTTAATGTTATGGTTAAATGTGACTTTCTATAAATGATTAAATGTTATGATGAGATTTTGTGGTTTTGGCAGTTTAATTGAAAAATGTTCTCTGTAAGAAAATGTATCTCAATTTTTTCTGAAAATGTTGAGGAATCTGGATGGGAGACATACTAATTTTTCTGCTTCGAACGCATTTCATATTTATCATTCATCAAGCATAATTTATTTTGTGCACGTTGGTTATCTAAATTACTGAGATTTCAAGTAAATCTCACCCCTTGTGGACCAACTGTCATTCCACTCGAATGATAGAAGTTGTGTAAGGACCCGACGAGGATAGAATAAATGAACCAATGGATCTGACTGATTGAAGAGGATCCAGATCTCGACAAAAGATTAGACCTCATTTTGATGTTTATAGCCCTAACCCTTTGTGTATTAGAATGCATGAAGCAGTTGATTTAGCAATGTAGACTTATTGTCAAGAATAATTGTTCTGAGATTATGCTACCTTATGATGGTTATAAAAAACATTGGGATTTTTTAGTTTGTTTTGGCATAAGTTTTATTTAGTCACCCTTATTTCGCTATGGTTATTGCATACTGCTAGATGCATTTATACATATTAACTGTCATGAACGGGGTTATGTTACCTTGTTACATGTCCCGATGCTCTAAGTCTTTATTCCATCCCAAGCGGAGGTTGGAGCGTCACATCTTCACATGCCATTAGCACCCTCTCTAACTTTGAAAGCATGTCATAAAATCACCCTCATGACACCCTTGAATTCTACCCACCCAATGACCAAAACTAATGGGCACTTTGGTGATGTAAAATGGAGCACATTTTGGCTACGTCATGACCCTTCAAACCTCTTCTTTCATTTTTTTTTTGCTCAAACATGATCACATGGCAACCAACTACTCCTCTTTTCTTCACTGGAAAAACTACCAAAGAAAGGTTATTATAGCCACCAATCAGACCAAGAAGAAGGGACAAGAGAGGAATAAAAAACTCATCTTGTCGGCCTTGATTTTGCCTTCTCCTTGGTTTTTTGTTCCAAAACATTCTGAACCAATGCAACCCTGCACCTATGGACACCTTCTAGCACTTGACCATGCTAAAATCATGAATCTTTAGACCACTATTCAACATACCAAAGTGATGACAAAACTGAATTTTGCAGTCAACACTCCACCCACCACTTCCACAACTCACCACACGCACCCTTCTGCAAAATCGTGCCCCTCCTTGCCTCTCACCCCTCCATGGAGTCTAATAAATACCTCCCTTCACCCCTCACTTCCAACTTCCTTTATATGGCGCCCCCAACTTCCACGTACGGGCACACACGGAAATCGAGACACTGAGATGATGACCATACAGTCACGCACCCCATCGACATGTGCTGAGTGTGTGCAATGCAACACGTGTACAATAAACAATACGCAGCGGAAAGGTTAAGTCAAATAACTAAGTATCAGAGTTTAATACAATACAAAAGTATTGAAAATCCACATGTCAACATAATACGATTTTTGTTTACCAATCAATATCAAATCAAATAAAATACAATAAGCATAAGCGAACGATAATCTTCAAATACAAAAATAGCCAACGTGCCTACTCCTTAGGCGGAGTTGCATCCTAGGACTCAGTCTCCTCAAAACCTGTATCAAAATCTACAATACCAAAAATGGTATCGCAGGTAAGTAAAACCCAAAATGCTCCAAGATAATAAACATATTAAAACAACTAACGCTATACATGCACATGATGACCAAAGCACAAAATCTAAGAAAAACACAATTTCTCGAAAATCACAATTTTTTCACACACGCAAAAAATCACCATTTGGCACAAAACAAAAATCTAGGAATAAGTCCATTAATTTCAATTTTAACAGTATGCACCATGGCCTCCCCTAGGGCCATCCACATACTTTGGCTCCCTTCATCACCTCAGGGGTAATGACCATATGAGTGATGCCCAATTCCGCACCCACCGCGTACATAGCCAAGCATCCTCTAACCCCCGTCAGCACGAGGAGTTATGGAGCCGGATCGAGAGTGCTACCATCTCGTCCAAGTCCCCTAGGGGACGACACTCAGTATATTCTGCTCCCGAGTGTCCAGAGGAGCTCCACCGAGATAATACCCCATCTTGGCTTGGGGGTAATACACACGCACCCGAAAAGCCTTATCACATATTAAACACAGTTTCTCAAAACACACACCCACGCATGCATGTACAATGCCATAAAATCAACCAATTATTAACAACCAACAGTTATCTGTAAAACCAGATAACCAAATCACAGTTTATAAAACAGGTTAGTGCAAAATATACTTAAGTCTTAAAAGTCTTTTGGAGAAATACTTATAATGCTATATAATAATTTTTGGAGGATCACAGAGGTGCAAAAGGCGGCTAGAAAGCAATGTACCAATGCAAAAACACTGTGGCCGAAATACACAGTATATCCAAATTCACACGGAGTCAAACGAAGACTTAAAATTGATAGGGTAGGGCCTATGGGAGGTGGTGAAGCTAGTGGAAGCAATGGTTCGCTGTGGGTGGCGGCCAAAACGGCAGTGGAAGGCCAAAAAGCTCAAAACAGAGATGAACTCGTGGAGGTCGCTCCAGTGACGGATCGGAGTTGAAATTAGGTGGGTTATGAAGGCAAGTGGCCGGTGAAGAAATGGTGGCCAATGGTGAATTGCGGCGTTAGCCGGCCTGGAAATGGAGGGACAGACTTGCTGGCAGTTGAGGAGTCGACCGGTGCCTGCGGTGAGGGTCACAGACGGCCGGCGACGGTACAGAGTGGAAGTGGCCGGTTGCACGGGGAGAGAGAGAGCAACGGGAGAAAGAGAGAAAGGGCTGGCCGCATGGGAATGAGCTGAAAAAGAAGAAAGAAAGAAAAGAAAAGGAAGAGGAAAAGAAAAGATGGGGAAAAGAAATAAGGTCCAATCCTCACAACTTTAGGGTCACAACTGATCCTCAAAATAACTATTTTTAAAACAGTAAATTTAATAAATCAATATAAACTCAAAACTAATTAAAGTAAAATATTAAACTCCAATAATAATCATTCTTTAAAATAAATGGCAATTTAATTGTAGAACACTAATTAAAATTATAAAAGCACATTAAAATAAGTCTTGATTTAAAATCGTAAAATAATCTCGCGTAAACACGTTTAAATTAAATTAAATGGCTCAAAATCAAATATTAAATTAAAAAATCCTTCAATAAAAAGCACGTAAAAATCGGGGTATTACACTCTAGCCTTCCTCTAGTGTTCTTGGGAGTAAAACACTCGAAGTGTACGAAAAGGTTGGAGCCGAGTAACTTAAGTGAGGTTCTTGAAGTGAGTTGAGTTTTGAGAGCTCAGTGACCATGATTTCTGTATGTAATCTTGCTTGATCTTTTTTTGGGTGTTAGATTGACATGTTAGGCTTTGACTTATGGCATGAGAATGATGATTTGATTGAGTTATAAAAGGCTTTACTTGAAGTGATGCATTTTGGGCCAGATTTGAAGTTTTGCATGTATAAATTGTTTTGGTATGGGAATTTAGCCATTACATGTCTTGATATGTTATCTTAAGTGATATAAACTCCACCAACAATTGTGATGAAACTCGATAACAATGATGGTCTAGAACCCCAAGATTGTATAGACAAGATTTGTTGAGTCTTGACCCATCACCTAACTAGATGAAAACCAAGACTACGAATGATTGAAATGCCACACCAAGAAAACCTAAGAATCTCTTAGGAATCAAGGTGATAAGTTTGGTTGTTTGAACGCCGCAAGATTAACTTGATAAGTTCAAGAGTTCTTTTAAGAACGAAGAGGAACACAAGACCTCACAATGATAATAATTTTTCTGAAAGCAAAATCTGTCTATTCAAATTCGAAATGCCCATCTATATACTTGGAACAACCCTCCAAGAATAGGAAAAGCCATAACTATAGCTTTAAAAGCAACACAAACATCAACATAAACAAGTCCCCACGTTTTTAGGCCTCTTGGACTTCTAGAGGCAACCAAATAACTAAATGATTAAATTCAATATATTTAACATAACCAACCAAGACCAAGTTCATTCCCCTATTTAATATCCTTGAAACTCAACAAATTCACACCTTTGATAGTCAAACCATGCTGGTCCCCTTTTTGCATGCTAATTAGCCTCTTCAATTGCTTTGATGACATGGACTAAGCCTAAATTATTATTTGAGCCCATCTTGGTCTTTTTAGAATTAGTCCAATTCTCTTGGATTAACCCATTTAGTGCTTCCTTGAAACGTTTGGCTCTAATTGGGCCACTAGGAAGTGACAAAGGGTTTTGTGCAAATTCAACTCCATTCCCATATGTATGATCAGCATGTACAGTTCCTTGGTTTGCATCATTAAGTGTAGTTAACATCTTGAATAATTTATTAAGGTTTAAAATTGAGGAAAACTGCATGTCGTGAGAGGTTTATAAGCCAATATCTTATGTTGATCATCTATGGTTTCCACTTGTTTGAGAGTGATCTTGGCATATCATGATTTATTTTCCCAATGATGGTATTATGAACCTTTGGAAACCAGTTATCATCATGTTAGGGATTGACAAAGAGAAGCTAGAAACACCATGCATGTAATCGGTTTCAAGGTCTTATGGTTTGGTGTTATTCAATGCGTTAGTGTTGGAATAAACTTGTGTGACATGAACCTAAGTTACAAACATGTTTCCAAGATCCTATTTATGGTTTGCTACTTGATGAAATTTGATCACTCATTCATCCCAAGAAGTTGTAGGCTTGAAATCACAAAAAGTGAAAGTTTAGGGCCTAAGTGGCAATTTTGGGAAATGTAGGGGCAATTTAGTGAACGTTTTGGGCCTAAGTGGAAATTTTAGGAAATGTAGGGGCAATTTTGTAAATATTATTCTCTTGAGTCTTTTGATTGTGAACATCTTCATTTGTTATGAAATTTTTAACTTAGAATAACTCTTATTATAGCCGCACCAATTTTCTAAGTACCCGGAAATTTTGTAAATTTGATTCTAACTTACTAAAAACTCAAAACTTTGAAAACTTTGAAAACCTCCCATCCCATCATTATAACTTTCTCAAATCCCCATACAAAATAAAATAAACAATTCAACTTTTTCAATCCTAAAATAAATATAATATTAAAAAATATATTCTAATAATATTTTATTCAACTTTTTAACTTTAATCTTATCTCATCTCATCTCATCTCTGAAAACAAACAAGGCGATAATTTATTTATGATTATTGTATAAGTGCCATATTCATATTATAAATGTCATTTTAAGCATGAACATCATATGATACATCATTGAGCATTTGATTATTTGCTTATATGACGTGCAATTCTCACCATTTTAGCAAATTGCATTTATAAATATGATTTTTCATGAAGCTTACAGTATATACACACATGTCATGAAATACATTTTCAAGCATTGCAGGAAAATAAATTTTGTCACGACCCCGAAGACTAGGATGGAGAATTTCCCTATTGGAACTCCTCTGTCCACCTTGGATTGAGAAAGAATGGAGTGGTAACCCCTGGGTTGACAAAGAATCGTCAACAGGCTTCAAGTGGATTCTTAGAGAATGCCAGAGCGAAGTCATTTATGGTATCTAATGCTGGTGAGTGCATACATTATGATGATATGTTATGATGATGTTATGATGAAATGTTGTGGTATTAGTGCATTGGGTACAGAGTTAGCAGAATGTGAGTTGTGCTACGGTCACCAATAGGTACTTACAGTGCATATAGGGGAGCTGTGACAATACCATACGTTATGTTATGTTAATGATGGTTTTAATAATGATGAAATGTTATATTTTTTAAAAGATGAAATGAAAAATATTCTCTGTAAGAAAATGTGCATCAAAGTTTTTTTTTTTTGAAAATGTTGAGGAATCTCGATGGGAGATAAATACAGACTTTTCTGCATATCGGGACATGCATATCATGTTTATTATTATTCATTCATATTTTATCTATGTGAAAGTTGGTTGTTTAACTTATTGAGATTTCAAGGAATCTCACTGTGGTTTAAATCTAGTTTTGAATATTAGTCTTACGTAGGAATTGATTCATGATATTAACAAGCCAATTCAGGGGGGGTAATGTTATGATGAAAATTGATATGGTTAAGGCGTATGATACGATTGACTGGAAATTTTTAATTCAAGTGCTGAGAGCCTTTGGTTTTAGTGGAGGTATGTAATCTGATCTCGACCTGTGTATCTTCGTTTTGGTCTTCTGTGGTGATGAATGGCACGTCAAAAGGTCTTTTTAAGGGTGGGAGGGGTCTCCGTCAGGGGGATCCTTGATCCCCTCATTTATTCATATTGGTGGAGGAAGATTTTTCGAGGCTTCTGTGTAATAAATTTCAAGCTGGGTGTATTGGCTATTATTCACAGCCTTGGAATGGCCCTTTAGTCTTGCATTTGCTCTACGCGGATGATATGGTTTTTTTTTCTAATGGTAGAAAGAAATATGTGGAGAGGATATTAGAAGTCATGGATATCTATGCCCAATAGTCTAGTCAAGTGGTCAATGCCGCCTAGTCATCTATTTTCTTCTCAAACCGAATCATAGAATCAAGACGTCAGGAGATGCTTAGAGTTTCAGGTTTCTTGATGGGGCACTTTCCAGTGAGGTATTTGGGGGTTCTTATCTACTTAGGCAGGCTGAAGTCGTGTTATTTTGATGATTTGTTGTCTAAAATTGCCAAAAAGATTGAAGGTTGGAAGATGAGGTACCTTTCTCCTTGTGCTCGTTTGATTTTGCTCAAACATGTTCTTTCAAGTCTGCCTGTGCATTTATTATCTATTTTACCAGTGCCCAAGCAAACATGTTCTTTCAAATTCTATTTGTATGAATTTGATTTTTGTTGGTTGGAATGATTGAAGTGCTTTCTTAGATAGAAAAGAATGTCCTTTATGAATTTTCTGGTCTAATATAAGTCATTCCTTTAATTATTTACTAATTGCCTTGTGTTTATGCAAATGTTTAGGGATTGTTCTTGACTACAAGACTAGATAAAAAGTTCAAGACTTGAATAACCTTGAGTTGAATAGATATGGGAAGAACAAAAGTATTAAAGTTTCAAACTTGGTCCATTTCATTATTTTGTACTTTTCGCATGTTTAAGGGTATATAATTAGTTGTGTAAATATTGTCAATTACATTGTTTGGTTAGAATTTCAGGGGATTTTGTAATGAAGGTTTTTTTGCAGCTTTCATATTAATTTTCCTGATTTTATATGACTATTTGCTACTAGATGATGATAACAAATGGTTATGTTTTTTTAATTTTATATAAAAGTATTTGCTGGAAAACAATTCACTACAATTGACAGTTTTGGTCGCAAACCTCGTTTCCTATGACATAATGTAGCCAGAAAATGATTTTTGTGGTCGATACTTTCACCGCAAATGATTATTTGTGACGTTTTTAATCGTGACAAATGACTATTTGTGACTAGTTCTCCAAAACAATAATTCATTCTATTACGAGAATTAGGGAAGAAATTTGATTTTCATCCCAAATAAAATCCATTTGAACAGTTTTTTTTTGCATTCAAACGACTACTAGGGACAAAATTTTTTTCGTCTGAAAAAAGATCCATTTGAACACTTTTGAATGGAAATGACAAATCTCGTCTCAAAAAATATTTTTTGGGACGAAATCTGAGTTTCATTCCAAAAAACCTTTTGAGACAAATTAGCGACGAAAAAATTTAGTCTCAAAAATGTTTTAGAGACGAAATTGAAACGTTTTTAAATGAAAATTTTCGTCCCTAAAAAGTAAATTTATTGTAGTGATATATATATTTTCATTTATAATTTTGTTGTAAAACTGCAAATCCATGAAGAGATGTTAAAATGTGTTGTTTTAAAATCCTCAACGTTTTGTTATTGTTATCTCGTTCCCTTCAGTCAGTTTTTTGTCCATTACAATTTACAAATGTACATGAAGAGGAGTAAGATGCGAGTTTTTGTTTTATTCAATTTAAAAATTTCTTAATATGACTGCTTATCAAGTTTGATAAAAGTTATTTGATACAATATTGAGTAAATTATACGAAATGAAATTACATTTGTAGTATAGAATCTTTACACTCGTAAACAACAATCCTATTACAAATTCGACCTCCCGAAGTCAAATTCTGAATCCACCCCTACTATAAGGCTAGTTGTATGTATGGAATTACTATGGATAATATAACTTTTAATTTTAGGGGTTTTAGTTGTAGAGCTTTATAAGTAATAAACATTAATTTTAAAATTCTATTTATTGTTTGGTAGCTATATCTATATTTAAAGCATTTAAAAATATGTTACATTTATTTGAAAACCATATAAAAATGTGCCTTTTGAGGTAGAAATGATATAAAAAGTGCTATGCTGAACAACACCTTGTCATGCCTGTGATAAGATCAGAGTAAAGTTGTAATTATATGAAATTTGTATGAATATTTTTATCCATTGACAATCTTCCTTAAAATTAGTATTACGTTCAACATTATCTAAAAAACATTTGAAGTCTTAGAGTTTTATACTATTGTATTATGGATACTAGAAGTGTTACGTTATATAATTTACAAATCCTGATTCAGAGTAAACATGATCAAATTGATTCCGAGGGCTCACCATATGAAAAGAGTAGAAGGTTCTTACGAGAGAACCTAATTAGTTAGCTGATCTGTACATGAAGTTATGTAAAACATAAACCACCTGAGGATTTCGGAGTAGTACATGTCCCCTCAAAGACCACCATTTTAGGGCAGTAATTAAAGATACTATTCATGCATGGCATGGCCGGTTAATATATAATCACTATCGGTGAAAATGCTTCAACATCCTGTTTTAAATAATGTCATGCATTATATAGGCATAAAAGGTAATGACATGAGTGGTTTATGTGATTCAGTCCACAAAGAAATTAAAAGTGCAAAGAAAAAGATCAATTATAAACACACTAGCTGAAATGGCCCGTTTCAATTCAGAGATGAGTTGAAATGGTTTTATATGAGTTGAATAAAATACTGTTAGAATATTATTTTTTAATATTATTCTTATTTTGAGATTTGAAAAAGTTGAATTGTTTATTATATTTTATGTGAAAATTTATAAAAGTTGTAATGATGAGATGAGATGAGTTGAAATGAGATGATGTGAGTTTCCAATCCAAACCGGAGTACTTTCGGTGAAGTAGTCGGTCCATTTATTAACCCATAATTCAATATAATTTATATCACGATAATTATTGATATAAATTAAGCACGACATGATGCACAATTTGGGAGAAACTTCTATACGCAAAGCAAGTAGTATTGGATGGATGGCATAACTTGGTCACTATCAAAGGAGGTTTGAGATTTTTTTTTTTTTTTAATAAATTAAAGAACCAATAGCCACATATATAATAGTAGCCCTGTCTCATGTTTATTAATAAACCCTCACTTATGACGGAGAAATACCTTAGTTACAAGTCAGACGTATGGGAGGTTACAAATAGGATCATAAACTTGTCCCAAAACAAACCATCAAAACCCAAGCAAGAAAAATTACAAACCAACAGACCAACCAAAGCAAACAATTTCATTTACGAAAATAAGGGATACCCATCTTCTCAAAGCGTATAATCCCTTTTAGATGTCGTGGTAAACAAAGATACCCTTCATAAATATTATTTTTACCCAACTCGCCTTCTCTAGCCAAAAAATCAGCAGCACTGTTCCCTTCCCTATATTGATGGACTACCACAAAGTTCACTCCCTTAAGCTCTATCTTTAACTCATCCCAGAAATTCCAAAGATACCATAAAGTGCATCTCCCTTTTCGGAACCAATCTACCACAATACGAGAGTCGATGGGTGTAATGACTTAAAAGTGTTTATGTGATTCAGTCCACAAAGAAATTAAAAGTGCAAAGAAAAAGATCAATTAGGCCAGTCTGAATTCAGAGATGAGTTGAGATGGTTTTATATAAGTTGAATAAAATATTGTTAGAATATTATTTTTTAATATTATTTTTTTTTTGAGATTTGAAAAAATTGAATTGTTTATTATATTTTGTATGAAAATTTGTAAAAGTTATAATGATGATATGAAATGAGTTGATATGAGTTTCCAATCCAAACCAAGATACTTTCGGTGAAGTAGTCGATCCATTTATTAACCCATAATACAATATAGTTCATATAATTAATTATCGACATAAATTAAGCACGACATGATGCACAATTTGGGAGAAACTTCTATACGCAAAGAAAGTAGTATTGGATGGACGGCATAACTTGGTCACTAACAAACGAGGATTGAGATTTAATACCATCAATAAACCTTTTCCACTGAGATTTTGGTCCAGTGATTGCAATTTGCAAAGGGCGAATTAATAACCTTAACTCAAAGTTCTACAATTTTTGTCTCTTTGAGGGTAGGAAAAATATTGCCAAAAAATCAAGATAATTGGTCTATTTTAGGATTCGTAAATTGGCCTGACATTCAAGTCCTGACGCAAAGTACTTTATGGACCACAATTCCAATTTCTTAAAAGAGTTGGTGTAGGAATATATTAATATCTTGAATTACTTTAGGCCGACCATCCATTTAGACCACTTTTGCTATGTATATATTAAAATAATAAATCATCAAACTTTTAGGTTATTTAAATATAAGGCCTTGTGCTAGTAGAGAAACTTCTGGGCTATAGATTTAGTTTTTAAAATTTGATTACGTCCAAAGAATAATGCGGTAGTTGTAACACAGTCTTGGAGTGTCGATTCCACAAAGAGACAAGTTAAAAGAATAGCAGAAGAAACAAAGATACTAAAGAAAAATATTAAATGATTAATAGAGAACAAAGATTAATTTTAAATACAAATTAAAGTGAAACAAAATGACTAACAAGTACTCAAATTTAACGAACAGTAGAGTGTCGAGAATCCCTTGCACAAATCCGGTATTTTAATTATTCTTAATTCATTGAATAACTCAATTGGAAACTCAATTTGCAAAATTCTCAATCGGAAGGTATAGATATAAACCAAAATTAAACCAAATGTAATCCTTTGAAAAATCATTCACCACTTTTAAAATACGTAAATTATTATCATTATTGAAAAAATCCAACGACGACAATATACTCAGGGAGTGATATTGCAACAAAGAATTAAATTAATATAGATAAATAATGGATCCAAACATAATCAAAGAACTAATCCATTCAATAGAAAAAGCATGATTGATCCATAAACAGAATAAATTCTATGATTATTTGAAGAAGAAAATATCAACAATAAATTAAGAATGATAAAACAAAAGAGTTTTAGTAATTGAAAACCAAAGACATAAATTAAAAATACAATCTAATGTGCAAGTTCATCCCTAACCCTACTTGAGAATTTAGTTACCCATAAATATAATAGACAACAAAAATCTCAAGGGAAAAATAGAGCAAACGGCAACCATCCGAATTTTTTATTTTCGATCTATATCTTGTGCGTCTGCGCCCCTTCAGTCTTGTTCTTTCTAGTCATTCCCCCTCGTCGTCCGTGGGTGCAAGAAGCCAAAAGCCAAAAGAAAAAAATCCCAAAAAATCCTCGAGTTTGTGTGTTCCCTCTTGCCCAGCGTACGTCTCGCGTACCATCAATTTGCTTTACCTTTCTCTTGAGATTTTTGTTATCCATTATATTTATGGGTAACTAAATTCTCAAGTAGGGCTAGGGATGAACTTGCACATTAGATGGTATTTGTAATTTACTTTTGATTTATGTATATGATTTTCAATTACTAAAAACTTTTTGTTTTATCATTCTCAATTCATCGTTGATGTTCTCTCTCCGAATAATCATAGAATTTATTCTGTTTATGGATTCAGTCATGCTTTTTCTATTGAATGGATTAGCTCTTTGATTATGTTTGGATCAATTATTTATCTATATTGATTTAATTCTTTGCTACAATATCGCTTCCTGAGTATATTGTTGTCGTTGGATTTTCTCAATAGTGATAATAATTTATGTATTTTAAAAGTGATGAATGATTCTTCATAGGGTTACATTTTGTTTAATCTTGGTTTATAAATCTATATTTTCCGATTGGGAATTTCGGGAATTGAGTTCCCAATTGAGTTATTCAATGAATTAAGAGTAATTAAAATACTAGATTTGTGCAAGGGATTCCCGACGCTCTACTGTTTGTCAAATTTGAGTAATTTTTTCGTTAGTCACTTTGCTTCACCTTCATTTGCATTTAAAATTAATCTTTGTTCTTTCTACTATTCTTTTAATTTGTCTCTCTGTAGAATCGACACCCTAAAGCTGTGCTATAATCACCGCGTTATTATTTGGGCGTAATCACCAACACTTGGAAAAAAAAAGATTGAAATGCTAACTAAGATCAAAAGAAATAAAACTTACAAATCTCATGGCCTTCCAAGCACTCTAGACTGCCTTAGACAAGAATACTCAAAAATTCACTAAAACTCACTCGGTTTGCAATCTTTTGATCTCTAAGAGGGAGAAATGCTCTCAAGCTTCAAGAGGATGCTTGGAGATGTGGTGTGAGTGAAACGAGAAGGGGAGGGAAGTATTTATCAGAGGCCAAGGGGTGAGGGGCATTGGCTTGGGTGCTTAGTGATTGGGTGAAGTGGGAGGTGCTCAAATCTGGAAAATTTTCAGATTTGCTTGCATGAGCTTGGGTCAGCTTGTGCAGGGGGAATAGTGGCCTAAAACCACCATGATTACCTCTACACAGTTGCTACATTGATCCTAGAAGGCAGGTCTGGTTGTGGGGAATCATTTGGGTGGCAGAAAAATCATCAAACAACCCTTGAAAATAGGTGGATGCAGGTTGTTTTGTGGTGGCTGAAAATCAGTTCGGTTTTGGATGTTTTTGGGCCGCAAAAATGAGTCAAAATCCTTCGTTATGGTCATGAGACTTCTTGTTGATTGGGTGGAGAAGGAGGTGGTGTAACACCCCGGTTTTTACGTGTTTTTTATTGAAGGGTTTTTTTTTTATTTAATAGTTGTTTTTGAGCCGTTTAATTTAATTTAAACGTGTTTAAAAGAGAGATTAGTTTAATGTGCTTTTATGATTTTAATTGGTGTTCTACGATTTAATTTCCTTTTATTTTAAAGTATGTTTATTACTGGAGTTTAATATTTTATTTTAATTAGTTTTGAGTTTATTTTTTGTTTTATTTAATTTACTGGTTTAAAAATAGTGTTTTTGAGGATCAGTTGTGACTCGAAAGTGGTGAGGATTGGACCTCATTTCTTTTCCCCCATCTTTTCTTTTCCTCTTTCCTTTTTCTATTTCTTTTCTTTTCTTTTTCTTCTTTTCTTTTTTCTTCTTCCCACTCGGACGTGCAGCCCGACCCCCTCTCTCTCTCTTCTCTCTCTTCTCTCTCACGTCCGAACGGACTCACTGCCGCTGCTCCGCCTCCGGCCGGCCGTGGCCCTCACCGCCGGAACCACCGGCTTCCCCACCTGCCGGCGACCTTACCCACCCAAAATCCGGCCGCTTAACGCTGCCGTTAGCCGCCAGTAGCCGTGCGAAGCCTACGGCTTCTCCTCGCCGTTCCGCCGCTGTCAGTCCGCCATTGGCCACTATTTCTTCACCACTTCTTCACCGGCCCAATACCAAGCTTTTCCACCCAAACCCAGCCCCGATCCGTCGCCGGAGCCGCCCGTGCGAGCTCCACTTCCGATTTGAT
>QEOT01003126.1:1569-29203 GCA_003123785.1 Pterocarya stenoptera
CCACAGCAAGAGAAGAAGCTGGCACTTGAGGATATGTTCATGCAATACAGCAAAAGACTAATATGGTAATCCAAAACAACTCGGCATCCATCCACAATCTTGAGATGCAAATCAGTCAGCTCTCCAACATGCTTACCGAGAGGACAGCAAGGACTTTACCAAGCAATATTGTGACCAATCCGAAGGAACATGTCAAAGCCATAACATTGCAAAGTGGGCGGACATATGACCAGCTATCAATAGTAAGTACCGAGCGAGATGCAGAAGCTGAAAATGTAGAAACCGAGAAGAAGGAAACCGAGGACAAGGTGAAAGAAACCGATCAGAAGGTGACCGACCAGTAAGCTGAGAAGACTAGAGCAAATAAAGAGGCTGCAAAATCCAAGAAATCTAGGGAGTTTATTTATGAAACTTATTCTCCTTCAATTTATAATCCACCAATTCATTTTCTGCAAAGATTAAAGAAAAATAAAATTGATAACCAGTTCTCTAAATTTCTAAATATATTTAAACAATTGCATATTAATATTCCTCTCATTGAAGCCTTAGAGCAAATGCCTAAATATGCAAAATTTTTTAAGGATACTTTATCAAACAATAGGAAATTGGAGGAGCATGAGACTATGATGCTGACCGAGGAGAGCAGTGCAATTTTACAAAAGAAGCTGTCGACCTAAGTTGAAAGATCCAAGGAGTTTCACGATCCCTTGCACTATAGGAAATTCCTATTTTGATAAAGCTTTATGTGACTTAGGGGCAAGTATTAATCTAATGCCTTTCTCTGTTTTCAGGAAACTGTGTCTTGGAGAAATAAAGCCGACCACCATCTCTCTACAGTTGGTGGACAGATCTATCAAATACCCTAGAGGACTCATTAAGGACATACTGGTGAAAGTTGACAAGTTCATCTTCCCCGTCGACTTCATTGTACTTGATATGGAGGAGGACGAGAAGATCCTTTTGATACTGGGCTAACCTTTCCTGGCGATGGGGAGAACTTTAATTGATGTCTAGAAAGGGAAACTCGTTTTGAGGGTTGGCGAGGAGCAAGTCACATTTGACGTATTTAAATCAATGGGATTCTAGTCCGAGGTACATTCTTGTTTTCAAATAAGCGATCGAGACATGGGCAAGGCCGACGAGACTTATGGAGCCGAATTTCCAAAGCTACCACTAGAGTTATGTCTTACTTACTCTACATCTATTGAATCCTAAGATGAAAAAGTTAATGAGTGTGAGAGATATTTGGAAGCTACACCTTCCCTTTCTCATTCAATAAAACCGAAAGTGGAAGAGCTACACTCATCTCAGTCGACGTCACCCAAGCTTGAACCAAGCCACTTCCATCAAATTTAAGGTACGCTTTCTTGGGCCAAGAATCTACTTTTCCAGTTATTATTAATAGTTCATTAAGTGATGTAGAGGAAGAGAAGTTGTTGAGAGTCTTGCAAAAGCACAAAATGGCTTTGGGTTGGACTATCTCGGACATCAAAGGAATTAGTCCTTCAATTTGCATGCACAAGATTTTAATGGAGGATAATTTTAAGTCGATCGTCCAACCCCAAAGGAGATTGAATACATCAATGCAAGAAGTGATGCATAAAGAGGTATTGAAGATTTTAGATGCTGAGATCATTTATCCAATCTCAAATAGTGCATGGGTAAGTCTAGTGCAAGTCATCTCAAAGAAAGGAAGGATAACCGTGATAAAAAATGACAATAATGAACTCATACTGACAAAGACGGTCACGGGATGATGAGAATGCATGGACTATCGAAAACTGAATGATGCAACTCGGAAAGACCATTTTCCCTTACTGCTTATTAATCAAATGCTAGAAAGACTTGCCCGTCACGGCTACTACTATTTTCTAGATGGATATTCTGGGTACAATCAAATAGCCATTGCACCCAAGGATCAAAAGAATACCACTTTCACCTGTCCTTGTGACGCCCCGACTCCCACGTAGGGAAACATTGGAATCGTGACGTCGGGATGATAAAAACAAGGATCACGCATCCCAACGATAAGTGCTCAAGTGTGTGCAACATGCAAAAAGTGTACAACAAAAGTCGCAGCGGTTAATTAAAAGTTAGCTAACTAAGTACCAGAAATTTAAATACAGATTTCCAAAATAAAATGCCTTTAAAAAGTTATACAGTTATCGAATAAAAATATAATACAAACCAAATACATAACTAAAAAGTGGGAGACAAATCCCAATACACGAGCAAGTGATTCCAAATCACTTCTCCAGCTAAGCCGAAACCTCAGGCTCTACATCAACATCATCTGCATCAAAATCTACGATACCATAAAACGGTACCGCAGGGTATTGAATACTGTGAGATTATGAATCTCAGCAAGTAATCAACCAAGCAACCCAATAAATAAAAATACATTAATGCAACCAACAAATATTCGAACACATGACAAAACACCAATGTGAACCAAAACCTTCATTTTTCCAGAAAATGATTATTTTCTAACACAGGCCAAAAATTCCATTTGACCCAAAATACGACATGAATAATATCCGCCATTTTTCCAAAAAATGGCCCAAACATAAACCAACCATTTATCGGACATTGTAGGCAGGAATCATAGGCGGGACTATACCACCATTCCTGCTTACCACCATCCCTACCACGTGCACCGTAGGCAGGAATCACAAACGGGACTACCACCATCCCTACAGCTAGCGTTGTAGGTGGGAATCACAAGCGGGACTCTATCACCATCTTTGCTTACCACCATCCCTACAGTTCCTTTCCACATAAGGGGTACCTATCAGAGCATTGTAGGGGAGAATTACAGGCGGGACTCTACCACCATCTCTACCGCATGCATCGTAGGTGGGAATCACAGGCGGGACTCTACCACCATCCCTACCGCGTGCACCGTAGGCAAGAATCATAGGCAGGACTCTACCACCATCTCTGCTTACCACCATCCCTACAGTCTTTTTCTCCTTTATCTCAAACCGTTCAATCCATTCATTTCAAACATACACAAACTCATCTCTCACATGAAAACTCAGTTTTCATTCAAAACACATGTACATGAGTGAAATGATGCAATAAATGCCATGATGCCAAACGTAACATAGATGCATTCAAGCATAATTCAATTAAATAAACAATCCATCCTCACATTCAACCGACTCCCATACTCCTCAGACTCCAAGTCCTGCACAACTAACCAGACTGCAGAAGATTTGTTAGTGCAAAAATATATTTAAATCTCAATAAATTATTTAGAAAATTACTTACAGTGCTAAAATATAATTTTCGGATGATCAAGGATGTGCAAGAGGTGGTGGCACAGTCATGCAACAATGCAAATTGCACTATGGCCATGGGTCTCAAAAACTCAACTTTTGAACGGGGACAAACGAATACTTGGGATTGTTAGGGAAGGGCTTAGGGGTGTTGGTGAAGCTAATGGTGGTGGTGGATGGCCATAGGTGGCAGCGTGGGCAGTGGTTGAAGGCAAAAACATTCAAATCGAAAATGGAGATGGAGGGGCTTCATCGGTGGTGGATCGGAGCTAAGGATGAGTGGGTTAGGTAGCTAGGAGGCCGCCAGTGCTGTGGTGAAAATATGGTGGCCGATGGTGGCGCAACGGCGGCGCTAGAGCATAAAGGTCGTGCGGCTTGAGGCCTGCGAGGGGGCTAACGGCGACGAGGGAGGAGCTAAAAATAGATGGGTGAGGTCGCCGGCCGGAGGGGAAGAGAATGGGAGGGGCGATGACATACATGGATGGCGCACTGCAGCACTAAGGGAGAACGAAGAAAACAGACGGTTGAGAAGGAGGAGAGGGTCGTGCGTGAGAGGAAAAGTAGGGGAAAAAGAAAGAGAAGAATGAAAAGAAAAAGGGAAAAAAAATGTGAGGGAAAGAAATGAGATCTAGTCTTTCAACTCGGGGTCTCCAAACGGATCCAATGAAAATGATTTCAAAACTACAATTTAAATAAACTAATTTAAACACAGTGATTAAATAAAAATAAAATAATTAAATCTAACAATAAACTAATTTAAAATAAAGAGCAATTTAAATAATGAACAATGATTAATAATAAGAAAACACATTGAATTAATAGTTAAAAATCTTAAAATAATACTACGTAAATCATCTAAAATTTAAAACAATGAAGCTTATAATCCTAAGAAATGCAATAATTAATTTGTCAAAATAAACTTAAATATGGGGTATCACAGTCCTTACAGCACTTTTGCATATAGGCGCATACATTTTGATCTTTGCAATGCGTCAGCCCCTTTTCAAAGATGCATGATGTCCATTTTCTCGGACATGGTGGAAAAAATTTCAGAAGTTTTCATAGATGACTTCTCGGTTTTTTTTCACTCTTTTGATAACTACTTATATAATTTGTCTTTGGTTTTGCAGAGATGCAAGGAGACAAATCTTGTTTTAAATTGAAAAAAATATCACTTCATGGTCGAGGAGGGAATAGTGCTCGACCACCGCATTTCCTTCAAGGGAATTAAGGTCGACCGAGCAAAGATAGAAGTTATTAACAAACTCCCACCACCGACCAATGTGAAAGGTGTGAGGAGCTTCTTAAGTCAAGCCGGGTTCTATCATCGGTTTATCAAGGATTTCTCCCAAATTACTAAACCTCTCTGCACTCTGTTGATTAAAGATAATCGGTTTGAGTTTATGATGAATGCTTGCATGCTTTTAAAACATTGAAAAAGAAATTAATTTCAGCACCTATCATTGTGTCACTAAATTGGAATTTACTTTTTGAATTAATTTGTGATGCCAGTGATTATGCTATAGGGGCTGTTTTGGGGCAGAGAAAAGATAAAATTTTTCATGTTATTTATTATGCAAGTCAGACCTTAACAGGAGATCAACTTAATTATGCTACTACTGAAAAAGAATTGTTAGCAGTTGTGTTTGCCTTTGACAAATTTCGTTCTTATTTGATAAGTTCAAAGGTGGTCATCTACACCAATCACTCAGCTCTTAAATACTTGTTGTCGAAGAGGGATGCTAAACCAAAACTATTACGATGGATTCTGCTACTACAAGAGTTTGATTTGGAAATAAGAGATAAAAAAAGGTATCAAGAATGTAATGGCCGACCACTTATCTCGCCTTGAGGTTAAAGAGGTGGCTAGCGAGAAGAATTTCCCAATTATTGAGATCTTCTTGGATGAGCAATTAATGGCTATACAAGTTGTTCCATGGTATGCCGACATGGAAAATTATTTGGTGTCCAAAATTCTCCTGACCAAGATGACATATCAACAAAAGAAGAAATTCTTCTCCAACTTGAAATATTATTTTTGGGAGGAACCTTTTCTGTACCAGCACTACATGGATCAGATAATCAGGAGATATGTGCTGAAGGAGGAGATGGCAAGCATACTCAAACATTGCCACTCATTGGAAGTAGGGGACCACTTTGGAAGAGCAGAAACAACAGCAAAAGTTTTACAATGCGACTTTTATTGGCCGACTATTTTTAAAGACTCTTTTGATTTTGTTAATTTATGTGATCATAGTCAAACGATTGGCAACATTTCTAGAAAACATGAGATGCCTTTGAAAAATATTTTAGTGATTGAATTATTTTATGTTTGGGGTATAGATTTCATGGGTTCTTTTCCATCCTTATATTCTAATAAATTTATTCTGGTGGCTATAGATTATGTCTCCAAATGGGTGGAAGCGATCTCCTTGTCAACCAATGATGCGAGGGTTGTAGTGAATTTCCTGCAGAAGAACATCTTTTTTCTAATTTGGTACTCCGAGGGCTATAATCAATGATGGCGGAAAGCATTTTTACAATTACCAATTTGAAGCGCTACTAACTAAGTATGGAGTTACCCATCACGTGGCGACACCATACCATCCTCAAACAAGTGGCCAGGTCGAAGTGTCTAATCGAGAGCTAAAGCGCATACTTGAGAAGACCGTGAGTGTCTCTCAGACAGACTGGGCAAGAAGGTTAGATGATGCGCTATAGGCCTATCGGACGGCATTCAAAACATCGATCAGTAAGTCACCTTATCGGCTCATTTATGGAAAAGCCTATCATCTACCCGGGAGCTAGAACACAGAGCCTATTAGGCAACGAGGACACTAAACTTTGATTTACAAGGGGCTGGCGAGAAGAGAATACTGCAGATCAATGAGATGGATGAGTTCCGCAATGATGCTTATGAGAATGTTCGGATTTACAAAGATAAAACTAAAAGATGGCACGGTAAGCATATTCTGAGAAGGGAATTCGAAGTCGGGCAAAAAGTTCAACTATTTAACTCAAGACTTCGACTCTTCTTGGGAAAGTTGCGCTCTCGGTGGTCGGGACCGTTTGTGGTGACCCGTGTTTTTCCTATAGGGCGATTGAAGTCCATCATGAGACAAAATGCACATTTAAAGTAAATGGACAGGGATTAAAACCCTATATGGATGAAGACTTTAACTCAGAAAAGTGCTCCATCGATCTCGCCAGTAATACATGATAAGCGGACAATGTCTAGCTATAAACTTTAAATAAAGCTATTTTGGGAGGCAACCCAAGTTTTTTAATTTATTTTATTAATTTTTATTTTTGCTTAATATTATTCATTTTCTTTCATTTTGTAGGAGCGAAGAAGCGAGGAGATCTCCAAGAAGTACACGGATGCGACTTCAAGGAAAATATTCAAATGACAAAACTGGATAAAAACTGGATAAAATCAAGAGAACATCTCTTACCTTCTCTCATTCTCTGCTTTTTTTTTTTTTCCCTTTTTCTCATTGAAGACAATGTGATATTTAAGTTTGGGGAAAAAGGATATTATTTTCTTATTTTCTAAAAAAATATATATAATAATAATAATAATAACAATAATAAATAATAATAATAATAATGATAAAAACAATATGGTTTGATGAATAAAAAGCATATGATAAGAATATGATTGAAATTGATTATAATTTTTGGAAAAAATTCTCATTGCTTAAGTCTAGTTATTAATTCTTTACTTGATCTTACTTAATTTAATATTTTCTATGTTCAATGAATACTTCTTATGATTATTAATTGTTTTGAGTACTTAGAGATATTTTATGTGAATTTTGTTAATTTGTATAGTCTCAACTTACTTTAGAACTTGTTTGATTACACTCAAGGCGAAATCCTAGGCAAAATCTTATTAGGAAAATTATTAAGGCATTATTTGGATTGATTGAGCCTTTCAAGTTTGCCTATTTATTATCTTTACCTCTAGTTGCCCCTTTAAGCTTTATTGAAATATATTTTGGTTTTATATTTTTCTTTCTTATAAACCTCATACTCTCTACCCTTTTTAAGCTTAAACACTGATTTCCTTACATTTCAAGAAAATTAAGTTTACACAAAGTCACAGATTTACAAGAGAGATAGAAGGTCTACAAGTAAAGTATTTATAACAATATTATCAAAATCACAAGTTTCGAGGTGTGAAGAGTCAACTTGTCTACTGTGTGGCTAACAAGAAAAGGTCGACGAGAGTAATCCACAATGACAGTCTAAAAAGTATGGAATATTTCCAAAAAAAAAGTCTAACCTACCGAATAGAAAGGTAAAGAGAGATATTTGAAAGTGAAATAAAGAGAGATATGTTGATAGATTTACAAAGATTGACCATTGAATTTGGCAAAGTCCATTTTTTGTTTGAGAACTTCCCCCATACGTGCACCTCTTCTCTCACCTTAGTTCCCTTCTTCCATTTCATTTTCCTTGGTTGATTTCTCATTGGTGCTTGAGGAATCTTGATTAGATGAATCCGAATCCTCCACCCTCTCATGGTTTTGGCTTCTTCTAGACCCCACAGAGCCCTCGAGACTATGATGTCTCTCGGCTCTTCTTCTATGGCGCCTTTCATCTCCATTCCTCCTGTGATCCACCAATTGGTGGAGCACCTCCTCTAGCCTTCCAAGCTGTTCATTGGTGTCGATATGTTGTGCCTCAAAGTGGCTTCAAGATTCTCAATCCGCTCCCTATGTGTTGGTTGTCGATCGGCCATGATCTTCCTCCTTGGCTTCCTCTCCACGGGTTGGATGCCTCTCAATGAAAACACCAATGATAGAAGCCTCACTCACACTAGGGCAGTTTGGATTTACAAACCACCTTAACTCATCTCAGTTCATCTCATTTTCATCATTACAACTTTCTCAATTCACACACAAAATATAATAAACAATTCACATTTTTTAAATATTAAAACAACTTTCTTAAATTTCCACACAAAATATAATAAACAATTCAACTTTTTCAAATCCCAAAACAATAATAATATTAAAAAATACTATTTTTTACTATTCACAAACCATCTCAACTCATCTCTAAATCTAAGTTTTTAAGGTCGTGTTGGATCGATGAATCAAAGGTTACCTCGAGGCAATACCAAGATTTGAATGGTTGGAAGATTAAAATCAAGACTAACTCAGGCTAGCACTCAATTCTCGAAAATTAGGGTGACAAATCATAAGCTTCACTTTTACTGAAAATAACATAATAATAAATTACAATGCAAAATCGAAATAAAATAGTACTAGGGTTCAGCTAGCCCTCCCAAATTATTCCCTCTAACAACTTATTTTGAAATCACAATCCCAAAACAAATCAAACTTCTAAAATTAAGGAAACAATCATAACAACTCCTAAAATAAATTAAATAAATTAACTAAATAACAAAGAGATAAACTTCCTAATTTAAAGGAGCATAACTCGATCATCATCTTCCAAATTGCCTAATCCTCTTAAATCAAGGGATTTGTTCATCCTCTAAATTCAAGAGATTTGCCAACAACTGAATCAACCTCTAGGTGGCAATCGGTCAATCCTGCGTGGCCTTATCTTGGGCGCCCAAAGTCTCACCCTCTATGCCTAAAGCCTCACCCTCCACGCTATGCAAGCACCCCATATCTCTATCATGATTATTTTTAAGATAAATTTTATTTATAATCCAGAGTGGGAGACTGCGTGTGCAGTTCCATTGATAAATAGAGATAAAAGGAAAAAAATCATTATTTAAAAAAAATATTATTGTAATTTAATTTTTTTTTAAATATAATTATATGGACTTGCATGAGCAATCTCCATTTAGAGACTGTAGGTAAACTAGCCTCGTTTGTTTATAGGGATGAAACACAAAACTTTAAAAACTTTGAAAACTTTTGTACGGATAGATTATCTCTGAAAACAAACACCTATTTTAATCTTATCTCATCTCATCTCATTTCATCTCTCATTAATTTATTACTGTTTATAAAAGTACTATATCGAAAAAAGGTAAAAAAAAAAAACACTGTCCGGTTCTTGTTCTGTATGGCTAGAAATAAAGTAGACTTGACTCTTGTACTTGTTGTTACTATGTTGTGCGGGTAGAATGCAGCAAACACTCGAGAAAACGTCGAAAAAATAAAATACAAGTAATTTCTTATTACTATTTATGAACGGCTTTAACTATTTTAGAAATATTATTATAAAAAATTAATATAATGGTTGGTTTAAGTGGGTCCACCAATATTAAAAAAAAACATAATTAATTAATAAAAGATGGAGAAAAAAAAAAAGAAGCAAAACACAATTCTAGAAAACGTCGAAATGTTAGAAAAAATTTAAAAACTGTTCATGCACGGGTTTCAGGATATTTCAATGCATATGTAGTATAAAATTGTTTATATATATTGTTGTGAGTCCCACAATCATAAATACTTAAAAAAAAATTAAACTAATCTCATATCATCTCTGTAAACAAACACATCTCATTTTATCTCAATATATCTCAATACTATTTATATATATTTAAAAAAATCTCATCTCATCTATAAAAATTCTATTTTTAAATTAGTTTCGTGGTTTTTTGTTTGGGCCCACGTAATTAAAATTCACGACAGACCGATTACTGGATTTCAAGGTTTTCCCTAGAAAATCCATTTTCCGTGAAAATGCTCGCACTTGGTAAACCCTAGACGGAACCACTAGGGGTTTTGCATCAACAAGCTCACGCTTTACTGGGGAAGCCCGAAGAAACATGCATAGACCACTGTGAGTGTAATTTCTTTGCAACGAGTTCGGCATATGATTCGTACATACTCCAACAATCACCTTCTTCACGTCCTGTTTTCTTTCACAGGGTGAGGGCTCCTCTGCGGTCAGTTGCGGACTACTTGCGTAAATGGAAACATGTATGCCTCTCTCTATGAATTTAAGAGATTCAGTCCAATGTGACTGGCATTTTCTTTTTCTTTCATCGGCAATGCTCCGTGTCTGGTTGCTGAGAAAGCCTCCGAAAGTAAAGAAACTACATTTTCAATTTAGTTGTGATGAAATTATTGCCGCTCCTCGAACAAACTTGGTGCCGTTACCTTTGTCTTTTTAACAATTTAACACTCCATTTGTCCTCAGTTTCTCTGAGAAACCAAATAAAGGATTATAAATATAATTTATTTCATATAAATTATGGTTTAGTACTCCAAATTTGACCTCAAGAAAATTTGTGATGAACCTGCTTGTATATTACCCCGTAATGTAGTACAAATGCTATGATGTAATGAAGATGAAAGGGGCTGCACAGGAAAATGGGTAGGAAATATTCATACGCAGGTGTGTTCGAGCCCACTCCTTCCTCCAAAGGAAAACTAAAACAATTGTCAGATGATTCCAGAATACCCTCCCTTCCCTTCCCTTTTTATGAAATTACAAAGCAAAATAACAAACTCTCTAACAGACTCCACTACTTCTACACAGCAAGACTACTCGACACGTGGCTAAGACTGCTTCTCTTTGCATGCTACAATTGTTAAACGCACACTTCACTAACACTAATACTAAACGGCACCGTGCAGATCTCCAGGAACGACGCCGTCTCAGTTGGGTTCATAAAAATTCCCTCCCCTTAAAAAAAACCTTGTCCTCAAGGTTTAGAGCATTGATAGTTTCATGAATAAGCTGGCATGTGAAGCTTCTAAAGCCTTAGAGAAACATGTTATCACCCATTGTTTGTTCTCTCTCTCCACTTTCAGTAGTAAACTCTGAGTGGTCTTCCTGACATCATTAGAACAACTCTTATTTCAGCAATGGCTTGCAAATTGGCATCCATATTGCAGCAAGTCCACTTAACCGTTTTCTATACTCTGGATCATACAAGATGTTGTCACCCACTGCATTCTCTAATGCCAAGGTTGCACTAACAAGCTCCTAGAAGAACGAGAGCAATGTTTTCTATACTCTGGATCATACAAGATGTTGTCACCCACTGAATTCTCTAATGCCAAGGTTTCACTAACAAGCTCCTAGAAGAACAAGAGCAATAGGAAGGAATAGGATTGCTTTCCAATCTTGCAAAGAGCAATATTTGCTAATCTCACTTTTAGTGTAGCAGGCCCATTGAAGGGAGAGAAAACCCACATTGCAATGTCAATAAAAGTAGCACCAAAAGCAGGCTTCACGTGAACATAAAGTTTTGCACTTTCCAAGTTTCCATGTTTGACACACTCCCTCCGATCATCACAAGGCAAGTCCATCCAAAACTCCCCATCATTCACTCCCTCACCTGGTAAATTTGAGCCACCATCATCAATAGCCTCACCATCCAAAATCCCGGTTCTCAACAACAGTGCTCTATTTTTGAAAAACCATAAAACAAAAGATGGCAAGAAGATTTCTTCTGGATGAAAAAATGCGGCAAGTCCATGGTGGGGGATTGGCGCCTGAATCTGCTCACAGGTTGGCATTGTAGCTAAAATAGGATTTAGATTCTTCAAGTATGCAATCTGAAGTTCTTCTCCAGCATCCCCGTGGCTACTGCAGAAAAATGTACCTACAAGAACTCCTCTCCCCCTCAAAAGAACCTTGTCCTCAAGGTTAATAGCAATGGCGCAATTGTCACCCACACTCCAAGATAAGAATATTGAAAGGTATAGAAGTATAGAGTATAGAGTGTAAGTTTGAACATACTGCAGGGCAATGCTACAATTTTCCAAATTCTTCTTACGAGTATCTAATGGAACAACAATTTTCGTGAGGATAGAAGAGTCATGTTGCAAGAGCTGAATGGCTCTACAGAGCCGCACCTCATCTTGGCGTTGCACAAATAAATCTGTAACTCTGAAGTCATATTCAATGAGTGGACTCTGTTTATAAGTAACCTTGTATCCCAATATCAGCAGATGTGCTAAAAGTTTACCCTCCCCATCCATTACATCCGATGAAAGAAAATCTTGGACCACTTGATGGCTCGATTTAATACTAGATGGCACCATAAACAATAACGGTGAGCCCCCATCCAATCCATCGATATTGTACTTAAGGGAAAGGCTACTCTGACATTTAGCTTTATCAAGGATAAGAGCAAGTAGCAAAAATCTCTTCAATATAACATTCCCAAGAGTTTCATAGTAACCAGGTCTATATAGGCCTTCTACCCTCTTGTTATAGGCATAAGCCTTTGCAAGACCCGCATGTGAGAAACATTGCATTGGACAACAAGGAATCGCCACCAAATACAATGTACAATACTCACAAATCTCTCTACTGATCCCGGAAAAAATTCCATCATCCCATGGTATTCCTCTATCAAAAGGTGCAAAAAAAACCTTAAGGGGCTAAACATCAAGCAAGTGAGGAGCAAGGGTCATATCTACTGATACTTGCAACCCTCTCCTAATTTTCCATTTCCCTCCACCAACGAGTACCAACAAAGTGTAAAAGACCACATGTATCTCAAATTTACCTTCATCATTATAAGCCATGCTCCCCTCCATGTCATCCTCTGGGTCTTCTGCTTCCGGGGTTCCCAGATTTTGGCATCTAGTTCATCGTCAATAGATTGAAATTTCTCAGTTACTCCAGCAGAGGATTGGTCATGATTTCCAGAAACACCATCTTTTGCTTCCTAACCATTAGTTGTTTGTATTTCCACATCTCTTGCAATATGCCTACCATCGCCATTATTGCTTTCCTTTGAGTTGCTTTCCATCCTTCTACAAGTCTCTTGACCATCATCTGTTGTAATTTCTTGTCCATTAATCCTGTCATATGAATTTACATCAACCGAATGCTCATTGCAATTAGATACAAAGCTATCACTACTGTACAATGAAGTAGTTGGATTGATCATCGGTTTTTCATGTTGACTTGCACCATCCCACTTTATAAATTCTCCCTCTTGCTTGTTGCAACAAAATTTACAAGAACCGCCACCAGCTAAGTTCTCATTGTCATCATCAACTAAATGACGATCAGAAGAGTTCACGTTCATCTCCTCATCATAGATGCCGTACGCGTTGAAGGAAGACATCTCTCTTGAAACGCTACTCTGAGTTTCATCAATTGCATCTGTCGTTTTCTTTGCTTCAAGAACGACATATCCATCGTCAAATATCGCCGTCCCTATCAACATAACATCATCTTCTAAAACTACGCCTCTGTGTCTCACTTGGTGTTGCTTCAATGGGTAGATGTTTTTCCCATAAGCATATTCGATATTGAGCTTCACATAGTAAATAGCGAAGGAAGAATCGACTAAGATTTATAGGTTTTTCTCATCAGAAGACTTCACTGTAAGAACCATTTGGCTAGGATCTCAATAGAATTCATCATAGAGTGCACAAGGATAATTCTAAAAACATACTTGGAAGTTCTGCATTACTCATTTCCGTGGCAAGATCGTTGGCTCTCAGATACCACTTGTAATGAACCTGCTTGTATATTACCCCATAATGAAGAACGAATGCTATGATGTAATGAAGTGAAAGGGGCTGCATAGGAAAATGGGTAGAAAATATTCATATGCTGGAGTGTGTTCGAGGCCACTCCTTCCTCCAAAGGAAAACTACAACAATTGTCAGATGATTCCAGAATACCCTCCCTTCCCTTTATATGTAATTATAAAGCAAAATAACAAACTCTAACAAACTCCACTACTTCTACACAGCCAGACTACTCGACACGTGGGTAAGGTTGCTCCTCTTTGCATACTACAATTCTTAAACGCACACTTCACTAACACTAATACTAAACGGCACAGTGCAGATCTCCAGGAACGACACCGTCTTAGTTGGGTTCATAACAAAATAATTTACTTACAACTTTTTTCATTTATGATATTTATCGTTCTTTTTTCTGCTTGAAGTCACTATTGTTACAGGAACGAAGGAATGTTGCTGAGAATCTGGGATTTTACCGAGCCCTTATGACAACAAAGGGTAACAATTATCTATGGAATACTTTTATATTGGGTTGTGCCAAATATCAATTACATGTATATTTCATTGGCTTCACTCTTTTTAAAGATTTTGCATCTGTATCAGCTTTGGAGTTAGGGTAATCATTGTTCACTCAGTGGTTAGCATACCTAAATATTTGTTTTTGCTTGAGACAAGATTGACATTTATGTATATAGAGGGTAAGGGTGACACTCAGCTAATTATTGTCTTGGTCGGCCTTTGCCTGATCAACTGCCTGATACTGCTCAGGCTCATCAAACAGCTTTTTTAGCTTTTCTTCAGGATTTGGCCCAAACTGTTTGGCAGATTCCCTTGTGTTATGCATCTATTCGTTGTTTTCAACTGTTGGGCGAGACAAGCTACCTTTAGCTAGGAGCTTCGTTTCTTTGCGCCCTGAAAACAATGTTCGACTTGCATGCGTGTCCAAACTTATTGAGCCCTCTAGTTTTGAAACTTACCAGGTCTTGTAATATGTTGTTCTAATATCTGTATCCAACTCAAATCCTGATCTTCCTATCTGTGGGGTTGGCTCATGAATGACTGTTTGATTTCTCATAATCATGTACATTCATGCTACTTATTAAAAAAAATATGAATCAAGCTTTTGTTATATTTTTCAATAAAATCTTGAATGCAGAATTCGAAATGCAGGTGTAGAATTTTTAGCATATGGAACAGAATCAACTACAAGATCCTTACAGATGAAAATTGTGGATTCACTTCACTTGGGTGAGAGGAGCAAGGCTTCTAATCTGCTTTTAGATCTTGGCCATGGAAACCACTCATTGAGACCTGATGATTTTGTTCATATTCTTAACTACTGTGCTAGATCACCTGATCCATTGGTAAGCTGAATGACGAAGAATTTGAGTACTGTTCCATGTTTGTGTGTGGAGCTAGGGCATCTGGCATCTGCACTAGATCCCTTATCAGTGTGAATGAGTTGACTAGTTGATAAAAATAAAATAAAGTATAATACTGCCCACCACGGATTTATAAACTCTAAAGGGGAAGAATAAAGAAAAATCCTGCCTAAAAAATTTAATGGATTTAATTATATGCTTAAGTTGATTTGGTGGAGAAGCCCCAGAGAACTTATCTAATGGTTTTGGATAACTATACCATGCTGCCATAGCATTTGCCTCATTCTTGGAAGGTGAGGTTGGTATCCTTCTACCTTCTCAGCATGAGAATGCTCACTATTGTTGAAACTCGAGTCTCAGACTTATCATTTAATACTTTTTCCATGTAGCATTAATGGCATTTTATTTTTTTGTCATGCAGTTTGTCATGGAAACTTGGAGGTTAATGGAGGAAAGGGAGATTGGTCTGGACAAACTGTGCTATTTGCTTATCATACAAGCTCTTTGTAAAGGGGGTTACTTGGAGGAGGTATAGGCCTCGTTTGTTTAAATAGAGTTGAAAGTTGAATAAAATATTGTTAGCATATTATTTTTGTTTTGGGATTTGAAAAAGTTGAATTGTTTATTATATTTTGTATGAGAGTTTAGGAAAATTGTAATGATTAGATTAGATTAGATGAGATGAGATAATCTATGAAAACAAACGAGGCCATAGTGGCCTAGTATACAAACTTAACATGGTATCTGCATTATGTATTTTTCTACTCTATTGGGGATATATACTGGTTTTTGTGTTAATTGATTAGTTTTATGTCATGAACATAACAATATCAATCTTGGAACTATGCTGGTAAGAATAGGTTATCTAGATATATTCTTGGAAGTTGATTGATGAACTGTCCTGCCAAGATTTCATGTGCATATGGTGAATAGAAAACAGAGAGGGGAAAGGGGGAGAGGATGCTAGGAGACATGTCTGGCTATGAATACATCAGAGATGGGTACTGTCTGTGATTACAATGGCAGTTACTGGAATATATGTATCATACAAGGGCCTGTAAATTGAAGTTATAATGAACTAAGCATTCATGTTTCTTGTACTTTTTCAGGCACTGAATTTGATAAATTTTTTTGAAGAAAAGCATGGCATCTATCCAATTCTATCTGTGTGCAATAGTTTCCTCAGAGCCTGTGCCAAGATGCGAAGTATAATCCATGCCAATCAATGTTTGGATCTAATGGAGCACCGAATGGTGGGGAAGAATGAAGTAACCTATTCAGAGCTTCTTAAGGTGAACTTACAAAGAGTTTTGGTCTCGGTATGATTCTTGTGATTGGGTTTTCTTTTCTTCTCTCAAAGGCACAAGCTGTATCTTTAATACATTCCTAAGGCAGTAGATGATTTTATTTCTTCCCTTTTCAATATTTCTACAATTGGTTTTGTGACATCTTAAACAGTTTACACATAGGAAGTAGTTTTACTGATGTTTTAAAGGGGTGCAAATGTGTGGTTCATCACAATTGACATAAACGTTTTGAGTTATGAAAAATGCCGAGTCACATGCTTGTTAGTGAGCAATTTTTTGTGCTTGCCAACCTCATTAGGGAGTTTTTTTATCTGCTTTTTTGCGATTGAAAACTGAAGCGTCATCTGAACTTTATTCCACTTCTTGTTATAGTTACATATTTAAGGAGAAATGAGGGGATCATGTTGGTACGGCAAAGAGATGCAGAAGCAGAGATAAAAGCTGATATATGGTGATTGTGATTTTGGGGCATGTATTTATTATGAAGTAACAGTTTAGTTTCATGAATATTTATTGAGTAAAATATACTTACGAAAAATCACCCCATTAACTTGTTTCTTACTTATAAAAAAAATATATACTTATGAAAAAAATATTTATCGAGTAAAATAGTATCTAGTAATATAGTTGGTTGTTGGTTGGAATATGAGTCAGTACCTCATATTTATCTTGTTACAGTAACTGCATAATGGACACTTGCCCAAGAAATTTTAACTTAACCAAAAAAAATGTATAATATACTTATATGTAATAGGGTACCAACCTGAGGCAGGTTGCAATTTAGTAAGTGCAATATGGGTTATATTTTTGTTTCATCATCTATGCTGTGAAGTATTTACGGCAGATAAAAGCTGCTTTTCTGTTTTTGAAGTCTAAGTGAAGATTATTCTTTTCTTTGTGTTTTTGTTTTGTTCAGTTTGCAGTTTGGCAGCAAAACTTGTCTGCTGTTCATGAAATCTGGGAGGACTATATCAAACACTACAGTTTCAGCATCATTCCTTTGCGGAAGTTCATTTGGTCTTTTACAAGGTTGGGAGACCTAAAATCTGCATATGAGACTTTGCAAAATATGGTGGCTTTAGCCCTCAGGGGTAGCATTTTTGTTAATAGAACTGCTGAAGGAAAGCTGTATTGTTCAAGATTGGACATTCCTATACCTTCAAATGAGGCTCTAGGCTCAACAAAGTTTGACTTGCAGGGGAATGAACAGTCTATTCCTTCCATTGACTGTAAGAAATTCAATAGTTTTCCCAGCAACATAGAGCAATTCAATCCTAGCATGGAGAATAGTGAAGCTGAAAGTAGTGGAATAAGTATGGTTAGTAAATCTGAAACCATGCCTGTTACGAAGATTTTGAGATGGTCTTTCAATGATGTGATACATGCATGTGCACAAGCTCGCAATTGTGGGTTGGCAGAGCAGTTGATTTTACAGGTACGATAACCATTTATTTAAGTTTGTCATTGCTTAATTCTGTTTGAAACCTTTTCTGCTTATGAAAAAGATTATATTGTTTTATTTCTACAACTTTTATGCCCCATTATGTCTCTGCACAGCTTCGACAAAAACTGTATTCTCTCTCACAACAATAATTTTGTTTTCTGTTTTTACTCTGCATTATTGTTTACTTATTGTTTTTTCCTTTTTAGTTTCATTTGCATTTGATTCATCATCAGATCAGCATTTTAAGTGTGTAATTAAGTAATGGCCCATTTCTGTCTAGATGAAAAATCTCGGGTTGCAACCGTCAAGCCACACATATGATGGTTTTGTTAGAGCGGTTGTTTCTGAGAAAGGTTACAACTATGGCATGGAAGTGGTAAGTTATATTGATTACTGCATACATAAGCTATCTTCAGAAATCGCATTCTGCCAACTTGCTGGATATTCATTGCACCCTGTTTGGCCTTCTCTTTATATGAGAGATATTTTCTATGTAAGATGTATTTTCTCCTTTTCATACTCTTGCAGTTAAAAGTAATGCAACAGAGGAATTTGAAGCCATATGATTCTACTCTTGCTACTCTTTCAATGGGTTGCAGCAAAGCGCTAGAACTGAATTTAGCTGAGTCCCTGCTGGATCAAATTACCAAATCACCATATCCTCAACCATATAATGCTTGTCTTGCAGCATGTGACAGATTGGTGAGTTGAAATAATTGTTGGGAGTCTATACTCAACTATGTACCTTATACTGTTTTGTTGTCTCCTTTTTTATTACTTCACTTCTCAAGACTATGAGATGGAATATCCCTCCAGTGTATGTTCACCATGGGTCAGAGTGTAAAGACAAGTTAAATATTGAAAGGCCAATTTGCTTTAACTATGTTTCTGGTTAGAAAATGTTGTAGCAACCTTTTATGCAAATCATGTGTCTTCTATTCTTGTTTTTGGAGAAGTTATTGCTTAATTGGCTCTGATATTAGGATCTACATTTAATAGGCATGTCAAATAAGTTGCTTATGTTAGCTGGGGCTACAATATAGAAGCATCAAGTAGGATTTTTCTAGCGATTCTCCCCAAATTCATCTCCATCAAAGGTTATTGTGTTAATATTAAGCTGAAGTTCACTAGCACTAGATTGCTAATTCTGTTACCTATCAAAAAAAAAAAAAAAAAAAAGATTGCTACTTCTGTTAGGGTTTATTGGTCTCTCCATCTAACCAAAATTATGTTGCATTGAATCCACAGGACCAACCTGAACGTGCAGTGCAGATATTGGCTAAAATGAAACATTTGAAGATTCTGCCAGATATCGGGACATATGAACTGTTGTTTTCATTATTTGGGAATGTGAATGCCCCGTATGAAGAGGGAAATATGCTGTCACAGGTAGATGCTGGTAAAAGAATAAATGCTATTGAAATGGATATGGCGAAAAATGGTTTTCAGCACAGTCATTTGTCAATGAAGAACCTGGTAACTCCTAGTCTCATTATTTTGATCCTTTTAATTGAAACTGACCTAAATAGAGTTGACTGCTTAAGATAAAGATTGGATTATAGCGTCAGGGTATAATTCAATTGTTATATTGTCATACATTTTTACCATCTGTTTATGAGATAACAAAGTGTACTTTTGTGCACTGATGTTCTCATAGGGACGTGGCATGTTTCTTCCTTGTTATATTATGGAGCTAGGAATGTAAATGGTGTATAGGATGTACTCTTTGATTTGTATATCTACCATCCTTGCACTGGTAGATAGTGTTTCATTTGGCTTGAACAGAAATGATACACCCCTTGCATCTTGCTTCCATTGGCCTCTGTTTTAATAACAGAGTGCCACGACCATCATCTGGCCTGAAGCTAATGTGGTAGGGTTTTTTTTTTTTTTTTTTTTCAGGACCTAATTTATGGTACTCATTCATTTTTTCTTCTCTCCAGTTGATAGCTCTTGGAGCAGAGGGAATGATACGAGAGCTGATCCAATATTTACGAGTGGCAGAGAACCTTTTCTGCCGTAATAACGCTTTTCTCGGAACAGCTATGTATAATACGGTGATTCATTCACTTGTTGAGGCCAAGGAAGTAAGTGGTACCTGCACTATTTGATTGTTCTAGTTGCTATTTCTCTGAGGCATGGGGGTTATTTATAACGTGTTTGCCCATTCCATGTTTCTGGTTGGCATGCAGAGTGACATGGCAGTAGAAATATTCAAAAATATGAAGTCATGTGGCTTCACCCCAGATGCTGCGACTTATAATATAATGATCGATTGTTGTAGCATTTTAAGATGTTTCAAATCTGCTTGTTCACTGGTTTCCATGATGGTGCGTGATGGGTTTTATCCTCAGACATTGACTTACACTGCTCTCATAAAGGTACTTCTATGTAATCCCTGATCCTGCCGTATGTTGTTAGAAGTATGCATCTAAAAAGGTGCTGTCTTCATATACAGAGACGGAACCTAGGGGACCCGTAAGTGGCTGAATAAAATTATCTTTAAATATAGTTACATGCATATATAATTTAAAATTAGTCGAGTGGTCCAATGTGAGAACGATGGACCACTCAGTACCTGTCCAACTGTCTTCTTATTGCCCTTGTTGATCAACAATTCTGATCTCGCATGCAACCACATTTATGCTTATGGTTTCAACCCACGTTCTTTTTTCAATTTCCCTCCACCCTTGTAACACCATCAGTTCAGTTAGTTTTTATCTTGGTCACCTCCGAAGTTTTCCTGGTCTCTTCAGCAGGTGCTACCCTATTGTCCTGTAATTTAGGTTATACTCTCTCTTGTCTCGTAATTTTTATATCGGTACCAATAAAAAAATATTATCAGTAAATTACAATTTTATCGATGTGTAATTAATTTTTTAGCAGTTAACATCCTCATATTAGTTACTCCAGCTTATGAGAGATGTTTCTTGAGCTTATAGATCAAGCATAGCTCTTCTAGTTATATATTGGAAGCTTTCCATTAGGTTATCTGTCATGCCTCAAAATTACAAGACACCACACCATTAACAGAGTGATATATCACTGGAGAGGATGATACACAGATGACTGACCCTGCAATAGCTGTGATTCAAGGTAATTTTATTCGTACTGAATGGTAAGGCAAAACACTCAATAGTTATCAAGGAATGTGGGGAAACCAATAGTATGTTAATTAGCATGTGACTCTCGTTTGCTACTCATTGTTTAAAAGATGCGTACTGGTTTTTCACACTGGAATACTTTCTAATGATTATCAGATTTGGCATTGATGACTACAAATATATATTGGATTTGGGATTTTCAATATACTTAATGCTGAGTTTAATTTGTTCCAGATTCTGTTGGAAGATGAGAATTTTGATGAAGCATTGAATCTTTTGGATCAAGCGTTCTCAGAAGGTCATGATCTTGATGTGCTTTTATTTAATACCATTCTTCGAAAAGCATGTGAAAGGGTACTGAATCTCATGTCCTGTTATCCCTTCCCATCTCTCTACCTTTTAGGTGTTGAATTTGAAGTATTTCTTTTGCAAAAACCTAAAATGCCCAAAGTAAAATTTGTAGTTACTTCAGGTTTAATATTAGTATCAATACTTAATGCGTGTTTGGAAGGGTAGGAAGACCTCACTAACTTCCTGCCTTAATTTGCTTCTTATTTTTCCTCTGGATAAAATCTTATGTATCTTTATCAGGTATTGCAATTATGACGAGCATGCATGCAATGTTAGATTTGTGCCTTCATATAACATGAAACATATTTTTGCCTTCATGCACACTTGATGGATGTCAAAACATTTGTGCCTAGCGCTTCCAGAAGAGGTGTTTGCATAAAAATAGGGAACCAACATTTTCTTCCTTTCACACTTTTTTTAATTGAAAAATCACCATTTTATTTCATCTGTGATAATTAAAGCCACAAGTCCTCAACCTGGCTGTTAAAAACACAAATTGCAACATTAAGTTAGACCTATCCACACACGTAGTCATGAGAAATGTAGTTTGATTGTTGTTTCTTGGGCATGTCAGGTATGTTCCATTTTCTACTACTTGTCTGAAACATTGTTATCATTTTTCTTCCATATGTCAGGGAAGGATTGATGTAATTGAGTTTATTGTTGAGAGGATGCACCAAGAGAAAATCCAGCCTGATTCATCTACCTGCCATTACGTGTTTTCTGCATATGTGGACCAGGGTTTTCACGGCACAGCTGTAGAAGCATTGCAGGTTTTGAGTATGCGAATGTTGAGTGAAGAAGATGGCACTCATCATGAAAAGACACAGTTTGAGGATGATTTTATCCTTGCCGAAGACTCAGAAGCAGAGTCGCGGATACTGCAATTATTCAAGAACTCTGAGGAGAACGTTGCTGTTGCACTTTTGAATTTAAGATGGTGTGCCATACTTGGGTTCTCAACTTGTTGGTCACCTGATCAAAGCCCATGGGCTATAAGGCTCGCAAGAAATTATGATACCAGAAAAGGAAATTGATGTCAGGAATGGCATGTTTTTGGACCAATTCTCACCTAGTGAGTCTTTCATAATTTAGTCATATGATTGAGGGCTTCGCAATTTTGTCTTGATAGTTGACGGAGGATAGAGCTGCTTAGTTGATCATTGGCAAGCTCGGAAAGTATGCTGTTTTATTTACAAATCCCCGAATTATGAAGCCATACTCTGGAATCGGTTGATTCTCAGAGGCAGAGGACTCTCTGCAACATTTCTGTGCTGGAAAAAAATGGGGCCAACTTTCCAACGACTCCAGAAGATGACTAAGATATAAGTTCGTTTAAATTAAGATGAGCTAGCTGGCAACATGTGATGAATTATTATTGCCCATCGGCTGGGTTGTGCTGTAATATTTACAGTGAACGCCTCAGTTTTTGATTGAGGCGGCAATTTGTTTTGATATATGATTTGCAAGATGATCAATATTATTGTTTCAATAAAATTGAATTACCGTCTTCTTTTTTTAAAAAAAATCAATATTTATTGTAATGTTTATCTATGGAATCTTCTGTTTTTTTTTTTTTTTGGTTAATCTATGGACCCTTTTTTGTTTAGGCTGGGCCCATGTGTTTTCTTCAGTCCATGTGGTTCTTTTTATTTGTGGATGTGTTTTTAGTATTTTTTTTTTTTTATGTATTTGCAGGTCTGTATTTTTATTTTAGATAAAAAATAGAATGAAATAGGTTATTGGACTTTATGTCCATAGCAGGAGAACCCCTCCTCTTTTGGAGGAGGGTGGTGGTTTTCCTTCTCCTCCTTTTAGGAGGATGGGGGTGGTTTCTCCTTCTCTTCCGTCGGGGGATGGAGGTTGGATACACTTTCCTCCTTTGGAGGTAGGAAATGGTTTATCTTTATTTTTATGCGGAGATAATATTCAGTTAAGAGTTTCTAGAAGTTAAGACAATGTCCGTAACAAAAAAAATTGTGTGCAGGGAAGCTTACAACAGATGTGTAGTTTGGCTTGTATCTTGAGTCACAGCTGTAACTTACTTCCTTAATGGAATGAAATAATGTCTATTTCCTATAAAAAATATAAAAAATAAAAAATAAAAAAAGCCAAACCAATGATCAAATGTTTTTACCATTTGTCTTATATCTGATAATAGCAAGTCTATGTTGTTCCAGTGGTCTTCCGATCCTTGTATGGCCTTGACAACTTTGATAGAAACTCTCTTTAGGATAATACTTCTTAGCCCCAAATCAGTGCCAAAGATAGTGGCTTGTAGTGCATCATAAGATTCTACTAAGAAAGGATCTCGGAACAAACTCTTTTCATCCTCATTGTCGCCAAAACGTTCCCTTCCCAATCATGACTATGACCCCAACACCTACTTTGCAGTGACTTTTATCAACAGCAACATACCAATTCATTTTAAAACACCCTTTGGAGGAGCCTCCCAACAACCTTGTTGTTTTGTAGATCTTGCTTATTTGTTTGTAGTCTTGTGTTCCAAAGATTTGAGATCTTGCAAGAGCTGTCTTGATCGTGTCACTAGACTACTTGGATGTGTGAGTTCTACCTTGAAAAGCAAGTCATTCCTCCTTTTCTAGGTCTTCCATAATACCACTGCCATCTCTTCCAATCCACCTTGGCAAGCTTCTCAACCATGGATTCCAGGGTGTCCTTAAAAGACTCATGCATTATCATGCTCTTTTGAATCTTTTTTTAGCATTGCCCCCAAACATCTCTAGCTGAAATACATTTCCATAAGGCATGCTCAACTGTTTCAGATTCATGTAAACAAAAAGGATAGTTTGGATTGTCAAATTCCTTCTTCTTGAACATATTTAACTTGGTGGGAAGTGCATTAAGGCAAACTCTCCATTTAAAGGTCATTCCTGCATTTGGAACTGTCAGTTTCCATGTCTTAGTCCAGACTTCTTTTTTTGTAGTGTGTTTGAGGTTGTCCCCTTAGTTGGTCTTGTAATTCTCCTTGGAAATGGTATGCACTTTTAACATAAAATAAACCATTAGCAGTGCATCTCCAAATATGTTTATCTGGTCTATTATATGGACTAATGGGAGTTCCTCTAATGATTTGAGCTTCAGCAATCGTGAAAACATCCTTGAGCATATTAAGATTCCGTTGTTTTGTGTGTTAATGAGGTCTACAACTTTTGCATCTTCATTGAGTAGCCTGACTGCACTTTGACGCCTAAAAGATGTTGGTTGAGGGATCCACTTGTCCGTTCAGATCCTTGCTATTTCACCATTCCTTATTCTCCAAAAAAAGCCTTCTTCAAGAAAGGGTATTCCTACCTACAAACCCTTCCATACGTAGATGGGTTCCTTCCTAATTTTGCTTGATGGGTTCCTTCCTAATTTTACTAGAGAATTCAACCTTTGGATAGTATTTGAGCTTAAACACTTTAGCTGCCAATGAGCCCGAATTCTGCACCAATATCTTTGCCAGCATTGCAATGTTAAAGTTTTCAAAATTTCTAAGCCCAAGACCCCCTAGATTTATCCTTTCCGATTTGATCCCAATTTATCCAATGAATCTTCCAATCATTTGCTTGCTGGCCTTACCAATAACCTTTCATGATTTTGATAAGTTCCTGCAACAGTGTTTTTGGAAGTCTGTGCACTCCCATACCATAGGTTTGAATAGCTTGTATAACTTATTTAAGCAAAATTTCCTTTCCAGCTTGTGAAAGGACCTTCATCTTCCAATTACTTTACCAACCCTAGTCCCCACCTATCCAGAATGCCCCTGAAAGATTTTGAATGAGATATTTCAACAAGTGCTGGAAGGCCATACTTTTCATAAGATTCAGTAGATCTGATCCCTACTATGCTGATGATGATGTTTTTTTGTATCTTTTCTGGTGTTGTTGCTTAAGAAGATTGAGGTTTTGTCCTTGTTCAGTCTTTGGCTTAATGCTTTTTCATAAGAACCCAACAAGCTGAGAAGCTTACTCCACTCCAGTGAGTTTGCCTTACATAAGAGAAAGCTATCATTTGCAAAAAATAAATGGTTAATAAGTAGTCCTCTGGCCATTGGAATACCAGTGATGAGGGCCTGAATCTTCTGCTTTGTTGAGGAGATTACTTAAAGCTTCTAAGAATAGAACGAAAAGGTAGGGTGATAGAGGCTAACCTTGCCTAATGCCCCTTGTCAGTTTGAAAGCTCTTTGTGGGACTCCATTTATGATTAATGAATAAGAAACAGTAAAAGCACACTTTATGATAACATCAATCCACCTTAGGAAACCCACTCAATCATGTCTTATGCCTTGCTCATATTACGTTTCAAAGCCATGTAATCATCATTCCCTTTCATTCTTCCTTTCATAGTGTGCATAGACTCAAAGGACACAATCACATTGTTTGTGATCAATCTACTTGGAACAAAAGCGCTTTGAGTTGGAGAAATAATCATAGGAAGGATGGACTTCAGTCTATTGGTAGGATTTTTGCTATAATCTTGTAGATCACATTGCAAAGGCTTATGGGTCTTAATTCTGTTACTTTTGTTGGAGGTTTGAGCTTTGAAATGAGAGTTATATGAGTTTCATTTAAGTGATCTATCCAAACTTCAGATTTTAAAGCTTTGATGAGTGCTACACGTACATCTGGACCTACTGTGTTCCAATGGTTTTGGTAAAAGGTTGCAGGGAAACCATCAAGGCTAGGTGAGCTTGAAGGATTCATTTGAAAAACAGCTTCCTTTACTTCTGTAGCAGTGAAATCTTGGAGCAATTTATCATTCATTTCCTCTGTGATTATGTAATCCATAGACTGCAGGCACTCTTCTATTCCTTCAGGGAGTGAAGTTGCAAAAAGCTCTTGGAAGAACTTTTGAAAGAGTTGGCTAATCTCCACTGGTGAAGTAGCAGAATGTCCCTCCTATCTATGATGCTTTTGATGGTATTGATTATCCTTTTCTGGTTTGCACACATATGGAAAACTTTTGCGTTTCTATCCCCCTCATTCAACCATGTTTGTTTTGCTCTTTGTTTACATTTCAAGTCTTCTTCTTCAAGCAAAAAATCTACCTCCTTCTGCAATTCTTTTATCTCTCTATTATAACTACCAACATTAGCCCCAAGGAGATATTTTATCTAATCAAGCTTAGCATTAATAATTCATTTATGACTTATGTGCACCTCCTTGCTCCATTTAACAAAACTATCATGACATCTCTTTAAACCATTTGTTGCTGCCCTTAGAGGATTGTCTGCACATGTTGAATGAGTCCAAGCTTCACTAATTAACAATTTGCAATCCCCTTTTTTTGCTCAGCTTGCTTTATACCTAAAGATTCTCATTTTTCGACTTGCTTCCAACTAGTTGTGCATTGTAATAAGGAGAGGATAATGACCAAAACATTGAGTTGCAAGTGTCCTAACACTGTTTCCAACATATAGATTGTGCCACTTAGAATTGCCCCGTGCTCGATCCAATTTTTCCTGCTTTGTGAATTCACTGCCTTCTCTATTGTTACTCCATGTAAATATTTCCCCTTGGTAGCCCAAATCAGTTAAACCACACCCATCAATTACTTCTCTAAATCATTCCATTTGAGTATCAAGTCTAAGAGCAACACCATATTTCTCATTTTATTGAAGGATCTGATTGAAATCTCCCATACAAAACCAATCAATGTTATTTGGAGGCTTTACTCCTCTTAACAGTCTCCAACTTTCTATTCTTTTGGCACTCATAGTGCACTAAAGTTTCTTCCCATATTAAGAGGGCCAGTACCCCAAGACTGGCATTCTTCAACTCTCCATGGCGTAGATGGTAGTTTGTGCATAAGTGCAACATTGATCTCATGGCCAATTGGATCCATGGTGCTTTTAAGTCTTAGCCTCATCGATTGACCGAACATGTAGGGCATGTCTGTAGATAGAAAGTGATGACCACGATCTGGACACTGGAAAAGTAAGTAAAGCTGGGCCTCCTTGTCGATGAGGCTGATATGCACCTTCGAGAAGGTGACTAGGTGGCTTTGCTACTACTATTCCGACAACACATGTATATAACTGTTATGTTTCGGGATCAAACCTCTATGGTCTTTGTATGCAAGTTTAGGTCTTGGTTGGCCCACTTACATGACTGGTTCATTTATGTTGTTATATAGGCCAACAATACCATGAATCAACCCATTAGTGATGTGGGTTTCCAGTCAGTTCGAACCCACCACTACGATTTCTCAGGCTCTCTGATATGAACCCGCAAGAAGAGAATCCCTTGAACCCACAATCAAATTGAAAACTCACCCAAGAAAGCCAAAATCAAGTCAATGGATGGAGAATCTAGACCCGATG
>QEOT01003127.1:36033-54601 GCA_003123785.1 Pterocarya stenoptera
CAGGTCTAAGCTCTTTACTGCTTCATGATGCATCGTAGTAGTTACCAATCATCATTTTATTGCTAAAAGAAATTGCCTTATATTGGGTCTTTTCTTTTTCTTATATGGGGTCTTCTGACAGGATTGGAGGCAATGCAGCTTCTTTCTTGTTTAAATCTGAGCAACAATAAACTCAGTGGTTTTACTGCTCTGGGACCTTTGAGACTGCTGAAGTCGCTTAAAGTCTTGGATATATCATGCAACCAGATAGGTTCACACTCGATTGATACAACAAGGTACCTGTGTTCATCGCCTTTGTGTCATACAGAAGAAATTGATTGGAGTCGTGATGAAATGATGACTGGTGATGTCAACCTGGCAAATTATTGGGAAGCTTTTGTAATATTTAGAGGCTTGAGCTTGACACAGTTAGATATTGTGGGGAATGCAGTTGCTGATGAAAAATTGAAGTCATTTTTGGTCAAGATTGTGCCTACACTTAAGTGGCTAGATGGTGGAGAATTGCATTAACCTTAACTTTGTGATGGAAGTTTTAATGTTTTTTTCCTGCTTTCTCCATATTTTGGGATACGAATTAATACAATCCATTAAACTTGTTGGAGAACCATTTACTTTGGTATACTGATCCTGGACATGGGACATATTTTTTCCAGTTATGTTAGCTTGTACGGTGACATTTGATACAGGGATGCGAACATTTTTTAATCTCTGTGCAAGCTTCAGGTATGTTTCAACTTTTGTAAATAGGTAACTTTATGTTTGTAACTATGTTAATGAATGTGCATATGCATGTTTATATCATTGGCGGTTCTCAGGCTCCACCTTATCACTTAGCTACAAGTGCCCTAGGAAAAAGGATGGGATGTACCATTGTAAGAGTTCCTCGATCAGATCAATTTTACAGACCAACTTGATTAATTTTTTAGTTGTTGATTATTTTGCATTCGCTTTGTTTCCCACCTTTCATCTCACCTATATGGTCATTGTGTGCTTGATAGATCTGTTTTCCCCTGTTTTAGACAGTAGTTTCTTTAATTTTCTATACCTATTAAGTTTGTAAGTAGCTCAAATAGGACAATGGTCTTGCTAAAGTTTTGGTTTTGTGATTGTTTGCAACCTCTAAAGTTTCTTATTTTGCACACGAGTTTCCTCTGCCATAAGTGAGCCTATATAAATAAATAAGGTAAAATGCTAGTTTGTCCCCTCACTTTGTCCCCTCTCACTCTGACCGCTCGTGTATTTTAATATTTTTTTTATTTATTTAATGATTAAAGAAGTAACTTTTAGTATGTTGATATATATATTTTTTAATTTTTAAAAATATTTAAATATGTTAAAAAAATATGAAAATAAAATAAAAAGGCAAGATTGTGCGGCACGCCAAGAGATCATTGCGGCAGCTTAGCATGACTCAGAGATAAAATGGGGGAACACCCTTTTGTTAACAAAAAATGCGTTCACTTTTCTTGAGGCCATCGACCAATCAGCTTGCATCCAATGATAATAATACAAGCAGCTCTATTGCACATGCGTTGGAAAACTTTTTTTTTTTAGTAAATAAATAAAGAACTTTGCCACGATTCAAAAAATAAAAATAAAAGGCACAGAGGAGGGGGGAAATATGAGAAAGAACAGATGTGTTGAAGTAAATATTACAAGAGAAAGAATTCTATCCATAAACCACTGTTTATTTTTACACTCCACACTTATAGTTTTTTTTTATTGGATATGTGAGTTTCTTTTTATAGAATGTGGGATAGTGAATAATAGCCGATGAAAAAGAATTTTTCATTACAAGGAGTCATTGGACATGGATGAAATTGCCCGGGTGAAAGCTACCCAGAACAGCATTGAGATAGTAGAAGTTGCTGGCAACAGTGGTGACAAATATCTGAACTGTAAACACCTTGAGACGAAGAAATGTAGAAATTTTATTGCCAAAGTGATGAACCCATGTTGAATAATTCTTGCTGCATTGCTCTGTAAGTGAACTGCACATTACAATCCATACATCATTAAGAAATACCCTGCCATGGAGAGAGAGAGAGAGAGAGAGAGAGAGAGAGAGAGAGCGCGCTCACCGAGATGTTTTACCAAGTTGCCTCTATTCTCTTGCTCCAAATTTCGAAAGCCATTGAAACATGAGCTAACCGTAACAATGGCTAACAGCCCTAATAAGGCTTGCAGATATATAGTTTTATTCACTTTGTTACCCTTGGACTCCATTGTTATCTGACTTGCTGCTTTCTGTTTTGTACTCTCTTTTTTTGGGTAACGCTGAGTCAACTGAAAAATGCCGAGGACACTCTGTTCTCTGCTCCCCCTACAAGAAGCACTCTAATTCGCCTTTAAATAGGCCGATAACATCGTTGAAAATTTCAACACGCCGAAGTGTTGCAAAATAGAAAATTCCAAGTCCTCGGCAGTACCTAATATTTCAGTACAGGCGGTCGAGCATTTATTTCCCCTCCTCCGAGTCTTACTGCCCAAAATATACGCTTTATCTTACGTGTATTAAATAATTTGTAAAAATAATAAATTATAAAAATTCTATACATTACTATCATTTCACTTTCATCTTATTATATATAATGTGATACATTTATCACTATTGAATGATCATTTATTATATGATTCTTTCTCATCTAATAATGATAAATATGCTACATCTTACATAATAAGATACAAATATTGAAAATATAAAGACTTACTCTTCAAGATCAAACGGCTAATATTTCTTGGCAATTTGGACAATATCAACATCAATTCTGCTGATTTCGATATTGCATGACGCAGGGTCTCATGCTCAATACCATCCGATACGTATTATAGGTGGAGAAACGTTATTATAAGACCTTTTACATCAAGCACAATTATATATGTAAGATTTAAATTTGAATACAATAAAGATTCGAGAACTTCCTCTCCCGTATAAAATAAAAAATAAAAAATAAAAAATAAAAAGGAATTCTTTATCTTCCAAAACAAGGAATTGATTAATATTGGGGGGAATGATTGAAATTAGAGAATTTTTTTTTTTAATTTTCTGGATAGGATAGGATTGGGGTGAGATGAAAATTTTGTATTTTATTTTAAAGTTTAAATATTATTTTTTAATTTTAGAATTTGAAAAATTAAATTGAGATTTAAAAAAATTATATTGAAATTTGAAAAAGTTGAATTATTTACTATATTTTATATAAAAATTAAAAAAATATATAATGATGGGATAAAATAAGATAAAATTTTTAAAAAATTATTGTCTGACAAAGAAGCCCTTATTCCTGAATAATTTTTATTGAGGGACGCGGTGTCAACTGTCAACGGTCTAATTGAGGGAAACACTTCCAGACACTGCATGTCGTGGGGAGTACGCAGTCAACACCGACTTTATTACTTTTGTTGTGTCTTTCGGTTCGACAGTCAAGAGGATCAGCCCCAACCCAAATGGGCCAAACCCACCTCGGCCTCCAATTTTCTTTCTCATGTCCCAATTGATTGGGCTTCTGCTTTATTCAAAATGGCAAGCATTGATTTTTAAGCCTACAAGGCCCGGCCCATATATCTCCCAAGAAAAAGAGAAACGAACACTGTGAATGAAACCCAAAGCGCACAGGAACGGTTTAAGAGTTTTTGGCTGCCACGCTCTGAAGAGAGGACAGTGAGCAAACATGGCGGCTGGTAACCGTCTTCGTTCTCGGATCAGAGATCTGCTTGCTAAGCCCTTCAGTAACAGCGGAGTCCATGAGGGCATGCACCATAATTTCACGAGGCCTCACAAGATCGGTGACTACGTGGACATCAAGGTGAACGGCGCCGTTCACGAAGCCGTGCCTCAAAAGTTATACGACGGCCGAACCGGTCGAGTCTGGAAAGTCACAAAGCGCACCATCGGCGTCGAGATCAACGAGCAGGTATCATGAATTCAATGCTCTTATTTGGGGTATTGGCTCGTATAAATGGCAGTTTAGGTTTGTTGATAGTTTATAGGGGTTTTGAGAAGACGTGGAATCTTTTCATTTCCGATTTCCCTTTTGTTTCTTTATTGATTTTTCTTGTTTGAAGTTACGGATTCGTGGTTTTCGTTTTACACGTTTGTTTCTGTAGCTATAGTGTTTGATGATTTGCTCGTGTTCTTTTTTTATTTCCCCAGAAATGGTGGTACAGGTTTGAAAGCTCAAGTTCGACTAGATTGGCTTATGGTAGAGCCGACCTCGAGCATCGACGCTCTTCTGGACACGGCTCGATTGAAACGCAACCCATTTGTCACCATCGAGGTGAAACGAGGGCGAGAAGAAGAAAGAGTGAAATGGTTTGGCATAGCCGTACCAATGGAAATCCCGGACAAATGAGTATCAGCTCGGTTTTAGATCGCACCCCTACTAAGAATCGTGTCATTGTGCCTGGTTCGTGAAGGAGATTATTCTTCTTTCTTGTTCCACACATTTATATATAAAGATTGAAAGCTGAATTCATCATTTTCATTTGTTTGATCTTTTGAGACAAATGATCGTTGCGTGATTCAAAATTTGATTGTTTTGAGTTCTTTAACCCCACAAGCATGGAGTCGACAAGGAATGCAACCCTTCGTTTTAGGGCTGTGCTGACTCTAAAATCGAAAGAAACTAACACAGCCTTAAGAAGGAGAAGAAGACAATCGTATTTAGTGTGAGCATCATCGGAGAAAAGAAAACATAGTTCTTTCTGATTCACGCTGCCAATCTTATTTCTTCCCCGACTGGAATTTGAGAACTAGCTGATGTTGGTCTAAATGCATTTTAGATGTTTCTTGACTTGATTTCCCAGTCTTTTTCTACTTGGGGAATGGATTGCTAAAACAAAGAAATTTTTGTAAAATTTCCAGACTAGAAATGTTAAATTTTAATTTACTGTAGAATGAACTCACAATCTGTCGTAATATTAATGGCTCATTTGAATGTTGGAAGGCATCTGAGTGCAATTCAATTTTAAATTTCACAAGATCCATAACTGACAAAAGTAACTTTTTCTATTCCATATTGTTTCATCTCTCTCTCTTTCTCTTTCCAATCCAAAACCATCTCCATCCTCAATCTCATTATCCTAGAAGACCCGCATAAAATCAAGAAAAATGTAATCATGAAACTGAAGCTTGGCTCAGGTTATTGTATACTCCAGACTTGTCTCTCGTACCAACTTTAGTGTTCATCATTTTTGGACCACAGCCAACCACACAGTGATCGAATTGCATCAAATGACAGAGATTGTCGCCGACACTGCTATCTCATTACGACTACGGAACATTGGGAACGAAGACAGATTGACATGCTAGATAAACTCCTGCAAGCAATGTGTTCACACAGTTTATCTGCATCTCCTGCAATCGACTTGGTAATAAATAGGTATACTCACCTCTAGCCCATGGTCAAACTGGTCCTCTCCCTTACTTCAATCAAATCAGTCAGTTTCCTTTTCATTTGTACCCAACTCGTGTGCTCAATTGTTGAATGCAAATAGTGAGGGTGGAGTGTTGGATCACTTGGTGTAGGCCCATTCTCTCTATAAAAAAGCGCCTCTGCCAAAAGCACAAATCCATCTTCCCTGCAGCATTCATCTCTCAAAACGATGCTCCTCTACGGTAAAGCTTCGCCAGAGATCTCTGCTATTAAAGAGATCGGCAAGCACGACTCCCAGAGTAAATAAAATTGAAAAGTAACTAAAATAAATTGTCTTGATTTAAGATAAATCACATGGATCAATTTTGTAGTTAAACCCGTTAATAAAACGGACAAGTTTGAATTGAGTGGAGAGTTGATATGATTTGTGAATAGTAGAATAAAATATTTTATTAATATTATTATTATTTTAAGATTTAAAAAAGTTGATTGTTTATTATTTTTTGTGTAGGAATTGGAGAAAATTATTTTAGAATTTGAAAAAGTAAGATTATTTTGGTGTGAAAATTTGAGAAGATTTTTTTGAAATTTGAAAAAAAAAATTATTATATTTTATGTAGGTATTTAAAAAAATTGTAATGATGAAGATGAGATAAGTTGAAGAGGGTTGTGAATTCAAACAAGGCCAAAAAGAGTGCTTTTGCACTGACGTAAAGCCAAGTCAAATGAACAGTATTTTTATTGGTGGGACACATATCTTTTTCAACTTCCTATAAATATATCTAACCTCATCTTTGATCGGCTCCTCAGAACTCATTTCACCATCTTAACTCACTATTATTTATAAAAAACTCAATTCTGCTCAACATCCAATCCCATCCTCAGCTACATAAAAAAGATTTCTCTTTCTACATGACGTTCAATAAGATTTCAATAACATTTCATTTATATGGTTAAAAAGGGTCACCTGAAAATTGGCTTCGGTGATATAGGATAAGTTTGGATAGTGAGATGAAATTTTTTCATTTTAGATGAAAGTTTAAAATATTATTTTTTAATATTATTATTGTTTTGAGATTTGATAAAATTAAATTAAAATTTGAAAAAGTTGAATTGTTTATTATATTTTATATAAAAATTTAAAAAAATTATAATTATGAGATGAGAATTTTGTATCTCCTCCTTTCAAACCTATACAAGGGAAGGTTTTGGGGTTGAGATGAGAATTTTGTGTTTTGTTTTAAAATTTAAAATATTATTTTTTAATTTTGAGATTTGAAAAAGTTGAATTGGGATTTGAAAAAATTGTATTGAGATTTAAAAAAGTTGAATTGTTTATTATATTTTGTATGAGAATTTGAAAAATATGTAATGATGAGTTGAGATGAGATGAGAATTCTTGCTCCCCAAACCGGCCCTTAATGCACCAAAGAGTTTACCCAGGCCCGTAACTCAACTGTAATTAGGGATTAAAAACTGATGGCCACTTCTTTTGAGATGAAAAACTCGGTTTCATGCATAATGTTATAGCTCAGATCCAGCGTCTGGAGCTCCTTCAATCCACAGAAATTCAGGTACCAACTGCAGAAAACTGTGACTGAAAACTGCTTTTGAGAACCATAAAGGTAGACCTTCAAGTTACAGCAGTTTTCAGATAGTCCCCAAAAGCCATAAATATTAAATATAGATCTCATCTCCAACCTCCGGTGGAGCCTCCTCTTTGCATTGCAGCCATAAACAAGAATGAAACGAGGAAACCACAAAACTAATGAGCCAAAAAATAGACAAATAAAAAGGCATTACTTTCTAGTACTTCCCACTTTCTTCAAACACCTACTCTTCGTCTTCGGCATACTTCTTTTACATGGTTCTTCCACCAACCATCGCAAGACTCAAACCGAAGTATTCCGAGAAGAAAAACGATTGTCCCCAAGCAAAAAATCTTTGGATGGTGCAAATCTGCCATCGAATTTTCTATTTTGATATGGATTTGCGAGCCTAAACTGAAGTAATTAAACAATAAACTGCAAATCAGTACTGCCATCTCGTTCAAAACAAAATTCTGGAATATTAGTTTCCTCATTTGATTGTATACAACCCAACAAGAAGAAATACAGATCCAGTGTGCCTACCTTTATATCAGTAAAATAACTTATTACTTATAAAAAAAAAACAAGAAGAAATACAGATACAGAAAACAGACCAGGGAGTGCTGTTTTTTTTTTTTCTCCGGATCTCGAACCAAAATCAGATCTAGCTTTCGAACTATGAACCCAGCTTGTCCAGTGCCTCGCGAGCTGCGGTCAGTTCAGGTTCGACCCTTAGGGCATCCTCGTAAGCCTTCTTGGCTTCCTCTTTCATTTTCTTCCCCTCATAACACTCCCCTAATAGACGAAACGCCTTGGCGTTTTCCGGACTCAGAGTCACCGCCTCTTCCAAGTCCGCCACGGCAGAGTCGGTCCGGCCGCGCCGAGCGATGGCGACCTTCAACTCGGCCCTCTTGAAGAGCGCGTCCCCTCGCTCCTGATCGCTCAGAGACTTGACGCACAGAGGGGAAAGAGCGGCGTCGAGCGCGTCGAGGGCGGAAGTCTTGAAGCCCTGGAGGTCGAGAGCCAGGGACTTGAGGATGTGAGCCGCGGCGTCCTTCGGGTCAAACTCGATGGCCTTTTCGGCCTCTGCCAGGGCCTCTTTGACCAGAGAGGTGGAATCCGAGCGATCCTTGGAGGATCTGGCGCGGGCGAGTAGCTGGGCGCCGAGGACGAAGTGTCGCTTGGCTTGGAAGACCGCACGGTTGCGGTACCGGATCTTAGATAGGACCTTGTTGGGAATTCCGTGCATAGCGAGGAACAAGAAAATCATCAAGAGGATTAAAACCACTTGTAGAAGAATATCGAACAACATCTTCTGATTTTCTTTCGTCGAATTGGTGTGTCAGTGTTTGTTGATCGGAAACTATATGAAGGGAAAACGGGGAAAATAATAGGAAGCAGTCAAGTCTGTCTATGGAGTGTTCGTAATAGGTGGACCAAAGCAGTTGGCCATCTAGTGCTTCGCCGCCCAGTTTTATTTTTCTTAATAGAAGAAAGTCTCATTTTCTAATGATTTATTTCTTATTTTTCAATAAAATAGTACCATTTTAAAAATAAAATAATTAATAAAATGATATTTGGATTACTAGAATATATAAATTTTGTATATTTTTGTTATAAAAAATTATAAACTTAAAATTCATATAAAAAAATTATTTTTTTAATAATAAATTCAACTTTTTTTTAAAAAAAGAATGTTCAAAATTTACACTTTTTTCTAACTTTACTTGTGATCTCGTTTGTTTTCATAATTATTTTTAATTTAATTTAATTTATTTAATTATTATAATATTTTAAAATTTCTATATAAAATAAAATAAATAATTTAATTTTTTTAAATTTTAAAATAAAAATAAAAAATAAAATTTTATTTAAATTTTAACTTTTATCTTAATTCATTTTTTCTCGTTAAAAACAAACGAGACAGTAAAAAATAAAAGATATTTCCCTCTTTATACAAATATTCTGTTAAAAGAAAAGCTAATGGCTAATATAGAATTAATAAAAGTAAAATATCTTTTCAAAATAATGATATCACGTGGATAAAGTTTATTCTTATCGTCAATATTTGTTGAAATGTACAAAGTAATTAATATTATAAAAATTTCTGTAATCATTGTCGGTGATCTTATAGCTCGAGGATACCTATATCCTATAATTCCAATTTCTTCGTGTTAGGAAAAAAGAAGTTAATAATTTTTAGTATTACAAATAAAAACAACATGAACTCATTAATATACGTATCTGTATATACATACATATATTCTCAAAGCCTACGCATAAATTTGACTTAATTATTTTTACAAGCAACTATGTTTTCCGTTCACGAGTCCGTGCATAGAAGAAGTTAAAAATGAGTCCTATGGTTACCGAAAAAGTAGTATGAAGATATTCATCGAATAGTACATATTACTTTTTTTTTAACATATTTTTTTAATTATTATAAACATTTAAAAAAAATATAAAAATTCATAATATCATTTAAAAATTTTTCCTTAATCATTAAATTTAAAAGTAAAAAAAAAACTTTCGGGACATTCGAGATCCAAATTCGGATCCCAAAACATTTCTCGTTAAAAATTAAAAGGAAAAAAAATAAAAAAAAAGCGGAATGAATATGATATGGGCTTCTTAGGCTCATTGATACCAAAGGCCCAAGCCCAGCGTAAGCTATTCACTGTGCCTACAGGGCCTATAGCGCATTGCTAACAAACAATTACTTCTTTATATTAATGTTTTTGTAAGAGTAGCTAGAAGCCTAGAAGGCTTGCCAAATCATAGAACAAAATTAAAGTTAAAACCCCAAACTTATTTTTCTGTCCTCATTGTAAATTTTTTAGAAAGTATTCAACGCTGCGAAGTCACTTATTTATTTATTTATTTAAATTCTTAAATTTGAGTAAAGAGTTAAAAAAAATGAAACCTAATGAACCACATGCATTCGTATAAAGAGACTCGGCTTGTATAATATGTTCTAGGGGTGCGCATTCAAACTGATTTTTTTTTTTGTTCCAATCTGAAACCCAGAAATTCGGGTGAATCTGGGATGTTATCCATCCGGATTGGACCCAGGCAGGTAAAATAGTGGACTGTTGTTATTATGTGTAATACAAAATCGTTAATTTTGGGCACTAGAGTAGATAATATTTGAGGGCCAAGCTTGGATTCCCAAGAAATTCTATATGTTTTTCATGTAGAAAAATTATACTCATCATACTCACATCATACATCACATGATTTTTTATTTTTCTTACCAAGTATGTGGTGTATAGATAATGAGTAGAAAAACTCAATTAATTTAGGAGGGATGAAACTATTTTTTATTTTTTATTTTTAAATATGGTGTGTAGAATGATGAATAATGAAGCTCTTTCATAAATCCTTAATTTTGGGTCTTGTTTGTTTTCATAAATCAGATGAGATGAGTTAAAATAAAAGTTGAAAGTTGAACAAAATATTATTAGAATATATTTTTTTAATATTATTTTTATTTTGAAATTTGAAGAAATTGAATTGTTTATTTTATTTTGTATGAAAATTTGAAAAAGTTGTAATAATTAGATGAGATGAGTTGTGAAAACTGTTGGTAGTGGGTAAATCTCATGACCAAGTAGTATCCACATGGGTGGGGAAGTTATTTGGTAACTCCCCACCACTATCACAACTTTAGGGAAGTTATTTAACTTCTACATATTTAGGGAAGTTAATTAACCTCTAGGTATGAAAACTCTTTAAATAAGAATACGTACATTAATTGTGTGCGTGTGAAAAAGAGTCATGAAAAAGATAAAAACTCTCATCTCTCTCTCTCTCTCTTCATTTTTCTTAGAAAAACCATATAGATCTCTTGATCTTGAAATGTGAAATTTCTAGGAAACTCTAATAGCATCCTAAACGACATAGAAGTGCAAACAACAAAGTGACGTGGGTTGTAAGACGAGCAAAGATCCGACCTTGTGGGAATTTCGCTCTTTGAGATAATTCGATTTAACATTAGTATCAGAGCCTATGCTGCTTATTTTCACCCATGTGAATAAGATTATATGTTGTTTGATGATTTGGAATGAGTTCAAAAGCATGTTATTAATGATATGTCATGGTCTTTTGTGTTTCATATTTTTCATTAGAGACTACGGTATGACATTTTTAAAATTGAATTATTTACATGAAAATGATGCTTATAATTTCAGAAACATGTATATTAATTTGGTAAAGTTCCGTTGCATATAGAAGAAGAAATTCGAAACCTTAGTTTAAAACTTCTTGTTTGGACCGTGACTTTGAGCCAAGTTTTAGCCAACCAAATCTTATGTTTTGGTAATAAATTTTATATGGTTGGAAAGCTGGGTTCATTAGCTTCAATTTGATATATCATATGCTTAATTTGGACTTAGTATGAATAAGTTAAGATCGATTGAATATGGCTGCTCGAAATCTGAAAAAACCAGAATTTTGGCTTGAGGAAGAAGACGATGAATAGTATTTTGTTGTCCAGTCCCACTCTCGGTAAGGGAGAGTGTAGTCCACCCTCCACTTGGCTCTATTTTTAATCATTTTATTGACACACATACACATTAAGATGACTGAATTTTGTGTTTAGCAGTTTGAAAACACCGTGAGCGAAGGAGGTAATGGACACTCTTCGTCGCGGCAAGTGAAGCAAAGGCAAAACAACCTCTAGAGCAAAATGAAGCCCACACTCATTGGTGGCACGTGGGGGTGCGTTCAGAGGATTCTTATGCCATTTTTTTGACACTTCTAGCATGCGTAATCATGTGTCCGTGTCTAAAGTTGATTCCATATTTTTGTTATTGAAACAGAGAGTCGGAAATATATATTTTTTTATTTTGAAAAAAATGATTTGGGACCCTTGTTTTTTGTCATATTCCTCAAATCCAATTTTTTTGTGTTATGTGATATTTATATAGACTAGTTGTGTATGTATCTATTGTATTATTATTAAATGCATGTCAATATTGAATATGGGTCCCTAGATTTGATGACCTATTAAACCCTTCTCATTAGTTGAGAATGTGAATTCTTTATCCATTGAACCATCATGCATACCACCAGTATGATTAATTTGACTTTTTTTATTTATAAAAATGGATAGAGTTGACATTGGTAACTTGTTGGGCTCATGTATAATGTATGTATATATGTATTTTTATGTGAATGAATAAGATGTAACTTACAAGTATATCGATGACGTGGCATCTCTATTTATTTCTTGTTTTCCTAGAAGATTTGTTGTAGGATTTGTTTTGGAAATGTAATATTATGAATGTAATTTTATTATTGAGGCCATGTAAAGATATGTGTTTCACGTCTATTAATATACTTTAAGATCACCTTAACATGATGCTCTAAATTACCAATGAGGCTTTGGGTGGAACCTATGCGCTATGCGTTAGAGTAATAATTGTTGATGTTTCATATTTGATGAATAGATTATATGTGTATGAGTTTTGAGGATTTAAAAAAAAAAATCCTCCATAAATTTTATTCAAAATTAATTAGATATGGTATTTGGACTTAAATACTGGGAGATGATTACTAGCTCTTTGCGAAATTTTCGATCTCACTATATAAAAAGGAATTCTATGGTCTAGTTAGATTTTGGAATACAACTAAATGTATGCTAATATCAATCTTGCGCAATAAATGTAGTAATGGCCACTAAGAACGTAGCTGCTGACCTTACTAAATGAGAGAAACTAAATGGGACCAATTATGACATGTAGTATAGAAAAATTCAATATCTGCTTAATGAACAAGAGGTCTTTGAAAATCTGTCTCACCTTATGATACAACTTGAAGTAGGGAATACTTCTCAACATCGTTGTGATATGGAAACTTATCAGGTTTGAGCAAAGAAAGATTAGTGCGTGCGCTTTACCATACTTAGCAGCATGCACAATAATTTTATTGGAGAGTTTGAGAATTACCCAAGATATGTGGAACCAATTGAAAATCACCTATGGGGGAACATCAGCTACTAGGCTCCATGCTCTCACTTTGAGGTTTGAGCAGTGTTATAGACCCTAAACATACCATGACTGAGCATTTGAGGTCGATGTCTACCTTGATTTGTAATCTAAAGGCTACTGGCAATAATCTCACTGATGAACAGTAAGTTACTACTGTGATACGATCTTTGCTCGAGTCAACTTGGAGGCAAATGAAGCTTGTTTTGACATACAATGAGAATATTAAGACTTTTACTAATATATCTCGCCATTTGGAGTTAGAGGCAGAGTGCATAGATGCGTATTATAATATTCTACTTGTTGCCAAAGCTGGGAAGCGCAAAGCATTCAGGCCTAAGTGCAAGCAACATGGAAAAGTAACAAAGCACCGCAGAGGCAAGCATATTGGCAAGGACAAGTCTAAATTGAAGTGTTATAACTGTGAAAAAGTGTGACACTTTGCTCGTGAGTGCACTGAGGCAAAGAAGGTATCCCCTAAACACAACTCTCTCATTACTTATGTTTGTTTACATATTTTTGTTACTCACTCAATCCCTAAATAGATTGTAGACACAGTAACAACCAAACATGTAGTTCTAGATCGAGTTGGGTTCATAGATTATAGAAGAATACCAGTTGGCAAATAGCATGTTATATTGGGTAACGAAACTCGAGAGGAAGTGCTTGGAGTTGGCACCTACCAACTCAAGATGCATTTGTGATGCTTGTTACTTCTTCATGATGTGTTATACGCATCTGGTGTTCAATGTAATCTATTTTCAGTTATTTCTATGTTAGAACTTGGTTTTACTTTTCATTTTGATGGCCCTTAACTAAACTTTTGTTTTGATAGGGCTTTGTATGGACATAGTTTTCTTTCAAATGGTTTCTTTATGTTAGATTTAGATAATTTATCATTTTCTTTTATGGCTTCAAATGATGATGATGTTGTTTCTAATTCATTGAAATGACATGTTAGACTAGGCCACATAGGAAAAGATAGAATGACTAGACTAGCTAAAGAATGTCTATTGGGGTCTCTTGCTAAAGTCAACCTACATGCATGTGAGCCTTGTTTAGCTGGTAAGACTTGTAGGAAGCTTTTTGGAAAGGCTCCTAGGACATCTTATCCTTTAGATCTAGTCCATTCTTATATTTGTGGACCTATGAATGAGAAGGTACGCCATAATACATCTTATTTTCTCACATTTATAGACAACTACTCACGTTTTAGTTATGTCTATCTGATATCTTATCGCTTTGAAGTATTAGACTGCTTCAAGCGCTTTGTGGCTATGGTTGAGATTTAGAAAGAAAGAAATTTAAAAATTCTACAAACTGATCGTGGTTCGAGAGTATTTGTCTAAAGAGTTTCAAGGACTATATGAGCAAAATGGATACGCAGACAATTAACAATTCCTGGCACACAATAACAAAATGGTGTTTTGGAAATGAGAAATCGTACCTTATTGAAAATGGTTCGATCAATAATAGCGCAAGCTAACCTACCAATATCATTTTAGGGGATGCTCTTCTAGCTGCTGTCTACATTTTGAATTGTGTGTGGTGTGTTGTCGCAGACAACAAAAAATAAAACCTATACTCCTAAAAAGTACATGTAGTAGTGCGAGTAAGGATCGTTCCCACAGAGAATGTTTAGCTAAATTTTATGCTACGTGAACAAGGATGTGAGGATTTTGAGTATAACGAAAACAATTTTAAGAAGAACAACTAAGTAACAATTCAAATTAAATTATCAAAATAAATCAAAAGAACAAACCTTGGTCTAAGTCAATATCCACCATCGAAATTTTACAACTGATCATCAATGCAAGTATATATTAATTCATATTTTGAATATTTACTATTGAAATTATTTTTCTATCTCTCATTAGTCGTAGTTAATTAGAAAACAAGCAATCTAATTAACCTTAACTACTAAACAACTCAAGACAAGCGCTAAAGGTATAATCTAGTAGCAGCCTTAAGAATTAGAGAGATCGATGAAGTTGAACAATACAAACACAAGCAGTTGCATTTAATTTAGTTGAGCGTTTTTCTTAAGATTTAATAATTTCTGACGCAGCAAATCATTGAATCTTAGTTGCTCAAATTAGAGGGTAAAAATAATTACAAATTTGATATCTAATCTAGCAATAGATTGCAACGAATAATACACTAGTAGGCCTCATAATAATTAAACGAGACAAGTATGAAAATAGGCATAGAAGAACATCCGATACTCAAAGCATAAATTGAACACTAAAAACAAATTAGATCTCACAATTTTATTGATTCTGAGACTTTCGTTTCCTTCGACCAATTATGAAAATTTAGCCATGCATGGTCACGATGAAGACTCAAATGAGAAGTTGCATAATAAGGCCGAACTCAGCAGTGCAGGTGCGTCAACATCAAGCTTGATTTCGACCTTGATGCAGCCAGTATCTCTCAAAATGCAAAACATGAAAGTTGTAAATATTTATCTTAGTGTTCTATATAATTTTGAATCATCTCAATCGGAGCTCGGATGAGAGAGTTATGTTTAGATTACAAAACGATATTGAAATTGTCCAAAATCGCCCAATTAACTTCATTTTGCATTTAACGCCTCCATTTGTATCCTAAATCAAAATAAAATAATAATGAGTACATTTAGGCACCAAATAAGTATAAAAGACTAGACATAAAAGGAGACAAATATGATATTTTGTAATCTCATCAGTGTGCATTCTAAGTTCATTCCTTCAACCCCATATGAATAATGGAGTGGCGCAAAACCAAATTTGGAACATTTGCGGTCTTGGGGTTCTGCGGGTTATGTTCACACCACTTCCTATAAATATGGGAAACTTGACCCTAGAGCAAATAAGTATATCTTCATAAGATATTCAAAGAACTCAAAAAGCTATGTAATGTTTGGTGAACATCCTAACAGAAGGACGACAGAAATAGAGTAAAGTGATATCACAATTATTGAGAATGATTTTTTCAATATCTGTAAAGAAAAAAATGATCTTAAACTTTGTGAGTTGCATAACTTGAGGGACTTACACCATCTTTAGGCGAGGGTGGAGAATTATCACATTCTAGAATCGCAAAAGATAGTGGAAGTGACTTACCTCATTGTGAGAATATACCACTAGAAAGTAACTCATAAGAGTCTCAATTACATAGTAGCGAACGTGGAACCATTCCTTGTCGTCGTTTTGAGATTGAAGGGAAATCTTTCATGTGCGCTCCTTGTAACTTTGATGGACATTCTTCTTATGAGGAAGCACTAAGTTCACTTACTTTAAATAAGTGGCTGGCTGCTATGAGAGATGAGATGAATTCTAAGGCAAAGAACCAAGTTTGGGAGTTAGTTTATCTTCCACTTGGGTGCAAATCTATTGGAAACAAATGGGTTTTAAAAATTAAGCGTTAGCCAGATGGATCAATTAACAAGTATAAGATCTGACTCGTGGCGAAGGGCTATACTCAAAGAGAGGGTATAGATTATGAAGAAACATTTTTTCCTGTGGTGAGATTTTCTTCAATTCACCTTATTCTAGCTATAGTTGTACATCTAGATTTGGAACTTTTTCAAATGGATGTGAAAACTGCATTTCTCAATGGAGAACTATACGAGAAGATTTATATGGATCAACCTATTGGTTTTAAGATTGAGGGGCAAGAGCACAAAGTATGCCAGTTAAAACGTTTCATTTATGGTCTTAAACAATTGTCTAGACAATTGTACTTCAGATTTCATGAGGCCATTACTTCAATTGACTTTGAAATGCTAGAAAAAGATCATTATGTGTATGTAAAACGTATAGGAAATTTTTTTTTAATATTGTCTTTGTACGTGGATGACATCTTATTAACTGGAAATGATATGGAGATAATTGTTGCCACAAAGAGTGGTTGTCCTCTACTTTTGAGATGAAGGACATGGGTGAAACAAATTATGTATTGGGAGTTAAAATTTCAAGGAATCGATCTAGGAAGCTTCTTGGTTTGTCTCAAGAGACTTACATTAAGTAAATTCTAGAACGATTTCATATGCACAACTCCAAACCCATAGACACTCCAATTGAGAAGAGTTATACTTTGAGCCTAGAACATTGCCCTAAGAATGATGAGGAAAAGAAACAAATGACCAGAATTTCTTATGCAAATGAGTGCAATTGGAAGTCTGATGTATGCTATGTTGTGTACATGACCTGACATTTATTTTGCGGTTGGATTGGTTAGCTGTTATCAGAGTAACCCAGGACCTGCTCATTGGCAAGCAATTAAGAGGATTTTTGGATACATTTGTGGGACAGCAGACATTGTTCTTTGCTACCAGGGTGGAGACATGAGACTGAAGGGTTATATCGATGCTGATTGGGCTAGTGACAAAAATGAGCGAAAATCCACGACAGGTTACGCATTTATGCTTAGTCGGGGAGTTATTTCTTGGTGTAGCAAGAAACAATCATGCATTGCTTTGTCCACGATGGAGTCAGAGTACGTTGTTTGTTTAGCAGCTATACAAGAGGTTGTTTGGTTGAGGAGATTTTTCCAGCACCTAGAGATTACAGCTCTTGTAGATGAAGCCGTTGAGATATACAGTGATAGTATGGCAGCTTTGGCATATGCCAAGGATCCCAAATACCATGGCAGAACCAAACACATAGATATTCATTGCCATTATATTCAAGATGTTGTTGCGTGAGGTTAGGTGATCCTACAATATATCTCTATTAGCAAGATGGTAACTGATCCTCTTACTAAGGCTACTAGTATAAATGTTTTACAAACTCATGTTAGGAGTTTGAGATTTCATCGGATTTGATATATGCTGTCATGAGGATACCTTAAACTTTATTGTATATTTAACACTATTAATATCTATTGCAGTGAGATTATTGTGTTTATGTCATTATTAATTAATTGATACTAAGTGAAAAGCATACATTATAAAGAAGTCACCAGGCAAAGATCAGTCCACTCACATGTTTGATCACCTTGGCGCTTGAGTAGCGAGCAAGATGAGACAAGTTGATTACTTTGGCGCTTGGAAAGCAAGCTAGTAAATATCTTAATGCTTTTGAATATTTAAGATAAATTTAAAAAATGTCGCATTAGCTTGGCTAAGATGAGACTTACAAGAGTCATATATGAAGTATCTGTGCAAATTCATAAAGCCTTATTAAAGCGGAATATGAGATCTTAGACAGGCGCTAGATGAGTGACTGTGCTAAGAAACTTAAGTTAGAGTGCTTTTGTGGCGACTAGACTAAAATTCCTACGATGTTTGAATGTGACAAGTCCAATTAAGTGGGAGTTTCGTCGTAACATACATTTCATATTGTATGTGCTGTAGACGACCATATGAGGAAGTGATTGGATGAGTCCTTGCTCAATCATTATGTGAGCCCTAATGGATCAATAAATGGTCTATTCATATGCCCTTGAACCTGGAACTATACCATGAAATGAAAACTTGATGTTGCTACTTTAGCATGTTTTCTTAGGGCCGCGAATGGTACAGTCTCATAGAACATGTCTAGGAAAGCAGCCAAGTCTAATTAAATTGACATGAGTGTCTAAAGAAGATTGTTTGGATTCTTACTTGTTATTTTATGTCTCATAGCCCGGGTAA
>QEOT01003127.1:101395-117451 GCA_003123785.1 Pterocarya stenoptera
TTTCATTTCGAAGAACTTTGGTGGTTTGATCATGAATGGTCACGTTACCCTGGTGTGAAGTGTATTCCTTTCTGTCTTCTTACAGAGGATATATTTGCTCATGATGAATTCCAATTTGATATTTGGTTGGCAAAGGATATTGTCTTGTACATAGCTTTCATGTCTTTATCCTATATGTTACGGAGATGATTAGTTTAACTTGTAAGAAGAGTTGAATGTGTAAGATATCTAGATGGCATATAGCATTCGGTGCAGACCTAACCAGTGTATAGCTTCGGCGATAGAAAAACTGACAACCCTATGGAAAATCTTTCTTCTATATAATAAGAGAAAACCCTATGGAAAGGCCATTTAGACCAACTTTGAGATGGTTTTCCTCATTCCTCGCTTATTGCCATTCTCGATATTGTTTCTGTTCTTCACGCTTATACCCAGGCAGCCACTCAAGCATGTTGGCAGAAGGCCATGCAAGAAGAAATTCAAGCTCTTCAAGACAATCACACTTTAGATCTTGTGACTTGTCGTTCAGGTGTCAAACCTCACAATCTATTTTACTGCTTTAAAGGGTAACGACTAATGAGGGACATTTTGCAGTCAAACTAGTACTTACGTTTATAAAATCTCTGCAAAGCTTCCACTTTAAAGTAGAGCATTCGGCTGACAAGGGCTCAATTTTTCTATGAAGGCCATTCTTCAAGCATTTTTCACTACTAGCATGCATTTTTGTATTATCATAAACAGGATATAGTGTTTTCTGCAGGATAAATAGTACGGCCGCATTGTTGTTTACTCCTTTTATTTCCGTTTTAATTCACACGAGATTACCACACACACACACACACACACACAGAGAAGAGATGGGTAATCACTTATAAATAAATAAATAAAGAAGATGATGGGCAAATCAAAAACTGCCAGAGGCATTTCCAATAGAAAATATACCACTATACAATATATCAACCTGCATTACCCCCAAAGTCCCACAATTAACACCCAATTTCCCCCTTTTCATGGTAGCATTTGACATAATCTGTATTATCTACAAGGTTATCTTGATGCCTCCCATTATGATTCTCAGCCGAATCCAAACCCTTCATTGCCTTCATGAATTGCAAGTAATAGCCTTTCCTCCAAGTTTTGTTTAGAAGGATATTCCGGTAGATCCAACTGGTTGAAACTGCATGAATCCAAGAATTTTGAACCAATTTTTATTCCCATTAAACAATGCTACTCACAACAAACCAAGTACGTACATAAATTACATCAAGACAATTAGGAATATTTTTGAAAAAAATTACCAAGTATGAGCAGAAGGCAAGTGATCAGGGCTGCCATACGCTTTGTGTATCTGAAACTTTTGTGAGCCTGAAATCCCTTGAAGTTCACGGAACCCTTCCAAAGGCACCTGGTAAATTGGAAAGAGGAGTGGAGTGCTCAAACCATTACCATATTAACTTAAAAATCAGTGTACCAAACAGGTAAGCTCAAACGTACACATTTTCCCAAATGTATCCACACAGAAATGAGGAGCATACATAAAACGCATCATTCGGTACAAACAAGTGAAGCATGTCCCTTTTGTGGATCAATAAGATATGCATTGCATGCACGTGATGGGTGAGAAGAGAGCTCTATAAGACCAGAAAGATTTTTTTTTTATCGGTAAACAAATTTTTATTGATAAAAAAATTATAAAACCAGAAAGATTAGATATACAGAGAAATTTGAACCACCTAGGTCATGGGAATAAACGAAATTAAGAATAAATGATTGCATGGTTAAAAGATAACGTTTCTACCCGACCAAAAAAATGAAAGTTTCTCAATGTGTATTAGGGACTTCAGATTAAATCCCACTGATACAGGGATGGGAGATTTAAGGGATAAAAGAGGGATCCCATACCCAGTCCCCACCACCTGGTTGCATAGCTCAGTCATTAAACCCAAAAAACAGCGTGGGGGGAATTCTTTTATTACCCTTAAAATGCTTCATCACGACAATTGTAAGTAGTGCAATCAAAGTACACTGCAATCAGTCCAACTTGATGCATAACATTTCTAAATAAGAAAGTACATTGTGACAAAGCTGGATACTGTCATGGACCCAACATTCAAACGTAAAAATAGGATCACTTGATGATTAAACATGAATATGAAGTAACCTGTAGATTTATCTAATTATATGATAACATGTATGGGACCAACTGCTAAATAAAACGCCAACACACAAACAGGCTTATCCATGTGTATATTCAGACCAAAATGGTGTGTTCTGAAATAAAGAGTTATGTTATTTGCATATGAAAATAAAGAGTTATGTTATTTAGAAATCCACCAGAAACTAAGTTCAAAAAATATTAAGGAAAAATACCTTAGAGGTGCCAGTCACAAACTGCAAGAGACGAGCCTTATCCTCCTTGCTGAAACCCTGAACAACTTCCCAAAACCACTGAATAACAGGAGATGCAGGACTGTACCCAGAATACTCAGTATTCGCCCTCATATCATCCACTGAAAGACAGGGACAAAAACATTCTGTCAGAGGTGAATTATTTTGTACTTATTAGAGTCTTTTATGGGGGAGAATGACGGAATGCCTCTCTATAAGGAGACAAAGTGAATAAACTATTTTGAAGGAAACTTACAATCAATGTCAGGAAGCCCACTAATCAGTAATTCAAGTTCCTTGTCATTGAAAATAGAAATTAATTCCCTGGAAATTAATTCAGTGAATCCTTCCAAAAAGGCATTTATTTGAGGACGAATAGCAGTTGTCAACCGGTGCTCAGCAACTAGATCAACATACTGGTGTTTATTCTCCCCAGTAACCTTAATATTCCGTCCACCAGGAATGAGTTCATAGTCAGTCACCTGCATTAGATCCACGACATGTAAATATAAACACTAACATCTTTTCCCAGAGAAAATGAAGTTCTTAAAGGAGTACGGAAAAATCATTACTTCTGTCCTCTCATACAATATCAGCTTCTCCTCATCGGCATCAATGCTAAACATAAGATCCAGAACATCACTTATATCATTCTGCGTAGGCCAGCAAGAAACAAAGTAAAACAAATTGTCACTAACCAAACATGGAGGGAAACTCTGCACGCGTGCGCTCACACACACACACACACACGGTTGCATGTAGCCTACCTCAAGCATCCATTTAAGGTTTTTAAAGTAATCTGGATCAATGGCTTCAATGTCATGATAAGTAACTTTTACCCCCAATATATGCTTGTAGAATGATCGAGTGAAATGGACATCCAAGAGTTGGCCATCAAGAAGTGCTTTCCCAACCTGAAAAGATGAGGAATAAGTAGGAAACATACAAACAATTCTCAATGGGATAAGAGCAACTTTAAAACATACTCACCACTCGCCCAACAAATTTGAAATATGACAGATGTTCTGTTTGATACACAGAGTTTGGGTTTGGCTGAAATGTCGACTCATTACCCACAGTTGTAAAAAGTAGTGCCCCCTTATCAAAGATAACCCTGGATAGCAATTGATACCACTCCCTTGTAAGTCCACCTGCATCGATACCTTCCTCTCCTTGAAAGTGAACTGTCAACCTCCCTTTCAAATCTTGAGCGGATCCCATCCGCAGCTGGTTATATGAATCTTCAAGAATGTAAGCTCTTCTTACAGAAATTCTTAAAGAACTATGATGATGGTCATGTTGATGCTTTATTTTTGATCTGAAGTGAGCACGCTTATTGTCAAAGTCAATAAATCTAGGAACCTTTAGCATGAGGGAGAAGGACTTCTCAAGCAACCCGGGGTTTTGCCTGATGAAAGCATTTAGCAGCTTCCTATGCTTCTCCGAGAACTTCACAAAAGCAAGGTGTTTTTCATCAACTTTCGAAGTATGCCCTGAGGTTTTCTGCTGGCCAGCATAAGTGGTGGCATCTTCGACCTCTGAAACTATAGCAATACTAAATTCATCATTAGAACCTGGCTGCATAGGATGAAATTTCTCACACACCACAAAGAAAGATTCTATATATGGCAAGATGTTCTGAGAGCCTGCAGGGAGTGGAGTCACTGCACCAGAGGGTTTAGAGGCTGTCATTTTAGATGAAGACAACAAATCAGGTGCCGAGTCTGAATAAGTCTCTATTTTGCTTATGCAAGTGCTCAGATCCAGCCACAGAGGCTCCAAAGCTGCATTTATGTCTCGCACCTGAGAAAGAGCGGCTGTATATTCCTTTTCAGGAATAATTTGTAGATCATTCTCTTTCTCACTCACTGAAGCAACAAGAGAGCTTAATGCCTGCAGAACCCTTAAGATTGCAGCTCCACCTGAGGATGTTGTGCTGAGGAGTGCTTCCACAGCTTCACCAAACATGTGTAACTCATCTACAGCAGATGAAGTCAACTTTTGAATGGCCCCAGCTAGCTCAGTAGCAAACAGATGACAATGAGTTGGAGCATTTGCCACCAATTTCTTCATTACCTCCGCCACTAGAGTATATGCGTTGTCTGACAGTCTGGGTGTATCATGTAATTTGTTAAGCCAAATGTACAAGGTCAAAATCACATCCACTCTCAATGAAGAATTCAAACCAAATGTCTAATGCAGGCTGCCACAATGAACTTAATAGAAACTACAGTACAGGCATCAGAGAATTATGTGTTGATCATGCATTGATTGTTGGTTGCATAAGCAAGGAACATGACCACTATAAAAGTCTGGACACAGAATGAGTGATGTGACCCAAACAAAGTACGTAACAGAAGCTTTCCAACAAAAATGTAATTGCCCAAATATATAGATGAATGTATGGAACTGGAAACAGAATGGACAATACTAAAAAATGAACAGAAATCCAGCGATCCAGCTTTTGGTATAAGGTATAACAATTCATACGATGTAATACCACAGAAAATGCAATTTAATAGGCCAAAAGCAGCATCATACCCCTCTCGTGCAAGCAATGAGCATAGAAGTCGGAGTTCTGCTTGTGGTAGGTTAAGCAATACAGCTTGTGGATCAAATTCCTTGCGCACACCAGTGGTGCTGAGCTTGGAGATATCAATGTCCTTGGACGATGCTGCAACATCTGAAGAAATTTGACCAGATTCTCTACTTATCCCAACATCTGACGTTACACTTTCTGAACCAGATGGTTGCTCAGATGCAGATGCCCGAGATTTGTCAGATACTGATTTACTTTCAGCATTATTAATGATGACCTCCAATAAGTTAAGAAGCTGAAAAAGAACCAGACGGTAAAGCCTAATGAACACATCTAAATTAACAAGTGCAAGAAAACCAAATAAAACTTCATGCAAAGCATCACCTGTTCAAGATGGGCTATACTCCTCAAATAAAGGGGTTGATTTAAGAGGTTCAAAAGCAACGAAATGGATATATATCCTTTCCAATGATCACTCCTATCCATTCCATCATCTTCAACAACCATCACAGCTTTACCCCGTGCCCGAGCAGTATTTTCTGTCTCCAGTACAGCAGGCTGAGGCAACCTAAACTGAAGCAAAATCTTCACCACTGATGGGTGATTACGAGCCAAATAAGTAAGAGTTTCAAGAATACGCCGAGACACCAAGGGAGGAACACCTATAAGAACAAAAAGGTTCATAAGAAGCTGATGACAAGTTGCATGCTACTGCCACATGTCAAAACCACTAACAACATAAGAAACGATTTTTTTTTTAATGCATAAATCCTTGATACTGCAGAAAAGAAGTCTTTTGAACATCAAGTAAAAATATATCAAGCATACAAACCGAAAAAAAGAAAAGAAAATACAAAATAAATTTAATTTCTTTCATGCTTCTTTCCTGTCTATTTAAATGATGAACAAAGATTTAAACTCTCTCAAGGCAAAACTCAAACTGGGGAATAACTTGGATAAAACATCAGATATAGCACCCTATTCAACACTGGGTGACCAGGGCAACCTTTGAAGCACCGGGAGCTCTTATCACATATATTTCCTCAACAGAAAATCCAAGGCCATGTTCCACCCATTCTTGAAAACAGCTTGACTCTAGTAATTATAGGAAGGGCAACCAAAACTTGCCCATCAAAGGAGTAGATTAAATAAGGGGTCTTACCATCGAAAGACTGAGGACGTGAATACATCACATTACTCTGACAAGCATAAAGCCGATAAGAAGGCTCACCAGCACTCAAGTTGTTAATATGCTTTCTTGTATCAAGCATTAACATGTCCATGAGAATCTTCACCATAGAACTTCTGGTTTCATGATGAGCACATAAATTCAGAAGCAGCCTCTGCAGCTGACCTTTGTACAGTGGCTGCAATATTTATGTCCATAAATGCATTGTTCATAAAAAATACACATAAAGGACATATCTACCTATAAAAAAAGGGGCATATCTAAATAACCAAGATTATACCTGCACTACACGAAGCACCCTAATCATGGCATGCAGAGCATCTGTATCAACTAAAGGAGCTCCATCGGCTTCAACTAGCTTAGCTCCAATTGACCTACGGACAATGCTTCCCCCGGCTCTTTCCAGGCTGGACCCTATACCTTCACCTCTTCTTGGAGTTTCACCTCTGCGATTCCTAGAGTACATACCAAAAATGGTGCGACTGTAATGGTGTGCAAATCTTTCACGCAGCATGTTTGCCTCCTCAACAAGAGCTGGCGTCAGATTTGCAAGGATAGCATCAGATGAAGTTAAGAGAACCTGATGATAAAACACAGACAAAATTGAAGAGGCTCATTTCAATTCTACATTTTGTTTTATGAGTACTAAATAGAGGACACTCCAAAAACCAATGTACCTCTTCTCGCAAATCTGAAGGAAAAGTAGCAATTATTGAGACCGTGTCCATTTCAACAGGTTGACCTTCCAGTTCCTGAGATTGATGTAACCTTTGTGCTTGCTGCTGTGCCAGAACTTCTGCTCGTATGTCAGGGGGAAGGGCTGCAAGAAATTCTGGATCAATATCTCCTGAATTTTGTGGTTCAGCATTTGACGGTGGAGCCGCTTGACCCTGTTGAGCTGAAAGAACCTCAGCACGCAGCTCCTCTGGAAGAGCATCCAGGAATGCAGGATCAATTGCTCCAGGACCAGCATCACTGTTGAGTTGCTGCTCTGCTGCTGGACCATCCTGATCCGCTTCTCGGCTGGAACCTTCTGAAACTTCAGTCACACTATGAAGGGACACATCTCTTCCATCAACAGGTGTAGAATTCACAAAAGAGACATTTGTCCTTCTAGAGCGAGCTGCCTGTGGATCACCCAATGGCATTCTATCGGCAGAAGCTTGCCTCTCTCCACCATCATCATGGCCATCGGCACTTCCAATTTCGACATCAAGGCTTCTAAGGCTCTCACCCAAGGTCGCCCCACTTCCACTGCTTGCTTGGCTCACAGCTTCAACATCCCGTACAGCTGCCTCATTATGTTCAAACTGCATTTCAACAGATTGCAATTGCGAGCTGGATGCATCAGTTCCATGTAGAGGTTCGCTTGTGGCAGGCCTCAGATCAGCATTGCCAGAGCTATCGATTTCAACAGTTGAAGGTGGCATACTACTACTTTCATTGTTTTCAAAAGAAATGTCGGTCCTTTCACCTGCTTCTGTTTCCTGCAACTGGCAAACTTCATCTTTGCTTTTAGGATCCTGTGCCATTGTGTTCTGGTCAGAAGGCTGCTCAAGGGCTGGTCGTCTCAATTGGGAAACTAGCAGCTCTTCAAGGCCATGTGGCACTAAACCTGCATTTGATCCACCACTTTGCTGGTTATCATCCACCCACAAGTTCAAACGGTGTCCATGGCGCCCATTCCTCAGGGAACGGAAAATAGAATCCAAGCGTGATGAGGTGCTCTCCAAGTTCCTATCTGGAAAGACCACGTCACGTGCATTCTCTGCAGCAGTGTGTTCCAGCATCAGAGACCAAGAATGCCAAATATTAAACCTAGAGGAAATAATTAAGCTAAAATACAGGTAACAACAGAAATTGCAGTAAGAATTCAATTATTTCAAGGTCTAAAAACCATCCCTAGAAAAAGCTTACCAGATTGCCGAGGAGAAGCTGAGTGCACAGATGACGAAGGTGCCAGTAGAAGAGGATGCCTTGACGGGGTAACACTGTCACCACTTCTGCCCAAAAGACTGTAGATGGACGTAGTCCGGCCTTCGCGCCTAGAACCAAAAACTTCAACTGGCATCACATGGAGAGCTTCATTGGAAAAACTATGGTCTCTACCAAAAGCCTCAATATGGTCTAAAACATTTATTCCATTTATGCCCTCCTCCAGCCTCAGTATTACTCCATCCTCGTCATCCTCGTCATCCTCTTCTTCCTCCATTATTTCTTCATCAAAATCATCATCGTCAATTTCATGATCATCTTGATCCGTGTCAGGATGGGGAAGATGGTGGACTTCATCTTCTTCCAGATCATTATGTTCCTCCTCATCCTCGTCTTCATCTTCATCCACTTCATCCCCATCATCCCCAGACATCTCCTCATCATCATCTTCATCAATATTTTCTTGTCCACGACGGATTTCAAATTGTATTCCCACCGTATCAATTCCATTTTCAAGACCCCTCACATCATCAGAGGTTTCATGCATATAGTCATCCCCATTAGCAGGACCAAAACCTCCATCAAGATCTTGATCATGTTCCATGTCATCTGTAACAGCCTCAGAGCCACCGTAAGGTTGGACAGCATTATATGACCCAATGTTGTCAGCTGGCACAGAATCAGGATTGAACTGAGATGCTGCTTCCACAGTCTGAGATACATCACCACTATTATCCATTCTTGCAGATTCAGTAAGATTGGGAGTTTTTGCTGAATTATCATCCTTCTCTATGTTAGAATCAGCAGAATGGATATATTCCTTTGTTACCAACTCCAGAGCTTTAATTAGACCAGTCACAACTTTAGGTGAGTCAGCATGGTCCAGATCCAAAACTTGAAGAGTTTGAGTCAATGACCTAACCAGACCAACATCTATAAAAGTGGCAGAAGCTTCTGCTAAAATGTATGAACCAGTAGGTGAACGAGCACCTAGTACATCATTAAGCAGATCGACAAAAGCTGGTATATTGTTTCCTGGCGGGCTAAAACCATTGCACGAATTAATGAAGTCACTGAATATATAATTGCTCTCTGTTAGAACCCTCCTCCTTGCTTCAGCGGAACGGACACAAGACGCCACCAAAAACTGGCTAGCCCTGGTTGCTAGTTTATGCCTCCAGTCACCATCTATTTTCTTGTCCTTTCTTAAACTCTGAGAATATAGAAGAAACTTGTGAAGAATGTGATGGAATATTCCACCAGCATACACACCAGCAGGACCTTTCTGTTGAGGACACCGGCAACTACTAACTTCAGCATCCTTCCGAAGCAAAATGTGAACAGATGAAGCATACATCAGCATAATCTCTGTCAAAAGCTTTAATATGAATACAATCTTTGCAAGTGATGCAGAAGCTTCATCCCCATTGGCTTGATTATTCTCTTCAGACATAGTGGCAACAGCTTTTCCTTTCCCCTTAATAGCTGCAGCATCAATGTCCATGTCAGTTGACGATGGATCAAGGACATCAGAAACCACATCATCTTTCAAGGGAGGAACAAAAGTACAGACAGAATCTAAAAGAAGCTCAATCACGTTTATAAAGCTCTGAGGAGATTTTCTATGAGCTTTGACACTCTTTAAATTCGTATCATTAAGTTTTCCATGCCCATTCCCAGAAGCAACTGGATTCACATTACTCAAAGCAACTTTCCCGTCAGTAGTTTGTTGTTTATCTTTCTCCAGTGATTTCTCCTTCTCCTTCTCCTTCTCTTTGTACCTATCTTTGTCATGATCTTTCAGCAAGACAATATAGGGCCTGTCACCGACCATCTCAACTTGGCAAACAGACCGAGCAGCCTGCATAAAGACCACTGGATCCCGTGAAATGACGGAATTTAAATTTGACAGGAAGTTACGTGCAGTGACCCTTGTATGTCTATTGGTGGCAGCCACAAAGCTGTGCCTTATCTCAGATTCCATTGCTTGCTGTAGGGTTTGAGGATCTTCAAGAATATGTCGGATGATATTAGCAGCCACATTATCAAACCCAGGAAAGAGGCTAATTGTTGGCAAAGAAAGCAGTAAACTCAGTCCCCCAGCATCAAGAAAACTAATAGCAACAGAATGAGTTCTAGTGAGTGTAGAGCACAGTTGGAGAACAGCATGCATTGTCTCAGCGGGAAGCTGGTTCCTGATACAACTGCAAGCAATCTCAATATATCTCTTCTGCTCATTTATATCAGTATGCTTTGGAACTAATCCCAATGCAGACCGCAACCTGGTTTGCTTATCCTCATCAATGGTGAGAGATGTTTGGTGGTTATTACCAGTGTCCTGCTTCAACTGCTCCACAATTTCAGAGTTCAATTTTTTATCCACCTGCAACAGCCGGTCAACAGCAAGAAAAGCAGTTGTCACCCACATAGGAACCTGGCATTTCTCCATTCCAACTGATCCAGAACACCATTGCAAAAGTAGATCTGCAGCAACTGCAACCAGACCATTCGTTGTGGCAAGTTCTCGTGACACTTCATCTTCATGAAAAAGTAGAGCAAGAACATGAAAAAGACTAGATACCATGGCACCATTTTCGCTTTCAGAAATCAAAGTACAATCCTTCAGCCGATCAACAAGAAAGGAGATGACATTTGACCTATATTGTCCATCATTTTGGGAGCATATCATCACGAGCAGGTCTCGAACTGGAAAAACAATAGATTCCTTCATCTGCAGGAGCCGAGTACATGTAGATAACAACTCCTCAACAGGAGGAAGTTGCACCATCTCTTCTTCAAGCTGTTGAGTATCTCCATTTGTGCTCACTTCCTTTGTGTCTGATGCAGCATTCCCAAGGGACATGGCAAGTGCACGAGCAAGTTCATCATCTTCTTGAGCATCCTCTGGATGGGAGAACAACCACTCCATTGCCAACTCCACACTATTTGATCCAACTCGCCTGAGAGCTTCCTCTGCACGAGACCTGGAAAAACCCATCTCTACAATTGTTGAAATAGCAGTCTCATTAGGAGGAGGTCCAGTCAAGCGAGCACCAGTGTTGCTACTGACGTTTTTCACTTCAATCCCAGAATAGACATGCCTAATTATGGAAATAACCAAAGTAATTAAATCATTACTGCAATCAACAAAGTGGGGGTGAGTCCAAACAGGAAGCACTGCCTTCAGCACCATGGACTGGAGAACCTTCACAAAAATCTCAGCATCCCGTGGAAAGGGAACATTACTACTTGTTAGAGGTTGGGCAAGCAAGTGTTTTGTAAACGGGGTTAATATAAAAGATGAGGTCACCAAGTGGTCCATGAGTTTCCCATAGCTAGATAGAGGACCATAAATCCATGAATTATCAGTAACATTATCAGTAACTCCCTTTTCATCCTGCTTTAAGATCCCATCATCAGTTTCCATGGGAGATGCGGGAGTGTGGTTCACAGCAAACAGCAATTGACTGGTAGCTTCAAATGTTGTCAAAACTGATTGAATTACACCATGTCCATACAAGCAATTCAGCAAAACAGGATTACAGGAATCTGGCCTGTCCAGTAGAAAGCCATCAATGAAATCAATAACCTTTCCAAAGTATCGGCACTTTGTTGATATGGATGCCTCGGTTCCAGAAGGATTCACATGACCCCCAAAATTCATGTGATCCAGAGCAATAGATGCAACAGTAGAAGCCACTGATTTTGAAGAAGGAGAAACATTCAAAATATCATCCCGTCGACGAGAGGGAAGCAACATTACCTTCCCCAACTCTTGAAACAAATGGGTAATGTGAAAAGAAAGCGACCTCATCATGTCGCAGCAAGAAGTATGGTAGGATCTCTGCTTACTAACATCTCCAGTAGCATCTGAAGAAGCAGAATGATGAACTTGATTAACAGCTGCAAATCGTAAGTTTGAAGAACTATCGGCACGTCTTTGTTGGGAACTAGAGGCACGACCAAGATCACGGTATGTGTTTAAAAGGTCAAAAAACTGGGATTCAATACTCCACCCCGATGTCCTCCTCCTCAATAATGGATCAAGGAACTGCCTGAAAGAGTTGAATCTTTGGTCTTGAGTTTCATTTGTAACCAATTCAGACTGTTGTGATTCAGATGTAGAAGCAGCACCATCATCCTCCACTTCAGGCTTGGCATCTTCAAGAAGAGAAATTTGCCACAGAACTTCTCGATGGACACGCCCAATATCTTCAAGAACATCCTTGCTACCATGTCCAAATTCTGCAAGCAACGCACTTGCCCAACGGTTGTCTTTTGAGGCAGCAAGAAACAGAAGGAACTCCACCATAAAAAGTGCAGAAAAGATCCTATCATCCTGTGGCATCTTTGGATCTAGCAAAAAGGTCCCTGAAACGACTCCAAATCCAGTCAAAGCTTTTTTCAGATGGTCTCTCAGAGAGGAACAGAAAGCATGTGCCAGTGGAGTAGAGTGATTCTGAGTAAAACCCTTGAAAACCATGGCGCCATGCAAAGCAATAGACATTCCATCAGATGACTCTGCAATACTAGGCCGTAAAAGAAGCATCATTAAGGCTTCAATTCCCGACTTCTCCACAAATAACCGACATGTTTCAGAGTTTTCCATAGTCCTGTGAACCAGTACCATCAAATGAAAGATGCACAGTTGAATGAACTGCTCATCGTTGATCCCTTCTGAAGCCGAATCAACTGCACCAACCAAACAGCCATGGCTTTCGTTGCCTTTGTCTTCGGAATCCATTTCCATTGAAGGGCTCTCATTCAATTTCCCAGATGATCCTGAGCAGCTACTGTCCCCAAAAGAAGCAACTTTGTTAACAATTTCTATAATTATCTCAACACCAGTGCTTCTCAAAGAAGATACATGGCGCAAAAGCTCTTCCACTGCATTTGCCAAAGGAACAATAGCATCATTCATTGGTGTAACATATTTCTTACTGCTGAAAATTTCAACAAGGAACCGTAATGCTGAAGTTTCTTTCACTGCCTCTAAGCCTTTTTCATTAAGACAAATGGCACCAAGACCGTTAGGAACACATGTAAGAGCCTTTGATGAAGGAAGTATACCAGCTGCTATCGATGATAAAAAAGCAGCTGGAAGACCCATTTCAAACAAAACAGGAAAACAAGTTGGGTCTTTGTGGATCATCTCGCTCATAGCAGTCACTGCTGAGTGATAAATGTCACCTCCAAATTTATCTATATTGCCAAATATCAACGTAAGAGTAGCCGGTAAAGAACTATCTTGGGAATGTTGGGATCTGGTAGTGTTAGTAGGAGAATATGTAGCAGATCCAAGCGCCTTCAGCGAAACCTTAATGAGCCTCTTCTGGGAGTACAGCTGATCATCACTGTTTCTGGAGCTCTCACCAATGATCATCGAGTTTTCAAGAGCCCCAGTCAAACCGATAACCCTATTTACTTCTATTTGCAATCTCTGAGCCAAAAGCTCCACTCCCCCCAACTCTTTAAACAGGGAAACAGCTGAGCTACTGTAATCCATGAGCTTTTGTAGAGTTTTAACAGCATAACAGACAAGATGCATGTGTGTAGGATCAGAATCCTCCAAAAATGGTAAGAATGTAGGAACCATGCCTGACCCCCTAATATTACTCCCAGAACTCGAGGATGAAACAACATGAAGCAAATAGAACTGAAGAAGTGCTTCAACAAAGGCAAGAGATGATGGATCATTGGAGGCCTTCAGCGATAAAACAGCCCTCTGGAGCACATTCAGGAGTATCATCCGGTTACCCCCAGCAAAACTGATACTAGATCCACTCAAAATCCGTGCCCGCTCATGAAAAGACATGTATGCAGCTAACTGAGCTCCGAGGGCAAGCATTGCAAGTGTCCTAATGGTTCCAGAAACAGCTTCCTCGGACCGCACAATCCTGATTAACTCATTTGTATACTCTGGCTCATTAGCAAAAAATGAAACAAGTTCATCATGAGCATCACTAGACTGAACAAGCACAATGAATGCAAGAAGGCAAATCCTGCTGTACAGCCTGCATATTCTGCGAGAACGGAAGGCATGAGCATATCTAATTCTTGTCAACAATGAAAACCGTAGATCGGTAGGTACATTATATCGCTCAACGCACTGTTTCAACAGTGAGAGATCATCCTCCTCCTGTAAATGAAGGTCCGGTATATGTATAACTCTCAAGCTAGAAGTATTTTGATTGCTATTTTCCTTGCTGCTTTGAGCATTAACCCCGTGCATCTCAAAATAGAGAGTAGAGCCTATCCTGCAGTTAGACTTGTCAGAGTCATTTTCTAACTCAGCTGGGAACAAACAAAGCCCTTCTTCTTGGGTTCTCTCGTTTGCCATTACACATGAATACAAACCCAAACCCTCCTCCTTGCTTCCCCATCCTTGGGCTAGAGACAAGAGAGAGCTGTTTACTGAGCCACAACCAATCAACTTTCCCGCTCCATGCAACATAGACGGGTTTATTTTCACTAGTGCAGATAGAGTTTCAAGTGTAGCTATAAGAATCTCTGGGTCAGTTGATGAAAGCAGGAGCTTGAAATTCTGAAGAGGACAAACAGTATAACATATCAGTCAAGAACCAGTAGCAGAAGCTCATATAAGCATAATACCACCTAAAGCTAACATGCCTTGAAATAAGAGATCCAGGCAATTAGTTTCATACCCAAGTCTACACATTAAACATGACCTGTGACACTAAAATCAACATACCTCTAAGCCATCAAATGAACTCTTGTTATGGCAATTCTCAAGAATTGTTTGCATTACTCGTAAAATTTGTAGAACTGCCTGCTTGGGAAATAGACTATCATCTTCTAAAATTTTATCTGACAACAGGAGGTCATTCCTAGAAGAAAGGTATGTCTTGAAGTATGTATCAAAGTGCAGAAACAGCGGTCTCCAATGGTGAAAGTTACCCTGAAAAGCAACAAAAAAATAAGCAAATAAAAAAAACTATGCACAGCAGTACTAGCAGAAGTAGCATTCTATTACCTTACCATACTCCCATTGAAAACCCGAAAGAGGTATCGTTATATCTTGCAATGGACACTGGATCACCTTATCAATAAACAATTTGATTTTTGGAGGCTGCAAGCAATGATCAAGAGAAAAAAACTTAGCATGTTTTTTTGTATACATATTATTTTTCTTTTAGCATGTTACAGGTAAAATAAAAATAAAATGGACGCAAAGGGCCTATGCAACTTGATTCAACCCTCATTAGGAACCAATCCATTCATACATCCATACATAAATATAATATATATGTATTGGATAAATAATCTCATCTAATACAACCAAAGATAATCTAGCAGTAGTCACTAGAGTGAAGGACACAAATCTTCCAATTCCTGACGCCATGCAAGGGATGCACAGTCCAAGTACAGCTAGAAAACCTGCATACATCACTGCAATGGCATCATCGGTAAATTCAACACTACAGTAAAGCCAATTTTCTGATGTTGTTTTGGTCATATCTAATAGTATGTGCAACAATTTTTTTTCTTTTTTCTTTTTTTTTTGATAAGTAATAAAATTTTATTCAAAGAAATAGGCATAAGCCCAAGTACACAGGATGTATAATTTTTTTTCTTTTTTCTTTTTCAATTCAACTCAGTCACCCATGCCAGATTTTTAAATCACAATCACTCCAAGTGGAGCACAAGAGACCATTTGACCTGACAACCATTGGGAAAGACTTTAAAGGGAAAAACCACAATCAATATGAGCTATTTCAGACAAAAATGTGCCAGGTATACGATTTAACCCCTAGGGGTTGGCTCAAGTGGTAAAGGCCTTGGGCTTGGGGATATGCTCCCCCCAAGTCTAAGGTTCAAATCCTCTTGGTGCAAACAATCTCTAGGGGCCATCGGAATGGGGGATTTTTCCCTTGAATTACCCGAGGTGCACTTGCGGGAAACACCTTACCAAGGGCCTGTGCACCCCCAAGATTAGTCAAGACGTTGTTCCTGGGCACCCAGTCCCAATAAAAAAAAAAAAAAA
>QEOT01003127.1:121984-142207 GCA_003123785.1 Pterocarya stenoptera
AAAAAAAAAAAAAAAAAAATTACCGCTGGGGGTACCGGGTGAGGCGGCAGAGTAGCCCCACCCTTTAACTATTCAATTTTTTTTATTATCCTTTTCTGTATTTTTTTTCTTTCAAAAAATGTTATTTTTAAACTATATTTAATTAACATTGATCGCATAGTTAAGAAGACAAAGTTTAGCTTAATTTTATTTTAATCAAAAAATTAAAATGTCATTTAAATCAACCGATATAACTGAAAATAATAAATCCAAAAGAAATAATACAATTGCTCCCATTTTTTCATTTTTTATATGTGCTTGCTTTCTCTTTTTCTTAAATCTCTTCTTTAGAAAATTCAAAGAAGAGATAAATTATTCTTCCAAATGTCACCCGGAGGAGACAAATTTTCCCCTTAGACCCAATGGGCCCGTTACGTGGCCCAGGGGCCAAGCCCAGATAACTGGGCCCCGAGTAAACACACCACACGAGCCATAAATTATAACCACGGCCTTATGACCGACGACTTGAGATCCTAACAAACTCCTAACTGACAGTGAATCTCGATAACTATCCATAAATTAGATGAACCGCAAGTAACAGGAGAGAAATTCAAATAATAAGCCCCCACTCTGATTTCAAACGAAGGATAAGATCGTTACAAGGCCAAAAGGGAGCCACATGTTGCCACTACGAGTACGCAAACACTATCCTTATATTGTACGATTGATACTAGGTTATTCTCCTAACTTAAGCATCAGAGACGTCCCTATGTCTTGGAGTCTCTTCACTCCTTTTTGTTGTAGGTCGTGAGTGACTAGGAGTGCGAAACACGTCCAAAACATCTTCGCTCATCAATCTATTGGTAACAATACAAGAACATTTCTTTTATAATTATTTTACAATTTTAATATAAATAAAGGATAATTGTGTAAATTTAAAATATACAAAGTAATAAATTTTTAACACGTTTTATGAAGTAGAACTGCCATGTTGATTAGTTGCAAAAAATTATAAATGTATCATTATTTGATGGGTAAAATAATATTGCATTAGTCTCGATGGTTAGTTAGCATATTTCTTTGGTATTTTCCAGTTATAGCAAACTCAATGCAAAGTCATTCATTCTAGTGCTGTTTCTTTTTCTTTTTTTGTTAGGCTTTTAACATTTATTTCTTATGCTAATGTTTATTTTAAAATTTATTAAGCAACTGGCAAGATCCTTTTGATTAATTGGCAACACTTTAGTTTCTCACTAAAAGATCAAGGATCGAATCCCCCCTCCCCATGTATCAAAAAGAAAAATCATTAAGCAACTAAACCCACTTAACACATGTTCACTTCAATATTGTGCATTATTATTGAATCTTTATGCATTGAGCATTGCTACTCATAAGCCTACACACCATACGCCAAACTGTTTTTTATTTTTTTTCAATTTTTTTTATTTTAGTCTTCTTAAAATATTTATATTTTTTTATTCTTCATCTATATAATACACATTTAATAAAAGAAACAAATAAAAAAAATTATGGTATGTGGTGTATAGACTTATGAATAGATCTTTTCTTATGCATTGTCTATTTTGCATTGCCCTCGAATGCGTGTGTCATAGGCTTGCAACCAGGCATGTCACAATCGGGGTTGTATCCTACCTGACCAACCCAATTCAAGTAGCCAATCCAATCCGAACCGCCTTAATTAGAATAAAATGGGATCGAACCCGTATGACTTGGGCTTTATATATATATATATTTTTTTAAATATTTTAAAAAAAATTGAAAATCCTGCACTCTTTCTTCTTCAAACAAAAGCGTGTCAAGATTTTTAAAAAACTTCATAAAATTCTTCAAATATTCTCAAGATTTTCATTACTAACCCTACGAAGAACATTAACGAAACTCTAAACTCTTCTATTTTCCTTCTCTATTGAGGAAACTGTGACATACCATCTTGGCCTTGAACTATACCAATAGAAACCAAGGATCTGTTTCTCTATCTTCCCCAACCTCCGCCTAAACTTTTGGTATCTTCATGAAGCTGTTGAGGAGGCTTTTGGGTATAGCTAAAGTTTGATTGCCCGAGTATCACTTGGAAACCAATATGATTATTGTTCTTCTTCTCAAACACAACCCAATACCTCGCAGAAGTTGAAGGTTCATTATCCTCGAATTTTATTATGCAGCAGTTATGTCTTTCTGAAACTATCTTTTATTTTTCTTCTTGATGAAAATCCAACCAGTTATTAGCAAAATAGGGAATTTGGTGCTCACATCGGGCGAGATGGCCTAGACGAGCTTGTCGAACTCAACAGTGTCATTGTCGTTGGCATCCATGTTGGCCAGAAGGATGTGGAGCTGGTCCCTAGAGGGCTTGAGGTCGAGTGAGCGAAGCAGGGTTGCCAATTTCAGCTAGGTAAGGCGGCCGTCGAAGTCCATGTCGAAGTGCATGAAGATTTCCTTGAGTTGCTTCAGCTGATCCTATGGGAGGACTGAAAGAGGTTGGGATTCTTATGAGCGAGACTTGGGCGACTACTGGCTAGGGTTTGAGAACTAAATGTATGCTTTTATACTCAGAAGGGTTGACCCAAAATGCAAGCCCGTTATTACTCGGGTTGGAGACCCGCTCAAATAATAACCCGATAAAAGTTGGGTCGGCTTAGTCTAATCGGATCCAACGGGTGTTCGAGTCACATGCACAGCCATTGTGTCTTATGCAATTCCTTTATTAATGATTTAAATCCTTCCACGTAAATTTATGAAATTTTGCCTAAATTTAAATTGGTCCCTAAGATACAATAATTTCTTAGAAGAACAGCATCAATATGTCACGCACCGTGTTCCAAAGTGATTCTCAGTCCAATCACTATCAACTTATGGATGAAAAAAATTGATGCGACATTCACTTGCTATGTCACGAGTAGTCGTATGAGAACAGGTGTTAACTTGATAAAAAAGACTGACAAGAAATGCACGTTATATTAGAAAAAAAAGGTAAGTCATTAGAAAATTATCTTGTTATAAAATAAAATGAAATTGAATATAAAGACAAAAATCAACTAAAATTTGAAAAATACAAAACTTTAAACAAAAATTAATGTTGAGACAAAACCATATCGAATTTTACACTTATTATCAATTTGAACAAATACATACAAAACCATATCCGTTCCTTGCCATTCGGAGCAAATTGCAGCGATTCTCTAATATCATTATTGAGAAGTGACAAACATAAATAAATTACACAAAAATAAATTTATAAATTAAACTGATATAGTTTTATGTGATTCGTTAAATATATATTACAAAAAAAATAATTTTACAATCTGACTTATCATGTCAAACCATATTACTTTGAATTTACATAATTCATTTATAGCAAAGGGTGCGGGTACTCTGCTGCCCCATGTTGACCGTTGGACTTACCTCCCAGTGTAAAAAATTTTTTATTTATTTTACTTTTCACATTTTTTTACATATTTAAATACATTTAAAAAATAAAAAAATACATCAATATATTTAAAATCACTTTCTTAATCACTAAGTAAAAATAAAAATAAAAAATTTAACCAAGAGATCAAATGGAGTGAGCAAATGTGGAGGGTAAAGTAGTGTTTCTCTTATAGCAAAAGTATTTTTCATCATCATTAAATTGAAGTAAATACAATCCAAGTAAAAAATACAAAGTCAATGTCATATCATTTTACAAACTTTATTTATTTATTTCAACGATTATTCTCTAATGCTCCACCCCATTGTGCCCTTTATCCATCATCTATTCCATCTCCAAGTTTGCATTGGCTTCTACTGTTTGATTCAAAAGTTCTTGAAAATGAAAATTTTGTAAAAGGTACGTTAGAGACATGCGGAGATATTTCGGTATAAAACATATATAATATAAGTTGGGTAGAGTAGGTTTGAAGATGTCAGTCAAACCATCTCAACGATAACGAAACATTTGGTAAGGTAAGGTTTTGATAATAAGAAAAGATAGATGATTTTAGATAAATGTTAAAAGTTGAATAAAATATTATTATAATAATTTTTTGATATTATTAGTATTTTTGAATTTGAAAATGTTGAATTGTTTATTGAATTTTATGTAAAAATTTGTAAAAATTATAATGATGAGATAAAATGGGTTGAGATGGCTTTGGTATCCAAACTGTGTGGTTTGATTTTACAAATTTTTAAAACTATTTCATTATATTTCATCTCATATTAATATACAAACACAAATATTTTTTAATTTTAAAATTTTCATCTAATCATCACAAAATTTTAAAACTTTCAAACAAAACAGAAAAATAATTAAACTTATTCAAATCTCAAAATAAAAATTATATTTTAACCATATTCAAACTTTATAACTTTTTTATTCAACATTTTCTCCCTCATTTGTTAAAACTCCATATATATTTTTAATTGGTTCAGTTTGGATTGAGAGTGGCTCTGAATCAATCTCATATCATCATTACAACTTTCACAAATTTTCACATAAAATATAATAAACAATTCAATTTTTCAAATCTTCAAAATAATAATAATAATAATAATAATAAATAATGTTTAAACAATATTTTATTCAATTTTTAACTTTTATCTCAACCCATATCATTTCAACTCACTATCCAAACCTAACCTAAAATCATTTTATAATTATTCACAAATTATCTCTGTTATTCACAAATTTCTCATGTCATAATGTAACCAACTCATTATCCAAATCTAAATTAAAATTATTTCATTATTATTTACAAATTATCTCTCCATTATTTATAAATTTTTCATCTCATGTAACAAAATTAGACATTAAGAACTAGACCCCGGTTGATTTTACATTCGGACGCTAGCTTTTCTACCAAAAAAAGTTGCATTTTCCCAATTCACAAAGTGCAAATGTCGCTCTAGCAAGGGCACCAGGATTGTTGATGCCCAACGTGGATTCCGCGATCACCATCTACCACCAACAAGCCGGAAATTAGGAATCTATGTTAAAGAGAAAGAAGGAAGATGAGATAAATGGGTCCGAAACCCAAGAAAGATCAACGTTGGAAGCTTCCAAGTGCGAACTCTGCGCCCTTTGATGGAGGGAGAAAGAGATAGATTATTGGGAAGGTGCATCTTATAAACCCGAGAGCTTAACAACGTATGTTGATGTAGAATATAACATAATATAACATAAAATAAATAAATTCTCTTACGACATCTTATCTCACCTCATTATTATAATTTTTTTAAACTTTCACATAAAATATAATAAATAATTCAATTTTTCAAATCTTAAAACAAAAATTATATTAAAAAATTATATTCTAACAATATTTTATTCAAATTTCAACTTTTATCTCACCCATATCATATGTGTAACCAAATGAGGCCTTAATATTTATAGTGATTAAGAAATTATGAATGAAGCCTTACAACACACATATCTACTTAATCAATATATGATTTGTCATTTTTATCATTCTATTTTAATAATTAAATACGTGGGTTTAAATAAAAAGACAAAAATATTAAATCACAAGGTGAAAGTGTGGTGTAAGACTTTATTGTAACATTTATTGTAACTTGCACGTACTATATATATATATGAAAGATTATACTCATCATCCTCACATCACACATGATTTTTTAATTTTTTTAACTTTCATTCCTTACCCAATATATGAGATAAAAATGATGAATAAAAGAATTCAATTAGTTAAGGACGAATAAAATAAAAAAATTAAAAATAAATATAGTGTGTAGTGTACGAGATGATGAGTAGAAACTCTCGTCACCATATAAATTGATGAACACAACACCACATAAACTTGGAGTTAATCGATAAAGAAATGATCCATCTCTTTTATTTGTCACGGTGCAATATGTGCAAATTTTATTAATTGGTGATTTTTTCAGTGGGAGTAAATGGTTTGTTAATGGGATTTAAAGGTGGGTTGTTGCTAATGTGAGATCTGGTGCGTTACAACTGTTGGGGTCAAATTAGCAACTTATAATTTAGCCTCGAGATAAAGTTGTATTTTCCAAAGTGCAAATGTCGCTCCAGCAAGGGCAACAGGATAGTTGATGCCTGATGTGGATTCCGCGATCACCATCAACCACCAACAGGCCGAAAATTAGGAATCTATGTTAAAGAGAGATAAGGAAGAGGAGAGAGATGGGTTTGAAACTCGAGAAAGATCAACATTGGACTCTTTCAAGTGCGAACTCTGCACCCTTTGATGGAGGGAGAAAGATAAATAGACTATTGGGATGGTGCATCTTATAAACCCGAGAGCTTAACAATGCATGTTGATGTAGAATATAACATAAAATAAATAAATTTTCTTACGCCACCTCATCTCATCTCATCATTATAATTTTCTAAACTCTTACACAATATAATAAACAATTTAATTTTTTTAAATATTAAAACAAAAATTATATTAAAAAATAATATTATAACAATATTTTATTCAAATTTCAATTTTTATCTCATCTCATCTATGGGATCGGTCTCAAGGGATTTTGTGGACCGGACCAAACCTATCCGGTCCTGAGTTTTCCCACCCTGAACCAGACCAAACAGCATAAGGACCGGTCCGTTCGGTCCAATCCTGTACCAAATGGGCCAATGGCTCAATCCCTATATCCTATGTTTTTCGGCCCAACAATCATTTTAACTTTTCGAACTACTAACATTTTATCTAATTTTAAGTCTAAAAATACAAGAACTTGAAAGAAAAATAAAAATAATCATAAAAAGAAAATTGTCTATATATAATAAATTTGAATAAAATGATTTACTACAAAAGAATATAAATTTTCAATATCCATCCAAACAACTGAAACAAGATTATCAATCATAATAATAAAATTAAAAAAAATAGAGATAAAGAAATTTAAAACAATCCATAATCAGTAAAATTCCTAATGAGTAATAACTAATAAGTAATTATCCAATTTATCCAAATTTCAAACTCCGAATAAAAAAAGAAAAAAAAGGCATATTTACATGATTACATCAATACACAGCTCTCATTGTCTCGGCCTCTCATATTTACATCAATACAAAACACAAATATATATATGCCGAAAAGTCATATTAATACAAATTACAAATATAAAAAAACATTAGTTAAACATTTGGACTCTTCCACATCTACTTCAAGTCAAACTCCTTCAAACGAGCTTCATCCGTAAAAAAAAAAAAGCAAAATAATGAAACTTTTGTTCGTGTCCAGTATTGATGGGAATATTATTCTAATAATAAGGAATTAAGGATCCATAGAGGTCTAAACTTGGATGTGACAATAATAAAAAGCTGTTGTAATCAACTGTTTTGTAATAAACAGTTTGTAATGAATAGTTGTAATAAACAATATTTTATCAGATGAACTAATCCAATGATTGTTATTTTACAATATTAGTACTGCAGTATTTATTTGAGTGTATCAAAGATTGAGTATATTTTCATCAATTAGTATGTTAGAGTATATTAAAAACAAACAAAACTTTTACAGCAGATGTTTATTAATTCAAGCCTAAAGAATACAATGACCCACCAAGTTTCATACACAGAATACACAGAGGAAGCTGTCGAAAATGCTTTATTGTTTTTCATTATCTTTCAAAAACAAGATATTCCCCTATTTATAGAAACAGTGAATAATAATTACAATTTGCAAGGGGAGGACTAAATGCAGAAAAATAACTCCAAATAAAATGAGCCAAATGGAATCACCCAAACAAAAACCAAACAAACGATTCAACACCATCAAAATTCAAAATGAGAGAGAGAGAGAGAGAGAGTGAGTGAGTGTGTGTGTGTGCGTGTGTGAAAGAGTGCCCAAAGGACGAAGGTGTTGCGAGCCTGCGACGGAGGGGCAGGAGAGGGGGGATTCACGGCGCTAGGGTTTTCTTACCGAAGGTGTGAATTGGGAAAATGGTTTCAACAAAACTGATACAGAGGGGGGGGGAGGGTGGAATGAAACGGTGCCATTTAGATTCAAGTTGGACCCAAACAATGTGGTTTCAAGGACGTTAGTTTTTTTTTTTTTTTTAAATAATTGGGTTGTGTGAAACGATGCCATTTCACGCAACCCGATTTCAGAATTCATTTTGTAATGATTTAAACGGTGCCATTTAGGTCTAATTTTGTACCAAATGGTGTCGTTTCTTTAATGACAGATAATGTGTATTTTTGACTTATGTTTTTTGGCACATAAATTAATTAAAAAATTTATTTAAATTAGTAAAATTAAAATTAAGTAAACTATTTAATGTTGATTATGTAATTAAATCGTTAAAAAAATAATGATTGATAATTATATTTATGATGCTAAATGTTAATTGCTATTTTATTACCAACTTAGAGTATGTCAATGTATTATAAATTTATGATAATTGTCAATATATTAAACTTTTAAGTTTTTACATTTTGTATATGATTAATACATCATTGTATTAGGTATATATAGTTATAGTGATATTAATGCTATACTATTATACATATATAGTCTAATATATATTATGCTATAAGCCTATGACTCTTGTAATATATTAATATATACTAATACTATATATTATAATGATTTAGTGATACTAATACTATATATTATATAATAATACATTGATACTAAATTATTACTAATACTATATTCTATATTAATAGTGATATTAATACTACAAAATAATATATGATCATAGTCTCATAGACTCATAGTGATATGGTTATTAGTCAATAAGTCATAGACTCATATTGATATTAATACTATATATAGACAATAGACTTATAGTGATTTAGTTATAAATTATAATTATAGATATAAACTTATAGTGATTTAGTTTAGTTATAATTATATTGATGATGTTAATTATTACTTTGTTATTAACTTAGAGTATGTCAATGTATTATGATAGTTCTAAATTAATGCATAATGAGCCATATATAACTTTTTACATTTTGTATATAAAGCAATAAGCATAAATAATTTAACTATACATACATTTTTTTTTATATCCATAATTGAGAAAGATACAGACTTCACATACTATTATAAATAAGCATAAATTATTTAATTATCCATACTACTCTAAATTTATACATATATTCATATTTATACTATAACTCTTAATATCTTATAATATGTTAATATATTAATATATACTAGTACTTATCAAAAAAAAATTAATATATACTAGTAGTCTAGTACTATATATTATAGTTATACATTAAAGAATATAATAATACATTATTACTAAATATATATATAGTTATAAACTTATAGTGATTTAGCTATTGTAATTAGTATAACTATATAATAGTATTAGTATTAGACTATTAGTAATATAGTATAGCTATATATTAATAATATTAGTTATAGTGATTTAATATAACTATTAACTATATTAGTATAACTATAAATATAGTCTATATTAGACTATTAGTATAACTATAACTATAGTCTATATTAGACTATTAGTATTTTTTTTTAAAACCATCTTAGAGTCTAGACTATTAGTATTAGTATAAATATTAGAATTAGTTACTAATTGCTTAACGGTGAGTTAGTGATAGGATCAAGTTAGATAAAAATTATATAATTAATATATATAAAATTTTTAAAAAATTCATATATATATTTTTTTTCATTTGGTCCGGTCCAGGGTGAAAAACCCCTCAATTGGGGACTGGACCAAACGACTTTGGTCATATGGAATTTGGACCAAGACCGACCGGACCCAATCCTGGGTCGATCCAGTCCAATCCAAAATGGCCAATCCGGTTGGTTTTTTAGTCCGAACCGGCCGAATCTCATCCCTAATCTTTATCTCATCTCATATGTGTAACCAAACAAGACCTTAATATTTATAGGAAAGGAGAAATTTTGAATGAAGCCTTACAATACACATCTCCACTTAATCAATATATGATTTATCATTTCTATCATTCTATCTTAATAATTTAATACATGTGTTTAAATAAAAAGACATAAATATCAAATTACAAGGTGAAAGTGTGGTGTAAGACTTTATTGTAACATTTATCGTAACTTGCACATACTGTATATATATATACATATAAGAAAGATTTTGCTCATCATCCTCACACCATACATGATTTTTTAATTTTTTAAACTTTTTTTCCTTACCAAATATATGAGATATGAATGATGAACAAAAACACTCAATTAATTTAGGAAGAATAAAATAAATTAAAAATAAATGGAATTTGTAGTGTATGAGATGATGAGTAGAAACTCTTGTCACCACATAAACTTGGAGTTAATTGATAAAGAAATGATCCATCTCTTTTCTTTGTCACGATGCAATCTGTGCAAATTTTATTAATTGGTGATTTTTTCAGTGGGAGTAAATGGTTTGTTAATGGGATTTAAAGGTGGGTTATTGCTAATGTGAGCTCTGATGTGGTACGACTGTAGTGGTCAAATTAGTAGCCTCTAATTTAGCCTCGAAATAAGGCTAAGAATCAAGTTAAGAGATAAAACCATGAAGAGATAGGATAAGTTGACTCAGACTCATAAAATGAAAGAGATTTAAACTCCTAAAAGGAAATGGACTCAGACTTCTAACAGAAAAATACTTCAAAAGGCAAGTTGAACTTCTATATATGAGGAGACCCCCCCACAAAACGAGCGAACTCTCAACAAGCTCTCTACACAAAATCTCTCAATAGAAGCTCCATACGCCAAACTCCACCACACATAACAACTCCAAAAGATATTCCCTAAATTCCTCTATTGAATTGTGAAATATGTGAGACTATGAGAGATTGTAAAATCACCCATCATAGTGGGTTTCGCCCCTGAACAACATGTGGACATAAGTATTATGCCGAACCACATAAATATTTGTGTCTCTTTATTTATGCTTATTTGCTATTTACTTTATGATGAACGCAAAAAACACCGTATTGAAGCCCGAATCATCTTGTGGGCCAGGGATAATTCTTTCATCCCTTCTGGTATGTTGTGCAAATTAAGGCATTAACAGTTGACGCCATTTGTGGGATCGATTTTTTATTCTTAACGTCGGAAAGGAGAGTAGGAGAATCCCATGGCTCATAAGATCGTTTTTGAAAAACTAGGCAGCATGCAATGTGCAAGTGTTGCATGCATCGTGCGAGGGCAGCATGCACTGTGCATGTGCCATGCACAACTCACGTAAAGCACCAGAGTTTGGACCTACAATCACCACCCCTCGTAGCATAGCGAGGCTTGACGACATCCACCCTTCATGGCGGAGACACAATGACGGCAGAGCCTTATGTCAATCACTCACCACAGCGGAGCGCAATGCACGTCATGCACAGTACGAGTTGAGAGCAACAAGTGGTCAAAGGCCCACACACCGGTGTTCGTGAGCTGGCAAAGCCACCACTCGCACCACCGGCCATTTCTGTCGCCGACGAGGTGGTTCCTTGACCACAGATGTTGGTCATGTCGGGCACAGCATGGGCAACATGCACATTGCTGTGCACCACGAAGGGCCAGCCACCACCTAGCTCATTAGAGCTTTCTGTCAACAACGGTATGGTCTATTGTCTATATAGACCTCACGACCTCTACAGTTAGCCATCAATGTTGAGTCCAAAAACTCGTAGTGCATTCAACGGGCGTGGAGGTAAGAAGACCCCACGACCTCTACAGTTAGCCATCAATGTCGAGTCCAAAGACTTGCGGTGCACTTTTCCAACAAACGCCAAGTGTTTATGCTCGCATTACACCCGCCGCAGGCAAGTTACCTCCGGGAACGAGCCACCAAGCTCTACAACTACGTCATGCGGGTGTCCTTCAGGAACGAGTCGATTGGCTCAACAACAGCCTAAGATAGATCCAGGGGGTTGACGGGCACTCTGACCGAAAACCAAGGACTGAATTGGAAACCAGTGATCAATTTTTAAAATTTCTTCTGCAGATTATTGACTTAAAGATTCTCAAGGCCTTCTAGTACAGTAAATCGCCCTTAAGAATAACATGTATTTGTAGGGTTCAAATCAGCAACATATAATTTAGCCTCGAGATAAAAGCCGAAAATCAAACAAAGAAATAAAACCATGAAGCGATTGGACAAGTTGACTCAGACTTCTAAAAAGAAAGGGATTTAGATTACTGTTTTTAATACCGTATCGTACTGGCCGGTACAGCCGGTATTTGCTGTACCGGCCACTGGTCCAGTATAGGTATCATGTATATTTTGTACCGGCCTAAATGCCGACTGGTACCGGCTTGTATTTCGGTCCGTATTGACCGATATTTTGGCATTTGATTTTTGATTTTTTGATTTTTTTCAAACTACAAGTTTTTTTTTATACCTCCAATTCAGATTAGGCTATTTATAATTTACATATATGTATTTATATATAATTTATTCCTATATAGACTATTATTTTGGAATATAATTTTTATATATAATTTATTCATATATCGACTATCCCGAAACGGTACTGGTACCGAAATATTTCGTTCTAATGCTTTGATTGGTACGGTATTCAAAACATTGATTCAGACTCCTAAAAGGAAATTGACTCAGATTTCTAGCACGAAAATGTTTCACAAGACAAGTTGGACCTATATATATATAAGGAGATCCCCAACAAAATGAACGAGCTCCCAAAATCTCTCCATAGAAGCTTCACATGCCAAACTCAACGGCACATAATGACTCCAAAAGATCTTTCCTAAATTCCTCAATTGTATTGTGAGATTTGTGAGATTATGAGAGATTGTAAAACCACCCATCATAGTAGATTTCGCCCCCGAACAACCCGTGAAAATAGACATTATGCCAAACCACGTAAATCCCCGTGTCACTTTTTATTTATGTTTATTTCCTATTTACTTTACGGATGAACGAGAAGAGCATCGTATTGAAACCCAAATCATCTTGTGGGCCAGGGATAATTTTTTTCACCCTTCCAGTTTGTTGTGCAAATTAAGGCATTAACACCAGCCTTGAAAAAATTCTGTGTCATGATTTTTTTCCTATTTCTTTAAGGGTTGTTGCAATTGGGTTTGGGTTTTGCAAGTGGGTTTTCTTGTTTAGATTGATGAACAACTCGCGATTGGGTTTGCGTTTTACTGGGCGAAGGAGATGCCATTGAAGAAGTTGGAGGGAGAACATGAACATAAGGATTTGGGATAAGGAGACGCTGGAGAGGAGGGAAGAAGAAAGCATTAGCAGTCGTATTTTTTAAAAATAAAATAATGCCACGTGTGAAGGGACTTGTTGTCACCCCAGAATTTCCAATGGGGACACCGATACCATTAGAGAGAACCAATGGAGTTCCTCCAATAGCGGATTGAATTTTTCCTAAAGTTAACGAGATTCAGCAGTTTGTGAGAATTTCATATGGAGGATGTGAAGACCAATTTAAAGAACTAATTACTGCGATCGAGGCAAGCTGCACGCTTGAAACCAAATCAAGTTCAAGAAAAGCAGGGAGTTACGTCTTTTTTCGACAATTAACTATGACGCTAAGGGTGGTAGCTCAGGGAAGTCTAAAGGGGGTGTATTGTGAAGACAGGAGAGAATCAAGGTGTTAGGGTTGGTATTTGGATAGAATTTTAGTTTTACGGGAAGCTAGGGGTTGGGTCGGGTCGGATGTATTTTGGGTGGTTTTTTATGGGCTTTTTGGGTCTTTAGGGGCTTGTTGGGTCATTTTGGACAAGGTGTTTTCTTATATACTTTCAGTATATTTGGTTTCTCCTTTTGATATATAAAATATTTTTACTTATAAAAAAAAAAAGCTTACAACATATTTTTTTTTATAAGTGAACGTGTAGATCTAAAATAAATTGTGCCTGCTATATTTTAAATCTCCACGTTTACCTTCCTGTTGCATCTTACCGAATTCATCATTCAATTTTAGAGCCAAATACACTCTTGATGTCTTGTCACTTGAATCGAGTTAAAGAAATTTGCGGGGTTTCGGACTGTCTGAGAGCCAGCTAGTTATGTATTGTATCCTGCACAATCTTTGAAATCAATATGTTGATGTCATGTTTTGCGTGCCCGGGCAATGTCCTTCAGACTGCGTTCAAGGTTGACCGTCTACGTATCCTGAATAATGAAAGAAAAGCTCACGAGGGATCAAAAGGGGGGACCGCGGGGTCCGTTGATCTTCCGATGCTAAAGTCAGTGAATCGGATATGAAGAAGATAAAAACTATTAAAACATGTATCAATAAAACTTGATTACAACGTATATATCTTGATTACCTTTTTCGCTTGTTGCCGACTGTCTTATTTATAGGGGCCGACCGGATCCTTTATATTATGGTGCTCCACGTTGCAGGGGATCACGTAAGCGTAGACGCTTAGTCACCGAGCCAATCTTCTTGCGCCATGCTTTACCGAGCCAGTCTGCGCTAGAGGTCGGAGCACGTGCTTCATCAAATGCGATTGATCATTCGTTCTGGGCCGCATTAAATGTAGTCTGCCCCCCTTTGGGGGCCGCATTAAATGTGGCGTTCTTTCCTCCAGGCAGCATTAAATGTGACGTTCTTTTTGCTTGGACCGTACTTGGGCGGCTTATTTCTCCATCACTGTATATGTTGCAAGTCCCATCGCACAGTTTCCGAACACTTTATCTCTTCTTTCCCAAGTTTTGTTTATGAACTGGGTCCACTTAGGCCTCAACCTTTGGAATTATAATGTAAAATGATGCCCAGCCAATACTAGTCTTTTCTAGAGTAGTCAGAGCTTCGGGCCTTAATTAGGCCCACAATTTGCCTCAGATTAGGCCCAATCTTCATACTGGCTTGATTTTGGGCTTTCGTCCTTAGGTCCCTAACTATAGGGGGTTTTTACCCACCACAGTACCCCGCTAATTTTTAGCACACGTGTAGGCTAGAAATTTTTTATTCGGTTAATTAATTATTGATGCCGCTTTCATTAATTAAGGTGGCGTCTTTGGCTTGTTCCGTGCACGTGGAGGACAGATAAAATGTCACTTTACCTTTTCGTGCTCAGGCGTCGCTTCGTACTTTGTGCTGCTACTCAAAAACGCCCTTCAATTTTATTTCCGTATTCCGAGTCTTAGTTTTTGAGATTCTCATGCCTTTGGCTAGCGAAACAGACCCCCGATACAACTACTTTGCTGGGAAAGGGTGGAGGTCGACTATGTCCAAGACTGATTTGCGTGCCTTTTACAGAGATTTTTCCCTTCTAGATGAGACTTCCATTGAAGCTCATTCTCCTCGCACTACAATAGTGGCGCTCTTCACACAGATGTTCTACATTGGGTTGCGCCTGCCGATTTATCGCTCGGTCGGTGACATTTTAGATTTTCTACAACTTGCCCCGACACAACTTCACCCGAATGCCTGTTGTTTGGTTCTAGCCAGTTGTGTTACCTTTCGGATTGTCCTGACTGGTCGAGACAATTACCTCGATCTTAAGGCTCGAGAGTTCCTATCAATATACCGGATCAACCGTCTTAACGGTAACCTTTGCAGTTTCTAATCTCCTTCTTCGGAAAGATGTTACGCTTATTTAGAGAAGAAATATTCGTCCCCAAAAGAGTGGTATCGGCGCTTCTTTTTCATTAGGGTGACCGAGTGGGAGCGCCCAAAAGAAGAAGCAGAATACAGAGAGTTTCCCATTCGATCCGTCTAGGGTAAGGTTTCAAATTCTAGATCTATTTCTATCGATTTATCGAAGAGGGAGAGGTTTAGGGTTTCCACTGTGATATCCTGGGTGGTGGCCCATCCCTCATTGGCCGAGATCAATTCTTTGCTGAACGATGACTACATTCATCGCTACTTGGTTGCTCTTCATTGTAATCATGTGCCGGGCTGGAATTTCCTGATAGACCACTATCCCTCTATTGGAGTCAGTCGGGTCGCGCGGCCCAAATGCTGAAGGAATGGCTTCTTCCTCAAGCTTAAAGATAAGGAGATTCAACTAAAGAATATGGAAGAGGAATTGACCAACAAAAAGATATCCTCTCTGGCAGACGATCATCAAGCTCTTTCCGCACGGATTCTAACCCCTCGGTCAGAGAGGATATCTTTTTGTTGGTCAATTCCTCTTCCATATTCTTTAGTTGAATCTCCTTATCTTTAAGTTCAATCTCGAGCGCCATAACCTTAATTCTGTGTGCCAGCCTCTCGGTCTCACTCTGTTGGGCACAAAGCCGCTCAATAAGGAGCGCGTTGACACTTCCCAAGGATGCGTTCCTCGCCTCAACCGCCTGAAGATCTACCTCTAACAGCCTCTAACGCAGGTTCAACAAGTTGTTTAGCATCCTCTGGTTTCTCAGATCCTCCTCCAAGGCCTCCCTCTCTCAAGAAACAATGTCGGCCAATTGGTCGGTAGCCTAAAAACCCGCAAAAAATCTAAGCTTCTCAGAGAAACATTAAGGCAATGGTAAAGCAAAGGAAGAGGAAAAATACTAACTTTAGCAAACAAAGGTCTGAATTTCCGAGCTTGGGCTTCAAATGACTTAAAACGAGCCCGTTGGCTACTCGAATCACCTTCCGGCCCAGCAGCAGTAGGTGGCACCTCCCACTCTGGGGCAAGCGCGACGAGGTTTAGGTGGGGAGACGAGACAGAGCCACCCTCCTGCTCGATAAAGATTGCGGCTTGAGGCTCCTGTTGGGAAGGAAACTGGAGACTTGCCTGCTCCTCAACAGGAGCCGGATCCTGTTGAGGACTGGGCGAATCGCCTATGTGAACAGTGACATTCTCCGCCCCAACCACAGACTCGTTACCACTAAGTGGGGAAGAAGATCCATCCGGAAGGACCGTGACCGCCTAAAATAGACTGTTAACACTTGATATATAAAAGCAAAAAAAAAAAAGAGAAAGAATGAAAAATACCCGAGGAGGTTGAGGGTCCGAGGTGATCTCAAAAATTGCAGAGGGGACCAACCTCGAGGTCGAGCCAGGTTCTGAAGTCCCCTCTGGGCAAAATCCTTCAAACACAAGTTGTTCTGCAGTCTCTTCAGAACGAAGAACATCAAGCACGGGAAGTTCTGAGATCCCAGAACTAGGAGGGATCACGACAGCTACAGACGAGAATGAGGATTTGGGTATTTGTTCCACCGAGGGATCCTCAGCCTCGACCAACTCCTCCACGAATGGGACTGGAGCCTGGGAAGGCATTACTTCCTCTCCAAGTAGAGCTTCCTTGAATGAAGGAAAGCTTTGCAGTGCCGAACCAGAACCTCGAGATACCGGGTGGTCAAAAACCAACGAAAACAAGAAATCAACATCAATATCTTCTTCTTCTTCCATAGGGAGACCTGAAAGAAGCAAATCAACATTTGTCATTGTCCGCCCGAAAAGTAAAAAAATGAGAGAGAGAGGAGGAAAAGGGGGAGAAAAACTCTGAGAACATTCGAATGGACCTCTTGATGGAGCTGCCGGTGAAGGGCCAGAAGTAGCCTGTGTAATGTTGGCTCCCTCGACGTCTTGGGAGGAGCTCTTGTCCCCAGCGATACCCTTTGGATGGGTCCCCGAACTAATCCGCTCAAACCTATTCTTCTTAGTGGGAGGACGAGGGTTGTCCTCTAAGCTTACCTGCATAGGACCCCTTTTCTGCCCATGAGGAGCGCGCGATTCGATAGGACAAAGGGATACTCCCGAGACATTTTCAATAGTCGCGGCTCAGGTCGAGGAAGAAGCCATTCCTTCTGTATTTGGACCGCGCAACCCGACTGACTCCAATAGAGGGATGATGGTCTATCAGGAAATTTTAGCCCAGAACATGATTACCATGAGGAGCAATTAGATAGCGTTGAGTGTAGTCATCGTTTAGCAAAGAATCGGTCTCGGCCAATGAGGGATGGGCCACCACCCAGGATATCACAGCGGAAACCCTAGACCTCTCCCTCTTCGATAAATCGATAGAAATAGATTTAGAATTTGGAACCTTACCCAGATGGACCGAATGGGAAACTCTCTACATTCTGCTTCTTCTCTTAGTCACTCCCACCCGGTCCCCCTGATGAAAAAGAAGCACCGATACCACTCTTTTGGGGACGAATATTTTTTCTCTAAATAAGCGTAACATCTTTTCGAAGAAGAAGATTGGAAACTGTAAAGGTTACCGTTGAGACGGTTGATCCAGTATATCGATAGGAACTTTCGAGCCGTAAGATTGGGATAATCGTCTCGACCAGTCAGGACAATCCGAAAGGTCACACAGCTGGCTAGAACCAAACACCAGGCGTTCGGGTGAAGTTGTGCAGGGGCAAGTTGTAGAAAATCTAAAATGTCACGGATTGGGCGATAAATCGGCAGGCGCAACCCAATGTAGAACATCTGTGGGAAGAGCGCCACCATTGGAGCCAGATCATCTTCGTCCACCATTGTAGTGTGAGGAAAAGGAGCTTCAATGGAAGTCTCATCTGGAAGGGAAAAATCTTTGCAAAAGGCACGCAAATCAGTCTTGAACATAGTCGACCTCCACCCTCTTCCAGCAAAGTAGTTGTATCGGGAGTCTGTTTCGCCAGCCAAAGCCATGAGAATTTCAAAGAGACTCGGAGTGGTTTGAAAATCTGGAAGAAGTTAGCTTGAAGACGAAGAGGAGAAAGACGGGAAGGAAGAAATAGAAAGGAATGTGGAAATAAAATTGAAAGGCGTTTTTGAGTAGCAACATGAAGTACGAAGAGACGCCTGAGCACGAAAAGGCAAAATGACATTTTATCTGTCCTCCATGTGCACGGAACGAGCCAAAAACTCCACCTTAATTAATGAAAGTGGCATCAATAATTAATTATCCAAATAAAAAATTTCTAACCCACACGTGTACTAAAAATTAGCGGAGTACTGTGGGGGGTAAAAAGCCTCCATAGTTAGGGACCTAAGGACGAAAGCCCAAAATCAAGCCAGTATGAAGATTAAGCCTAACTCAAGGCAAATTATGGACCTAATTAAGGCCCGTAGCCCTGACTACTCTAGAAAGTACTAGTATTGACTGGACATCATTTTACATTAGAACTCCAAAAGTTGAAGCCTAAGCGGACCCAATTCATAAACGAAACTTAGGAAAGAAGAGATAAAGTGTTCGGAAACTATGTGACGGGACTTGCGACATATACAGTGATGGAGAAATAAGCCGCCCAAGTACGGCCCAAGCAAAAAGAATGCCGCATTTAATGCTGCCCGGTGGAAAGAACGTCACATATAATACGGCCCAAAGGGGGGCAGGCTACATTTAATGCGGCCCAGAACAAATGATCAATCGCATTTGATGAAGCATGTGCTCTGACCTCTAGCGCAGACTGGCTCGGTAAAGCATGACAAGAAGATTGGCTCGATCACTAAGCGTTTATGATACGTGATCCCCTGCAATGTGGGAGCACCATAATATGAAGGATCCGGTCAGCCCCTATAAATAAGACAGTCGACAACAAGCAAAAAAGGTAATCAAGATACACGCTGTAATCAAGTTTTATTGATACATGCTTTAATAGTTTTTATTTTCTTCATATCCGATTCACTGACTTTAGCATCGGAGGATCAACGGACCCCGCGGTCCCCCTTTCTGATCCCTCGTGAGCTCTTTTTTCATTATTCAGGATACGTAGATGGTCACCCTTGGAGGCAGTCTGAAGGACGTTGCCCGGACACGCAAAACACGACATCAACACAATAGTATCTCCAACTTTTTCCCTAGCCTTTCAGCCTTTTCTGATGTAGCAAGTTATTTAACCAAGGAAAAAAAGGGAATGAAGAAAGAAGAATTGTCCCATAAACTTGCACCATAACCCATGTGACATCAAATAACTACAATCATCAAGGGTGGTAGCCAATTCACGATCAATCTCTAAAATTCACTGAGTTCCTACATGTAACAAACAAACACCCACTTTCTTGCCACCATTTCCCTCAACTAACAATAAAGGACTGTAAAATTCTCCTTATTAAACAGACAACTGACCATGGGTATCTCATTGCGCGAGCAGCTTCGAATCACACGCCACAATCTTCACCCGGCCAACATTCTCTTGGCATTCCTCATTCTTAAACAAAGCATTCTGCAATATGAAGGTCCAAACATTGTCGCAAAATCTGTAGGTGTGCAGATGTCCCTGTAGTGGATATAAGGAAACAACAATGAGACTTGTTTTAACACATCCACTAGGGAAAAAAATGAAAGGAGTTTTACTAGACTGAGATTGATGGCTCCTGTCAGCTGAAGAAGCAAATACAATACATTCTTAAGAAAAATTAATGGATCTGTGAGGTAGCATGGAGTGATTACTTAAAAAAAAAAAAAAAAAAA
>QEOT01003127.1:143095-174213 GCA_003123785.1 Pterocarya stenoptera
AAAAAAAAAAAAAAAAACTGATAGAGGGAGAAAAGCTCACCTTAATGCTGACCTTGCCTTTCACTTGAGTTTCCAAAGCTTCAGTCATAGACTAAAATGATAATACGTTAAAAAAAGGGTCGATAAAGATTAAACTCCTCTCCCAAACACTAAATCCAGATTCGAAACGGTTAGCAAAGAGAAACCAGGCCTAGCCGTACCTTGTCGAACTGGACAAGAACTTTTATGGCCAGGCTTGGATTGAGAGCACCACTCTGGACCATCTCGTCCAAAGTCTCGGTCAGGCACATCCCGATCGTCGACCTCCGGTACAGTTCGAACGTAGCCATTCTCCGTCACTGCACACGATCTGAAGATTCACACACTCCAAAAATTGAGAATCCAAATACATACAGAAATCGAAGCATTTTGAATCGAAAAAAGAAAACACAACTATGAAAAATGGAGAAAACCTAGCAGACTGTACAGGTCAGAAAGAGAGAGAGATTAGCAATCAAAGAAATGATAAAACGTAAGAAATGGGAAAATTGATGGAGGAATCGAAGGTTACGAGAGGATCGGGTGGCGAGGATTTGGAGGAGCTTTTCGTCTGAAGCTCGCTCTCGTTAAACGTTTGCTCCCGCAGGAATTTGGGGGGAGTGATTTGGGGCTTTTTATACCCTAGCTTTTGTAGCTTGGGGGTATATATAGCCGCGACAGATCTCGAAAGACGAAATGACGAATATACCCACACAATTTATTTTTTTTTTCCATTTAAGACTTCTATGAGAAATTTATAAATAATAATAACATAAATTAGATTAGTTAAATAATTTTAATTAGTATTTTTACTTAATTTTAAAAAATGAGAAAGAAAAAGTTTAAAAAAATTTTAAAGTTAAAAGAGAGTTATAAATTTTTTAATATTATTTTTGTAGAGTGAATCCATATGAAAGAAAATGAAATAAGATGATTTAAAAAAAATTAAATTGTTTTTTTATATTTTATTTGAAAGTTTAAGAAAGTCGTAATGATTAGATGAAAATTCTCAAAATTTAAAATGAAAAAATATTTGTATCTTAATTGTGTTTTGATGTTGAGATGAGAAGGTTTGAAAGGTTTGTGAAATTAAACTAAGCTTTAATGATACAATTGGCCCAAGACTATCCATCAGTCTTTTACACCCACGATGCCTCACAAGTGTAATGCTTAATTAGGGCTTGTTTTGATGTTGAGATGATATAAGAAATTTGTAAATATTAATAAAATGGTTTGTAAATAGTATTAAAATAGTTTAAAGCAAAATATTTTTATGGGGTTTTTAAAAATGAAAGAGAAAAAGTTGAATAAAGTTAGAATATGATTTTTTAGTATAAATTTTCTTAAGATTTGAAAAGGTTTAATTGTTTTTTGTGTTTTGTTTTGAAATTTAAAAAAATAGTAATTATTAAATGAAAAAATTGAAGATTTAAAATTAAAAAATATTTATATTTATATTGTTTAAATATTAAAATGAGATGAAGAAGAATAAGATGAGACGAGACTATATTTCCATCTAAATTATAGTTTAATGTAAGTTGAATGAATGATATTTTTAATGTTTAATCTATTAAATTATTTAAAGTGTGATACATCAACTGACAACTGATATGATTGAATTTACGAACAGTGATATTGTTTTATATTAAATATTCCAATTCAAAACAACATAAATATCGCCTACCAAAAAACAAAAAAACAAAACAACATAAATATCAAAAAAGAACCTTTAAAGTACATATTTAGGGTTGGTTCAGCCCGAACCACTGGGCTTAGACCCGCTAGATTATTCCCAGTGAGGCCCAAGGATTTTCATTCCGCTGGCTCGAGAATGAATACGTGGGTGGGGTCTAAAGCTGACACGTAGAGGAAGAAGCTGCACGAACGTGTAGCCCTCGAGAAGAAAGCAGTCGATTAACACTGTTTTAGCTCTTCACCCCCAATCCATCACGGATTCATTAGGGAGAGAGCGAGAGCGAGATCGATGGAAGAGATCAGGTCTTCGCCACCGCCGGCGGAAGCCTCGGCTAAGAGAAAACCACGATCGTCAGCAGCAATGTCAAGAATGAAGAAGGACTGCTTGTGGTTCTCAACTTCGATGCAAGAGGGTTTTAGCTATATCAAAGCCTCCTTCACAGGCCTGGTACTCATTTCGCTCTCTCACTCTTCCTTGTTTCTTCTGCTGATCCCTTACCAGTTTCCTACATGTTTACCCACACGCATCGTGGTATTCTAAATAGTGAAAATTGACACACGAATATTAATTTTTTTATTGGCAACAATAATATTTGAGAAGACCTTATAATTAATTAATATCCCCAAAGTACTAAAACAGAAACAAAAAAGATTTCAGATAATTAAGAGCTGCTGAATATATACTTATAGGTGTGTGTGTTGTGGGTCTATACGTTTTTTTGATGTGTAAAAATGGGAAAAAGGCGAAGAAGATGACGGCAAGGAGCGAGAGAGAAGCGAGCGAAGCAGACCTAAAGGCTGCAAAGATGCAGGTCGAAGCTGCTGATGCTGCCGAGGAAACAAAGAAGAGACTTGAAAAAACTATGTAATATATTGTGCATAACTATTTATATCCAAATGCTAAGTTTTTTTTTTTTTTTTTGAAAATATCCAAATGCTAAGTTAAATGTACTTTTGGAGGCTTGATACCCGTTATTCATATGAAATGTATAGCCACCGAGGGAGGCCATATATATGCATTTGTGCAGATGCTAATTTGCCTATTTTGAGGAACTTGGGTACTTTTCCCTATGTTTAGTTCAGGATCGAACCTCTCGGGTGTAAAAAATTTAGAGAGATAATTTTAAAATTAAACTCACAAATTGACGTAGTATAATGTGGTACTTTATAATGTGGTACGTTATATTATAAAATTATTTTTATTGTAAAGTAGATCTAACGTATCACATAAAGTCATATTAGAATTTATTTTTATGAAATCTGAATGTGGCTATAACAGTTCTTAACAATTATGAAGGGTAGTTCAGTTGGTTCGGTTTTGGATTTACTCCCCAATGATCACCAGTTCGAGTTCCCTTAGGACCATTGGAAGTTTATTACCTGGTCGTTAATTTTAGAACTCTATAAAATTAGTCATGGTGCGCGCAAACTGACCTAGATACCCTCGGTTATCAAAAAAAAAACCAGTTCTCAACAATTTATATTATTGTAACATTTAATCCATGCAGCGAGAGTTGATGATTTACTTGACGCTTTGTGGTAACTTGTAGTACTAAGTTTGAGATCGATCTCAATAATTTCATATCGGAACTATCTCACCCCTAGTTTTATATATGGAATTAAGTAGCTAGAATTTTATTTGGGTTTATACACTCAAATATTGAAGATGTACATGCATATAATGTACGACTGATACAAATTATCCAGGTTCTTTAATTTGTTGGAGTACTAATATTAATATTTAAGATCAGTAGCTAGCTAGCTAGCTAGGAAGGTGGGCCTTCAAAACGAATGTAGTCATACATGATCCCCTGAAAAGGGCCTGTGACCGATGTTTGTGTAAGGAAAATGGTATTGTCCCCAATCAGGAGCAAAGCTCCTGGCACTTCAACGTTGTACAGCCGGTATAGTCCATGGATTCCATGTCTGGCAATTGTGTTGTCGTGCCCAATTACTCCAGTTGTAAACATGGGAGGATTTGCTTCCGGATCGTTTACCCGAACCTTTTTCAAGGGAAAAGGGAAAATAAAAATAAAATAGAACACATTGGATTTAATTACAAGATCAATCAAAATTATATATATATATATATATGCATGCATGCGTATGCTCATGATCAACGCTTAAGGTCCAAACCTGTAATTCAGAGGCATTCACTGTTGCAAGTGCCAATCGCAGTTTATAAACTCCGATTGTATCTACTTGGGGAAGTTGGAACTTGATTTGCCATGTGGTTCCTTGATATGTTTCCTCATCTACTTTCCTAACATAGTCGCAACAAAAGCATAATATATATATATTTATATATTGAATATTCATGTATTGGTGTGTATAGATATAACTCCTGTTTGGGGGATAAGAAAGTTTCTATCGTTTAATTCAGATATTGACATAACTATAATTAATGCTAACTATATATATAAGCAAATAAAAATGATATTTAGAGTCATAATGTGTATAAGATTCGTGTACTCCTTTTAAAAAAAAAAAAGTAGGTAAATCATGATTATATAAAAAAATTATTTTTTTAATGATAAACTCAACTTAAAAAGAAAAAGAAAAAAGAATGCATGCAGACTATACCTAACATTATTGATAAGCAAATAGTTGGGAAGAACTGTTGGTACCTAGTAACCTGAGCAAAAAACCAGTCTTTCCTATAATCATTAACACCCACTGTGTAAACCAAATCCTCATTGGGATATAGATCTGCATATCTTTCCCACAATCCGTACTGTCTAAACCTGTAATTAAAACGATGAAATTCAATATGAAAAATAATATATATTTTTTCTTAATTGAAAGATAAGTATATAGAAAATTTGAAAAATAATGTATTATGTAATGAAAATTAACAAGTATATAGATCATTTATATATGTATTTGTAGTAGTAATTAAGAACTAAATAAATATACCTGTCGGGATGATTCACATAAAGCTTATTGATATACTTTGGATTAGGATCGGGGATGTAGAATTCAGCAGCAGAGCGATCTGGAATCCCTATTTCCCACATTGTAGGACCATCTCTTGGTGGCTCAAATATTAGGTCTCCCAAGTTCATATCATAACCTGTAATTATATATATATATTTATATATCATACATTTATTTATTTATTTTATACAAATACTCTAGCATGCATGCTAAATTAAACAAATTTGTAACTTTTTAATTAGAAAAGTTTTTCAAAAATAAGAATCGGACCTGCAGTTATGGTAATGACAACATCACACCTATAGTCACCAATAATTCCAGGAATCCATGCATAAAGATTGTAATCGCCTGTTCGTATGTGATTTAGGGAGAAACAGCCACATGCATCTGCTTCGGTCCAAAACTGGTAACCCTAGTGAGTCACAGGGGTTTAGAGTTGTTATCGTGTTTTAAAATAATGTTAGATATAATCTTCGAGTATACATGAAGTACTCCATTTGAATAAAAATTAGGTCCGCCATTAAAAAATGAATTGTTATGTGCAAGTAAATTTGTCAATTTTTTTCAAAGAGAATATGTGGAGAATATGCATACTCTAAGATTGTATAAATTATTTCACTACATTTTATTATCTTTAATAATACCAATTGGTATAATGCATTTATAATGCCTTAAAACTTATCACGTGAGTGTAATTGAAGAAGAGAAATCTTAAATAAAGAGAACAAACTTTTTCTTAAAATAAATTATGTTATATTTATTGTCATACATAATAACAATAATGCTTATAATATGATGAATTTAAAAGGACCATGCTACAGCCCCGCTGCGCTTATCATGTGTTTTTTATATGTTTTTTAAGTTCTTTTTTTATATAAATTTTTTTAATAATTTTAAATATTTTAAAAAAAAATTCACAACATCATTAAAAAAACACTTTCTTAATCAGAAAGTAAAAAAAAAAAACATTTAAAAATATTTCTTTAATCACAAAGTAAAATAAAAAATATTTTTTATTTTTATTTCATGATTAAGGAATTATATTTTAATGAAATTATGAATTTTTTTATTTTTTTTAAATGTTTAAAATTATTAAAAACATTTATATAAAAAAAAATTTTTAAAAAAACATTATAATACAAGCGGTAAATCCTAAAGATAGTTGGGAGCGGGATGCTCTACATTTTCCATTTAAAATACCTTGCATTCTGTTTGCCAGGATCCAGGCTCTCCAGGTGGGGCCAAGCCGACGTAAGCGAAGTTTGCGGGAATACATTCGTCACTTGAATACCTGCGCAAAGCACCCAACTACAATCTTTGGTCCATTTTAAGGTGGTGGTTATTTATTTTTATTTATTTTTTATTTTTTTTCAGTCATTCTATGTGAATATAAAAAACTTATATTTACAAATCGATTTAAAAGCTATTTACTTTGTAAAATAGTTACAGTTGTGACTGTGTAAGTACTTTTAAAAAAAATAAATAAATACGAAATGTATATAAAAAGAAAATTAATTTTTTAATAATAGATCTCATTCTTTCTCAAATAGATTGTACGAGATTTACACATCTCACGATTATAAATAGTATTACTTATTTATTAAAGATAATCCAAAAACAATTGTGTAATTATTATGACATAATCGACTAATCCCAGGAGGACTCGACACAATCATTAATATTGATACAAGAGTTAACGTAAAAGAATCAAAGACTGGTCACGGGACATGAGTTGAAGGCGATTAAGGAACTTACCTGTCTCGAATAAGCAATCTACCACGAACACTGCCCCTTTGATCGGATGATGGAAAATCCTCGGAAGCTGGAAAATGGTAGGGCCAGCTTTCAACTTCAATCTTCATCTGAATAAAATGATTCCACTTTAAATTAATCAGTGCTGTCTCATAGGTTTGAGGTTATGGGTGGGTCTACACCTACCGTTGAGATTATCGCTCGGAATTCTTGTTAGATTATTTTTAAATTTTTTTTTTTATATTTAAAAAAAAATATTTAAAAAAAATTATAATATTATTAAACAACATTTTTTAATCACTAAATAAATAAATAATGGAGCGATACCTCCAAGCGGGATTCCTAACTTTTTCCTTGAGATTATATATATTGGCAGAGACGGATCGGGATTTTGAAAAGAACAATACTTGCTTACAGTTTGAGTAATTATTTTTAAAAATGGTGGAGTTAATTTTTAAAAAATAATTTTTTTTAATGTGAGTCTTATATTTATTCATTATTTTTAAAGAAATTAGAGCATAACGTTAACGCACTCTATGATTTTAAATATTATTTCTCTTTTAAAAATCTTTTTTTTACCTCAATTCTGACAAAAATATATATATATATATCTTTGGCCCCAAAAGAATTGAAATAACTCCTCTCACCCCCTAAAAAGCCTTCATGATAACACAGTTTTTCTTTTTCCAAAAACATAAAAATATATATAATCGAGTTCTTGCTAAAACTCAAAATATACATAATTTTTTCTTAAAAATCAACATTTTGGCTCCAAAAAACTATAAAAGGCAATATATATATAATATTTTAAATTCATAACATTATGTATCTCTAGGTTAATACACATGTTGATAACTTCTTTTATTTTGATTCACATTTACAATTTCTTTTTGTATTGCTATCATATATAACAATCTCTATACTATGTTCTGAATTATACTCACTTGTGTTTTAGCATCTTCCCAAAGGAAAAATGGGTCACTTGCATGATCATCTGTCGACATAGAATTAAGGTACATAAAAATGGGGCCAAAAACTTTCTTCCATGGCTCGTTGGGCTTCAGTTTGAGCACAAGATCCTCCCCTGCATAATGAGCGCTGAGAAACATCTGTTTGTACGTAACATCTTTATTAGGTTTAACATTATAACAAAATCACATTCCCAGCAATTGAAAAATAATACATATACAATCATTTACATAACTATGTTTTAAATTATCAACATTTTTGTCTCATTAGTTCTAACTAAGGTTGCATATATATATATGAGTATTGTAAATATGCCGCTCTAGTTATACTGCTCATTTGGTCTTATTGATATGGTACTACCATCATGTGATGTTACGTGACTTATTAAAAAATTGTAACAATGTATTTAAAATAAAATGGCGTTCGAAAAAACAAAAAGAGAAAGATTGAAACTCTAAGTTTTTCCTATCCCTTTTATGATTGTATTTTAAATTTTTTTAATAAATCACGTGTCAATAGGACAAAATGAAAAATATAATTGGAATGACGTAGTATTAATAGCATTTCTCACATATATATATTTGCGCATGCATTATGTATTATTTAGATAATGAATTGATAAGAGATGAGTTGAGATAAAAGTTAAAAGTTGAATAAAATATTATTATTATTTTTTAATATTATTATTATTTTAAAATTTAAAAGAGTTAAATTGTTTATTAAATTTTATGTAAAAATTTAAAAAAATTCTAATAATAGAATAAGATGAAATAAAATATTTTTACCCTAGTACTCCACGTGTCTACTCTCAAAATTAAGCTTTTTGAACGTGGAGTAAATACGCAACATTACTTACAGCAAGGTTGACGGGACCCACATGGGAAGTCAAGTTCTGTTTGATGGGTCCACCCGATCGAAACTCACTGCTAGGTGTGATTTGCCAGAACCCCACGGGCGGGTGGGTACAGATCCATCCATGGACCTGAAGATCTTTGTTCTCACACGAATACTGGTACTTGTCATCCACCTACAACCATAATATTTAACAAATTATTCCTATGTATATAGTATAACCTAAACGATTTCAATAATCTGCGTTTCTCGATTTAAAGAAAAAAAATTGTATCCCTAGTTGTATTTATTGTAATTGTATCATGAGTATGCCGTTTGTAAAAAAGCAGATAAAAATGAATAATTTTTTTATATTTTTTCACAGTGAGACTACTTTTTTATAAAGAAATTGTGCAAATTTATCTATTTAGATTTGTAAGAAAAATTCTATTCTTCATCTTTACACACCACATACCACATTTATTTATTTATTTTATCTTACTAAATGTGAGCTTTATGGATGATAGATAGAAAAATTCGATAAGTTTAAGAAAAAAAAAGTGTGGTATGTGGAGATGATGAGTAGCAAAACTCTTGGACAAATCATTAGAAGAAAACATGCAGAGGAGACTGGGGACGGAGGTACAAAAAGCTGTACTTGAACAGTTGCAGTTAATTATGTCTCAAAACTCTATACCACTACCACAATCTTAAAATTTATTTTTTTCTTTCATTGTCTTTCCATTATTATGTTCCAAAATATTTAAATAATTAATGTTTGAATTACAATTTATGTAATACTAATATGATATTTTTAATCAATTAAATTATATTCTATATGATTAATACCGTTCTAACAGTAAATTACTATTTCTAAATCCATCCGAACAAAAACAGACCAATTGGAACAAAAAATAATCCATTTGAATGATAAACGATAAATACAGTTTGAACGAACATAATTTATATTCGAACAAAAGTCATTCGAATAAAGTTTATTGGCTTGAACACTCCGTTTGTTCGAACATGATCAAATATGGTTATTTGTCCAAATCAAAATTTTAATTTGTTCAAATGGACGGGTCGGTTCGAACTTACAAATATTCAATTTGTACAATTTTTTAATAGGAAATTAGTTCATCTAAAAAAAAAAATTCCTGTTTGAACAGTTTCGACTGATTTCTACCAAATTTCGTCCATAAAAATGATTTTTTGAAAAGAAAATTGAATTTTCTCTCCAAAAACCTTTTGAGAAGGTCTTTAATTTAGAGACAAAATAGAGATGAAAATATTAAACTTTTTTGGGACGAAATTGGGATTTCTTTTGTCTAAAAAAGCCATATATCTTGTAGTGCCTTAAAGAATTGTGTACAGTACCTCTCCCTTGAACTCCGGCTCCACAGGATCAACGAGCAAGACTGCTTCTGGTGTAGCCAGAGGTTCACCTCTTTCTGGTAACCGATCGTCCGGAAGAGGCATGTATCTCTGTCTGTTGTCCGCTACTGCCATGTAGCGAAACCTTATATATATCATTAATTTTAAGAAACTAATTAATATCATGAGCATGAGGTTCATAATATAATTAATTAATTCATATATATATATATATTATATTATATGGGTATACGCACTTGTCTTTTCTGAGTTTGAAGACAATCCTGGTCTGTGGGAGGTTGAAAGGAGGCCATTCCTTTAAGTGATCGTAGATGGCGTAGGTATAGAAGCCCGGGGAATCACGTAGCATTATAAACCTACATACAGATGATCAAAACATCATATATATATATATATATATACCTAATTAATCATCATCATCATTAATTAATTGCATGCTATATAGCTAGCCGTGGCATATGATCGGTGGCATGCATGGAGTACAACGTACCTTTTGTCTATATTTAAGGGGACGAGCTTTCCCTGAAGCGAGGGATCCCATAGCCTCGTGAATGAGATCTCAACCTGTTCCTCATTTTCTACTACAACCCTAAAACTTGTTCCTTTGATCCTGCATGCATGCATGGTAATGATCATTTCTTGACGACCAGTAAAAAAAGGGATCGGATGTCGATGATGAACCAAAAGAAATGAATATTATAAAGGCAAGGTGGTGCATATATATTTTTGGAAAAAAAATAAAGGCTTTTTCATCGTTGCAGGTTCTACATACACATCGAATGTACCCGTTGTTCCTGTACTTCCTGTTTCACTCCAGACAAGGTCCCAGTACCTACATATTTCACCCAAAATATGTAACACATGTAGCTATGTAAAACATTAACAACCCCTCCTTTTCCTTAAAAGAAGGAAGAAGAAGAAGAAAAGAGAGATCAAATTAAGAAGACCCCAAGATCTAAGAAAAATTTAAAGAGCAATTTTAATAAGGAGATTACCCTCTATTGACCTCCTCATTGAGAACTTCAAGCAAATTGTGGATGCCGTTATATTTTATCCCAGTCACAATTCCATCTGGATTTGATAATGTTACTTGGAGTATACCATTATCCATTGTCACCTGCACATGAACATACAAGAGTCCGATGATCATGGCTACCTAAACTAATTAAAATGTATTAATATTGATTACTTATAAGTTAGCATGCATGCAGATTAAGATAGTTAGGAAGTTAAGATCAAGCTGGAGGAGCAAAATGAATTTAGAAGTCCTTAAATATTGTGCATATATTATATAAAATGGGAACTTATAATTTATCATCTATATATATAATTATACCTATCTAATAATTAAAGCTTGTTTATGCATTTATGTGTCCACTCTTTAATTTCCACATATATATATGTATAAATTAAAGAGTGTATGTATATATATTCATAACTTACATGGCTGTCCTTAATATGCAATTGCACCCCTGCAGACATGGTGATGATGATGTCCTTGGTTGTCTCTTTTCTTTCTTTTCGCAGAACAAAAAAGAGTTCTGAATTATGGGATGCAGCTTCCGAATCAAGCAGGCTAGGATTGAACTCGATCTTTCAAGCTAGGAACTAATAATATTATAAAGGCAGATTTTGCGAAAAAGGATGGAATCTTGCGTCGAGGAGAAAATCGATCTCCATATATCGATGATGATCTATTATATATATACATATATATATATATATACATATGTCTTAATTATTGCCTCCTCAGTCTGGAAATAGTTTTTAATTAAAGCTAGCTAGGTAGCTAGCTTACGTACTGAGTGAGAATTGGCTAGGGTTTGCTTGAACTAGAGAGGAAGATTCATTCTTTAACGTTTTCTTTCTTTCTTGATTTCTTTGCTCGGTTGCCAATGATGTCAGAGACGTGCACGAGTCGCTAGGCCATGTGTAAAAAAGCTAATGCACTGAAAATCATGAATAGGGTGTGATCGTGATGAGATACTGATTATATATATATATATAATATTTCCATTTAATTATCGAATATTTGTGGCATTTTTTTCTATAGCCGGTTAGACTTGTCAATTAAATATTGCTCGTGACTAATTGAAACTGCTATGTATAGATATAGATGCATATATATATTTTATATGGATCATGCTACAGTCACATGAACTCCCGCGGGAGCTACCGTTAGTTTTAGGATTTTTTATTTTTTGTTTTTTCATATATGTATTTTTTAATACTTTTAAATATTTTTAAAAAAATTAAAAAAATAATAATATTATTAAAAAATACTTCTTTAATTATTAAATAAATAAAAAAATCATAATAGTAGAATGGAACTATAAGAGTAGTATTATCCATATTATATTTGTTGATCACCGGATGCAATATAGATGATGATGTTGGGCGGGCCATGCACCTTGCATGGTCGTTAGGTGCATATGTATTCTCAAGTCTGGTAAAGGGTCGAAAGAGGGAGAGATAGAGAAGGTGCCAAGTCATGCATGATAAGCGTGCTCACTTTTAAGCTAATAAAGCGTAGCACCATATTGAAACTCACTGACAGATCCATGCAAGATAATTTTAAAGAAGTGATTCGTACAAGTTTAAATAGATAAGTTTCGTTCATCCCTTTGTAAAAAAGTTAATCAGTTCAAATATATAAGTTTCGTGCATATTTTTGTAAAGAAGTGAACCGTACTTTGAAAAAAAGTAGGACCCACCTTTTTACAAAGGATTTGTGTAGAACTTGTCTATTTAGTTGTGTTTGCTTGTTGAACCAAACTCAACTTATCTCAACTCATTTTAAACCAATCATTAATAGAATCCATTACTTTTTCAAATTCTTATAAAAAAGTTAAACTCATATCAATATAAAAAAGTTAAATCTATCTCAATAGAACCTGCAAAATATTACTATTTACAATTCACTCGACTCAACTCAACTCATCTCAACATCTAAACCTAGCCTTAGGGCTTGTACCTGGAAATTAGCTAGGCTGACCGCATACTTGCTGTGCTCGTGATCTTCGTACTGATCTCTTTATTAAATTAAGTGACATGCATGCTTGTTCATATTGGAATATTTATTTTGGTTTACGCTGTAAACTTTACTGGCTTGCTCTGAGGAAGGAGATGAATTGTTTTGGCATTCATTCACCTTTGGGATGGTGAATGTTTCGGGAGATATTATTGGGCCAAGGGATATTCGTGATTGGCTCAAGCGCAGAGCCCAGAAGATTCATATATACATGAGCCATATCAGTATATATTCAGATGGTTTAAGGTACAGATAGATTGTTAAATAGAATAGGTAGCTCTCGAGCACATTTACATAACTTGAATCAGTCTCTCTCTGCTGCTAGTCCACTTGATTAATGGTGTCCTTTGTCTGGAAAAGAAGAGATCCGAATAAAACAGCACTACATCCTGAGATCAACTTCAGTGCTACGTACGTTAGGTATTAAAAAAAAATAGGTTTTTTCTTTTCTAACATCGTATAAAACACAAGAGTTGGGATACTACGCGTAGGAGTGAAAAAGAGAGAGGGTAAATTGGACCGGACTGGTAGGTTTGGTCTGGTACGGTTTCATTTTTATCAAAATTGGTCTGGTTCTAATTTTTCTTTTTCTAATACTGGACCGAATCGAACCAGATCGGTTCATATATATATTTTAATTTTGTATATTGTATAAAATATCTTTTATATGATTTTTTATATTATATATAATTTCTATATATATAATATATAATTATATATAAAATAATTTCATATTGTATGATAAATTACTAATTAATATAATATTAATTTTTAAAATCTTATATCATTGTAGTCTATTGTATTAATAGTTATACTAATACTAAATCACTATATATTATAATATACTATAATATATCACAATAGTCTATAATACAATTATAATATATATTATAATATACTACAATATATTATCACTATATTATTATATATTATAATATACTATATTAAATATACTATATAATATACCGAAAAAACTAGACGAACTAGACCAGAACCCGTAAAATCGGAAGTACCAGTTTAGAGATATAACGGGTATGGTATCGATTTTTCAAATCTCAAAACTGGTATATACTGGTTCAGTTCTAAAATATATCCAAAACCGGACCGAACCAGACTGATTACACTCCTAACCACGTGTTGTTCAGGTAATGGAGGCGTGATGTGAGCTTAGTGTTGCAAGGACAAAATTTACCTCCAAATTACTTCCTCTGATCCATTTAAAGTTTTAAACAAAGGAAATAATTTGTACAAGTATTAAATAAATAAGTCGTGTTAAGTTTTTGTAAAAAATTGTACCACATCTTGAAAAAGTATTAAAAAAAATTATTATTTTTTGTGGAATCTACTTTTTTATAAAAAGTTTAGGCAAAACTTGTGATACTTGTACTTAACATTATTCTTTAAAAAATTGCCACGTCTTTTGAGCAAGCGACAAGAACTTATTTTTTATAATGAAGGGACATGACATTTTTTAAATTGACCTTGTCATATGCTCAATAACATTGATGATTTTAGGCATAATTGTTAAATTCTGGCCGAATAAGATATCGGGCTGGTTTGTGATTTATTTTCTTGTTTTTACCTTCTTTGGACTTTTAGGCCCGTTTAGATGTTGAGTTGTGTTGAATTTTTTATAAAATAATATTGAGTTGAGATAGTAGAGTGAGTTTTATATGACCCACCTAAGATGAGTTTAGATGTATTTATAGGAAGTTAAAAAAGGTTGTGGGTCCAGCGTGTAAAGATGTGATGAGTTGAAAAATATTGTGAATTCTACGTGTGAAGAGATTTTGAGTTGAAATGAATTTAATAATTTAAGAGTTATGCTTGAATGTTAGAATCAATTTAAAATTAGACTGAACTGAATTGATCGTTCAAAACGGGCTTTAAAATAAATAGTTTTCTCAGAGTATATTTAGTATTGGAGAATTGATCTTGGGCTTTTGAATTGTCATTATGCTTAGGCCTACCCATCTGATCCAATTCCCACCAGGCTCTAGCCTCTCCTCACACAGCTACACACAACACCCGCTGCAGAAAACGATAAAACATACACACAAAAATCGGATAAGCAACCCGGCGGCTATCCCTCCTCCTCACAGTCGGCCATTCTCTCAGTAAGCATTCCGTATATCTCTCTCTCAAAGCCTATTTTGAGTAGCTTTTGGTATTGTTTCACAGTTATCACCCTATGCCAAAAACTTTCCACCAGGGTAAAGTTCTCAATCTCTATTTTTTCTTTTGAAGTATGCTTTTTGATTGTTGAGCTTTGGTTATACACGAGAAGGTGAAAACTATGGATTTCATGGTGCCCACAAAGCACATCCCTGAAGGCTTTTGCTCATTTCCAGACTTTCATCGAGAGGGCACTAGAACTAGAAGTATTTGTAGTAATTTTGAAGCTAGGGTTAGTCGTAAAGTGGTTTCAGGCTTTCGTTCGGGGAGAGTCCGTTTGGGCTGCAAAGCTCGCCATGTCTTCCTGTCCGCTGATTGTATTCAGCGTAAAAAACCCGACGGGCCCGGGAAACTGCAACGATTTACTGTTTCTACTGCTTCCAAGGTCGAAAATCTTGGCTCAAATGGGAGATTGCAGCATGTTGAGCTGAACCCACAGGTGCATTTGAATGGAACAGAAAATGGTATAGGGTCTTTGTCGACCACGGCTCAGTCTTCCCGGAGTTTTGAGGAATCTGAGAGTAACAATCACCTAAGAAAGTTGGTCAGAAATGGGGAATTAGAAGATGGGTTTAAGTTTCTCCAAAGCATGGTTTATCAAGGTGATATTCCTGATATTATCGCTTGCACGAGTCTAATCCGTGGGTTTTGTAAGATTGGTAAAACCAGGAAGGCTACTCAGGTCATGGATATTTTGGAAGACTCTGGAGCTGTTCCGGATGTTATAACGTACAATGTTTTGATCAGTGGTTATTGTAGGTCCGGTGAGATTGATAATGCCTTACGAGTCTTGGACCGAATGAGCATTGCTCCTGATGTTGTCACATATAATACGATTTTGCGTACTTTGTGTGATGGTGGGAAATTGAAGCAAGCGATGGAAGTTCTTGACCGGCAATTGCAAAGGGAGTGTTATCCAGATGTGATTACTTATACTATACTGATTGAGGCAACTTGTAAGGAAAGTGGAGTTGGGCAAGCAATGAAGCTCTTAGATGAGATGAGGATCAAAGGATGCAAACCTGATGTTGTTACTTACAATGTTCTTATCAATGGGATTTGCAAAGAAGGAAGGTTGGATGAAGCAATCAAGTTCTTGAACAACATGCCATCATATGGTTGCCAGCCCAATGTAATTACCCATAATATTATTTTGCGGAGCATGTGTAGTACTGGGAGGTGGATGGATGCTGAAAGACTATTAGCTGAAATGCTTCGCAAAGGGTGTTCTCCTAGCGTTGTTACTTTCAATATCTTGATAAATTTCCTGTGCCGAAAGGGTCTACTGGGTCGAGCTATTGACATCTTGGAGAAGATGCCTAAGCATGGTTGTACTCCAAATTCCTTGAGTTACAATCCATTGCTTCACGGATTTTGCAAAGAAAAGAAGATGGATAGAGCAATTGAGTATCTGGATGTAATGTCGTCTAGGGGCTGTTACCCTGATATTGTGACCTACAATACTTTGCTCACTGCATTATGCAGAGATGGGAAGGTTGATGTTGCAGTCGAGATACTTGATCAGCTAAGTACCAAGGGTTGCTCTCCTGTTTTGATCACATATAATACAGTGATTGATGGACTTTCAAAGGTGGGGCAAACTGAACGTGCAATAGAACTTTTGGATGAGATGCAGGGAAAGGGTCTTAAACCAGATATAATCACCTACTCCTCACTTGTAGGAGGGCTTAGTAGAGAAGGAAAGGTTGATGAAGCAATCAAGTTTTTTCACAACTTGGAGGTATTGGGTCTCAAGCCCAATGCTATTACTTACAACTCAGTCATGTGGGGACTTTGCAAGGCTCATAAAACCAGCCGTGCAATTGATTTCTTGGCTTATATGGTATCTAGAGGATGCAAACCTACCGAAGCTACCTACACCATTCTCATTGAAGGCATAGCTAGTGAAGGTTTAGCGAAGGAGGCTTTGGAGCTACTGCATCAATTGTGCTCCAGAGGGGTTGTGAAGAAAAGCTGGGCAGAACAGGTAGCAGGCAGGATGTAGTCTGTAATGCATTTCATCTTTTTCTCTTGGATGGCTGGTCACCGGTGGCTTATGCCCCTGGATTTTGTTAGCCCCAATAGTAATGACTCCTTAAGATTCTGAAGTCTATTGGTTTCTTATCTGCTTTGCCGGAAGGAGAGAAATCATAGATCAATTTTGGTGGATAGTCATGTAATCTTGTTGTCACTCTGTTTGATCTTTGGGTTATTCTTCCTCTACCTCTCATTAACATCTATGCACTTGTTTATCTCTTTTTCATATGAGTTATATATACTTCTGAAAGTTGCATCAGTCTCTTAGTTATTATTGATGCGGCAATCATCTCAGACACTGCAGGAGTTTCCTATGATGACTTTTGCTAAAGTATATAGTCGTGTCCCTCAATATCGTGATTCTATTTTATATAAGGAATCTTCAGACTTATCATTTTATTTTTACTTATAAAAAAAAGATTTATCATTCTATATCCATGAGCAGAGCATTTGCTTGGTTTACCTCTAGATACTCTGTATTGGAGGTTACACGCATAAGATTAATATGATTTGCGTCTTAAGCTAATTGTTGCTTCTCATGGTATTTAAACGTTGGAAGTGCACTGCTTGTATGGAAACGTTCTTGAGTAAGAGGGTTTTTTTTTTTTGATAACCGTGGGTGTTTGGCCAAGCTTGCACGCATCTCGACTAATCTCATAGGGTCCTGAAGTTAACGATCAAGTAAACTTCTAGTTGCTCTAAGGGAATTCGAACTGGTGGCCATTGGAGAGCAAACCCAATGCCTGACCAGCTAAGCTATCCGATTTTCTCAAGTTCGAGTTAGTTGTTATTTGCAGCACTCCTGCTGGTCGGTTCAATTCCAATTTGGCATTTTGTGTGTATATGTATATTGCCAAAACAATTCCTAGACGTGTTGTGCTGCGATCATGTTGGTTTAGGTGTGCGTTGTATTTTTATGGCATGATAATATTACAGATTTTACAATAAATCCTGCAGCAGCGTGATTTCTTGGCATGCTGATTTTTGGTGGCTCTTGCCAACTTCTTGGTGTGCTTGTCAATTTTTCTTATTTTTTTATTTTCTGATGTCTCAGAGTAGGTAAAAATTATTGCTGTCGACATCACTAATGGAAGGTGAAAGTGCGTGATCTTGTGTTGCTTTGACAATAATGTTTTGGAGTAGCTGTTTTTTTTGCCTGACTTTACCCTGCTGATCCCTCTGCTGGCACTGGCAGGATGGTTGGAAATTCAATTATTCAACGCATCATGGCTAACATTTAATATTCACTATTCCTTAAAATCTTATGATATTTTTCAACACAACATTATTCATGATATGTTCTCAAATTTTACACGGAAGTTGCACGTTGAGAATAATGAGAGAATGATTAACAAAAAAGAATAATGAGGAGCATTATAAGTATTTGAAAAGTTTTAAGTCTACACATAAATTATACACATAGATTTGCATGTTGATATGACTTAGGCTACGTTTGGATGCTAAGATGATCTCAGATTATTTGTACATAATAGTAAAAAAATATAAATAGTTTATGAATAATAGTGAGTTGAGACTACTTTACTTAAGGGTGAAAATCGACAGCTACGGTTCGATTTTGATCCAAAATTAAAATTGAACCGACAACTTTTAAACATGTTTAAAATCGGCCAGTTACTTTGGAGAAAATCAGTGGCATTGGTCTCGGCATGAATCCGATTTGTTCGTCGGTGGTGTGATGAGAGAGAATGGGGAGAACGTCGCGATGAGAGAGAGAATGGTGTCACATTGCCACGTTCGCGTCATGATGAGAGAGAGAGAGAGAGAGAGAGAGAGAGAGATGTGCTGCCGCTACATGAGAGTCAGAGAGGAGTGAGAATGTGAAGAGAGAAATGAGATCGTGAGAAGAAGAAGGAAGGGAGGGGCTTGAGGTGCTCAAACCCTAATTCCAAACAAAAACGACGTTATTTTATTTTAATTTTTTTCCCTAAACGATATGTGTATTAAGTTAAATAGCATTGCTTTACTTAAAAATTATATAAATATATATTATATCAGCAGGTTTGGCAATTTGAACCAGGTTCATTTTCCTGGTTTGCCAGCTTTCAAGGGATTTTAATGAACTTCTAATGTCGTTGACTATGGGTTGAATAGTCCAATTTGAGGTTTTTTTAGGATCATTTGCAGCTTGCAATACCACAACAGAGTCTCTTGCAATGACTATTTTCTTGATTTGGTTGAGCTGAGCTTCTGCAAGTCTAATGCACATCACAATGGCTTCACCCTGGTTTGGATTTTGGATTTCAATATGCTTTGTGATGACAAAGTTGGAAGACCAATATTTGGGATTAAAGACTCGTGGATAATCCTATTTCTTAAAAACCAGATACTATCCATAGCATTAATAGCAAAGATTTGGAAGTTTTGCTTCTCACTAGGTGAAATGTTCAGCTTTTTTGTGGGGGAAATTATGCATTCAATCCATTTACTGATCTCATGGTTCGTGAAACAAGAGATATTCAAAGGCCAAGGGGAATGTCTCCAAAGAATTCTAATGAAAGGGCAAGTTAAAAACAAATGAGTTTGGGTCTCTTCCTCACTGTTGCAAATGGGGCAATGTGTTTCTTCCTCTATTAGAGGAGCAAATCTTTTCACCAAGGACTTAGTGAGAATTATGTTATTGAGAATTTTTCAGCTTAGTGGGTTTAGTCTGTCTTGTATCTTGATTTTTCCAAGTTTTTTTCAAGAAAAATCTTTTTCATTAACCACTATTCACGACCCCACACCCTATGAAAAATACCCCTACACCTTATTAAAAACATTCTCACACTCTATGAAAAAGCTATAAGTGTGGGGTGTGGGGTTTCTATGGTGGCTGATCTGTAGAATTACTATTTTTTCAAATTAGGACTGTAAATGAACCAGTCTATTCGATAGCCTATTTGGTATTCGTTCGATTAAATTCAAATAAAACTCGACTCGTGAAAAAAAAAAAAAACTCGTTCATAAAAGCAAATACTCGCTCGATTTGTAAACGACACATACCCGACAAAACTTGACTCGACTCGGCTAAGGCTCGTTAAGGCCCGCTCGTTTATGTTCGAGTCGACTCGTTAGCTCATTTATATATTGATAAATATATACATACACCTATGTATATATACATATATATATATGTATTAGCTAATACTATAAGCATAACACTTTTATAATTAAATATATAATATATAATCTAATTACTTATGTCTATATAGTGAATATACTTCATAGGTATATTTTATAATTTGTATAATAATTAATCAATAAAAGTTAATAATTTCATATACTAGTATATGAGAATCATATATGAAATAGATATATGCTATCATATTAAGTATATATATTAATAATATATGTAGGCATATAATATATTGTTATTTAATTTTGATAAATATCAACTAGTTAAATATTAATTATTTTTAAATTTTTAAAAATTTTATAATTCAATAGAGGTTCTACTTGTTAGTTGTATAAATTCAATATTAGATTTTTTAATTTTTATTTGTTTAATTTATTAATTATTAAATCTTATTCAAAAAATTAAAAAATAAACAATTCGAGATCGAGCTCGGCTCGACTCGACTCAAACTCGTTTGTGGGACAAGCTCGAGTTCTAGTTAAGAGTTTAGCTTATCGAGTCGAGCTTGAATAAAGAATAAAATAAAATATCGAACTCGAGTTGAGAGTTTAACTTATCGAGTCGAGCTCGAATAAAGAATACAAAAAATATATCGAGCTCAGGCTTGAGTTTGAGCTCAAGAATTTTGAGTCGAGCCAAGCTCGGCAAGCCAAAGACCGACTCGACTTGGCTTGATTACAGCTCTATTCCAAATGTTTGAATGCACCTAGGGTGGAGTTCATGGTAATGGCAACGTAGACAGATTTAACAGAGAAACTTCCTGAAGAATGGTGCATCCATCGAAATTTATCCTCCTGTACATGAAAGTTAGTTTGGGATAATGGGATTGGGATTTTCAAGATTTCAGTCACAGTATCAGGGTGGAACAGAGCTTGTAGTAAAACGATGTGCCATCTTCTAGGTTCTTCTATGGTGAGCTTGGAGACAGCAAGGGTCCTATCTATGTCGATGGAACTGTTTTTTGGAATTGGCTGGAAGTTTGGTTGAGTTGGAATTGAAGGGTCTGACCAAACCTTTGTACTTGTGCCATTGTTAATCTAAAAGCACACATGCTCTGTTTTAAAAAGTCCCTTTGTTTGAGAATGCATTTCTAGGTCCAAGATTCAGAAGCTTTTGGAAGGGTGTTGAAGAAATTGGAATTATCCAAGTACTTTCTAGACAGAACATATTTCCAAATGGCATTGGTCTCATTGATTATATTCTAACCTAATTTGCACAAAAGAGTTTTGTTAAAATTTGAGGTCAATCTAAGACCAAAGCCCCCAATGAATTTGGATTTGCAAATCGAGTTCCAAGATTTGGGTGTGAGATTTTTTATTTTTTCAAGAGAGAATCTCTACCAAAATTTTGAGAAGGCTTTGTCAATCGTCAAATTTATTTTAAAATAAAAAGAATTTTATCGACCAAATTAATGAATTCAGATGTAAACTTTTCACACTAAATTTTTGTACGGAGCAAGTGTTTTTTTCTAGCATTTGGCTGGAGTCATGACGAGCCTTCTCAACCACGCGCACACGGCTTGTCACAATAATCCACATGACGTGCGAGTTCACTTGGCAAGTTGGCTGAGGATCCATTAACATATTTATGATTACCTCCAATATCCACCGCTTTTGTGTAATACTACAGTACGATCTATTTTCTAGACTGATACTAAGACATAATATCTAAGTACTATGTTGTAATATTGTATAATATCATTACCTAAAACAACTATCTATCTTAATCTATACGTCGAATCAATCCTTATTAAATTATTCTTTGACATGAACTCGACCTACAAACAAAGTTTGGAATTAGCTTTCAATTAGTTAAATTCAGTTCTTTAGATTGATACGGTATCTTTCCCATATTTTAGATGACAATAGCAAATACTGCCCATATATATATTTATATATATATATATATATACATTTGTCTTGTATTCCTGGTTGGTCTGATCCTTTAGATTTATTAATGTTGAAGAGGTCCAATGGTGCGAAGACAACCATGCCCATTCATGCGCACAAAGATTCTCTTGTCAAACCAAAATCAACCAAAGACGACAAATAATCATGACCCTTCTCTCCCAAGTATACCGACCATTGGGCCTACTTTTTTCTCTTCCACATTGGGGTCATTTTCCTAGAAACAAAAGGATCATATTCCCTTTTGCATGCCTTATATCATCCAACTTCTCTACCACACACTATAAATCCTCAACAGAAACAAGAAAACGGAGATAGAGAGAAAATCCCCACGACCCTTTGAATTTATGATCATTATCCATCGATCTTATACATTTCCAAACTTGAAAGTTTCTTTTCGAAAAGCTCTCGAAAATTATCATGGAGAAAATTACGTATCCCAGAAGCGCAGATAATGAAGGGTTACTTTCATGCTGGGGCTGTCTCAAGCTTAAGCTTCCATGGACACGACAAAGAGCAGCTGTAAGAAGTAGTACTAATACAAGAAAGAGAGGTGTGGATAAACTTGGTGGCAGATTTAGGTACGACCCTTTAAGTTATGCTCTGAACTTCGATGAAGGTCGTTGGGACGATGACGATGAGGAAGTTTTACAACGTGGATTCTCTGCAAGATATGCTGCACCTTCTTCAAAAACACCTGGAGAGGTTTCCTCGAGTGCAGGTTAATGATGTCGTAGTACTACGTTTATTGCTGAACGAAACATCAAATTGTATTGGGTTTCGATGCTTTGTAATTTTCTTTTCGCTCAAAGAATGGAAATTAAAGGCAATACAGATTACAGAGCAGGTTAATCATGCAGTTTCATGAAATTTTGTTATGATCAGTAGCATTAATTAACATCTGGGGCCTGCAGATTGATTTTTCCTATATATATATATATATATGTTAGAAGGATTTGGCACTTGGATTCTCTCTGTATCTATTTATCTAGCGGTTTGTGTAGCCCAGTTTTGTGGGATCGATTAAGAGACCGATAAATTTGTTGGATAAAGGTGAGCGGTCTTCTTCGATCCTGTGCTTGCTGGGGAGTAGTCCTCTGCCATGAATGGACGTTTTACCAATATATTACTGTTACTGGGTTTGTACCTGTGCGCAGGAGATCATTGCACGTTGTTTGCAACGATTTTGAAGTATTGGATTTATTAAAGAGTGTTGATGTATATCAGCTACTATTTACTTTAATACTTTGTATTAGATTTTTTTTTTTTTTTTTTCATAAGATGTGAGTGGTGGAGTAGCGAATAATAATTGATGAGAAAAATTATTCTATATGAAATGTGTAGGAAAAATTAAATTATTTTCTCACATTGGACTAATTTTTAATATATATATTATATTTTTTCACTGTGCTAATAAGACATGCATGTACAAATTACATGAGAAATAATTTATACAAATCTTAAATAGACAAATCTCTCACAAATCTTTATAAAAAAATGACAACATCTTGAAAAGGTGTAAAGAAAATTATGCTTTATTAGTGGGGTCTACTTTTTTTTTTTTATAAAAGTATTTTATGAGACTTGTTTATTTGAGATTTGTATATAACATTTCTCAATTCATATATATATGAAACAAGGCTTCTTTATTTCCTACATATTAAGAAAGAAAAACATGTAACATTACCTATTCTCTATTTCAAGAAATGATTTAGTTATGGAGAGATTTTTTAAAAATAAACTCACAAATTGATGTGATTTCATGTAATACGTTAGATTTATTTCTCTATTTGATTTGCCTTGACGGCTATGATCTTGACAAATGGGGAAAATGATCATTTTAATAAACTTAATTAAAGACCATATTAAAAAAATGAATTATAGTTTGAAAGATGTTTTATGGATGTAAACTTAACCTTCTTTTTTCTTTTACCAAAAAGAATTTACCTAGTCCAATTTCCTATATAAAGTTGGTTTAGTCTCATTTGGAACATGGACTCATCTCAACTTATCTGAATTGAGTCTAAATTTAAGTCTAATTCAATATCTAAATACATAACACATAACTCACAAATCATTAAACATCATTCAATTCAAGATATTTTTACACGTGAAACCTACAATCTTTTTAAACTTTTTATAAATATATTTAAACTCATCTTAACATCTAAACACATCTAAACTTATCTTAAGTTGATTAACTCATTACTATTTATAAATAACTCAACTCATCTCAATTTAATTCAACATTCAAACGCGACTTTAAGGTCAATAATATAGACTATTGTTATGGTTTCAAGATTCTAATTTTTTTCTCTAATCAATTGTAATTAAAGGATTGACAGTCCAATTAGTTTAAATTCTAAAGTTTGTTGATTATGTCCGAGGCCAATGATGAAGTACTTTTATCTGGTGAAACTTAACCCAAAAGATTAAAAAAGTAAACAAAAATAAATAAATAAAAGAAAGAAAGAAGGAGGGCTTCCCTTTAATTGAAAAGTGCTGGCCAGCCCTTGTAGCGCAAGAGTTCTCAAGTAAATCATTGAGGATGTGTATACTCCAAACACTATGAATGGACCTGTCTGGAATTCCCCCTGAATTAGACAAGATTTAGATGCTATCTCGGATTGCGAGCGACTCAGCACGTGAGATAAGAAGAAAAAGCTAAAATTCAAATTCAAATTATGAACACAAAAAGGATTTTTAATAGGAATCATAATATGTATACAATCATTTTAATAACATATATAAATAACATCATTTTATAGAAACGTTTTCAATTTAAAATATAGTAGTAGAAATGATTGTGAAAATAGTTGTACGTATGTAATTTTCTTTCTAATATTATCCTATTAATATAAGAGAAAATATAGTTATAAACATTATTTTTTACACATTCAGTACACGATTGACGTGGATATCAACTATGCTAAAAAATGATTGGTTTTAATTATTTTTTTAAAGTTACAATTAATGTTTTGAATACCGTACCGGATGTCGTACCGGTCAAGTCACTGAAACGAAATATTTCGATACCGGTACCGTTTTGTGTACTGTTTCGAAATAACATTTCGATATATGAATAAATTATATATATAAATTATATTTTAAAATAATAGTCTATATATAAATAAATTATATATAAATACATAAATATATAAATTATAAATAGCCTAGTCTGAATTAGGGGTAAAAAAATGAACTTGTAGTTTGAAAATATGAAAAAAAAGGCCGAAATATCGGCCGGTACGGCTAGTATTTTGGCCGGTATGGAACATATGGTATACCTGTACCGGTTCGGTGGCCAGTACGATACGGTATTCATAACAATGGTTACAATGTCCCACTATAAATAATGCATTAACACACTGTCTTAAGTGTAGCAAAAGTCTTAACAACAAGACATAAGTTTCAGTATCTTTTGGTTTGGGCTCGAGTAATTGTTCAGTAGCATAAAATCCCAATTCTAGATTCCCATGACTTCGACACCCAACGATCAAGCTTGACCAAATAAACTCGGTGGGTACAAAGTCCATTTTCTCAACAAAATCATTTCAAGCGACCCAACATGCAAAATGGTCCATTACAAGCTTAGTCTTATATTCCTTTTGCATCATTTCGAAGTAACTGAGTGCGTCATTGACCATTCTAGACTGGCTACAAGCTGATAGAATACCCACAAAAGTAATTTGGTTTGGCCTGACTATAGGCTCCAGCTAGTCTCATATCCTCGAAGAACTGTAGTGCTTGCTAAGACCAGCCTTGTTGAGAAAAACTTGTAATCCTAGAAGTCCACGATATCATGATCCTTATAATCATCTCCACAAAAGCTTTACTCGCTTTCTTAATGCTTCCACATTTACTATACATGTTAATTAGTGCAGTGCCTACTACTATATTCGACAAAAACCCAGTTTTAAGGGTCTGAGAATGAATTTATTCCCCTTGTTCTTGGGCTACCAATCTGCTACATACAGTTAAGATACTTGAGAATGTGAATAGATCAGGTTTCATCCCTGAACGGTTTAATTTAAGGATAATTTTAAGTGTGTTGAAAGATCATCCCTCACAAAATCCATCGCATGGGCGTGGCCTGCAATCATTGCATTCCATGTAACCAAGTTAACAACTTCCATTCCATCAACACAACTTCTGAGCCTTTCTAATCCATCCACATTTAGCCCCGTTTGGATGTTGAGCTGACTTGAGATGAGTTAAGTTGTCTATGAATAGTAATGGGTTGAGATGATTGAGTGAGTTTTGTGGGGCCCACCTAAGATGAGTTTAGATGTGTTTGGATATTAAGATGAGTTTAGATATATTTATGGGAAGTTGAAAAAAGTTTCGAGTCTCATGTGTAAAGAGGTGTTGAGTTGAAAAAGTCCCATGTATAAAGAGGTTTTGAGTTGAGATGAGTTTAGTGATTTGAGAGTTTAGTATTTGGATGTTAGACTCAACTTAAAATTAGACTGAACTAAGTCCCATTATATATAATGTGTTAACAAGTTGGCTTAAGTGTAGCAAAACTCTTAACAACAAGACATAAGTTTCAGTATCTTTTGGTTTGAGCTCGAGTACTCGTTTGTTTTCATAACTCTTCTTAACTCATCTCAACTACTCATTATAATATTTTTAAAATTTCACACAAAATAATATAAACAATTAAAAATTTTCAAATCTTAAAATAAAAATAATATTAAAAAAATATATTCTAACAATATTTTATTTAATTTTTTAATTTTAATCTAATCTCATCTGCGAAAACAAATGAGGCATAATTGTTCAGCAGCATAAAATCCCAATTCTAGATTCCCATGACTTCGACAACTAGCGATCAAGCGTGACCAAATAAACTCGACATGTTCAAAGCCCATTTTCTCGACAAAATCAATTATGCAAAATGGTCCATTACTCTTATAATCCTTTTGCATCATTTTGAAGTAACTGAGTGCTTCATTCACCATTCCAGACTGGCTACAAGTTGATAGAAATCCCACAAAAGTAATATGGTTTGGCCTAAGTACAGGCTCCAGCTAGTCTCATATCCTCGAAGAGCTATAGTGCTTGCCGAGACCAGCCTTGCTGAGAATAACCTATAATCATAGAAGTCCACGATATCATGGTTCTTGTATCCATCTCCACAAAAGCTTTACTCGCTTTCTCAATGCTTCCACATTTACTATACATATTAATTAGTGCAGTGCCTACTACTAAATCTGACAAAAATCCAGTTTTAAGGGTCTGAGTATGAATTTATTCTCCCTGTTCTTGGACCACCAATTTGCTACATACAGTTAAGATACTTGAGAAGGTGAATAGATCAGGTTTCATCCCTGAACGGTTCAATTTAAGGACAATTTTAAGTGCCTCATATCCGCTTTTGTGTGCTGAAAGATCATCCCCCACAAAACCCATCGCCTGGGCGTGGCCTGCAATCATTGCATTTCATGTAACCAAGCTAGCAGTTTCCATTCCATCAAACAACTTCTAAGCCTGTCTAATCCATCCACATTTAGATCCCATTTATATATTTAGCTGAGTTGAATTCTTTATGAATAATAGTGAGTTGAGATGGTGGAGTGAGTTTTGTGCGGCCCATTTAAGATGAGTTTAGACGTGTTTAGATGTTAAGATGAATTTATATATATTTATAAAAAGTTGAAAAATGTTGTGGGTCCCATGTGTGATTTGAGAGTTGGGTGTTTGGATGTTAGACTAAACTTAAAATTAGACTGAACTAAATTGATATCATTTTAGACTCAGTTTCAAACTAGACCTTAAGGTATAAAGATATGATAGAATTTTTAATGGGTAGATATGATTCATAGCCAACTAAGCCAAGTTTACTGCGTAATGAGTGAATTTGGGCCCCTGCACCCAAAGACAGTGTTGTACAACACAAGCTCAAGACACTAGTCAAGGTAACCTCACTGGGTTTGATATCCTTAGTCAGCATCTCTATGAAAAGCCTTAAACCCGTTGCAACTTCCCCATTACCGCCACAGGCAAATATAACTGCAGTCCATGAGATCACATTCTTTTCCCTAATCCCCTGAAAGGCTCTAATAGCAGATTCCCAATTGCGAAGTTTGGAGTAGAAGCTACAAATGGCATTGTCAACACTTATTTCAAAGACAATATGGTATTTGATAATGTAGGCATGAAATTGCTTCCCTAAACTTAAGGAGTGCAAGGAAGAACAAACATTTAAAGTCGTTCCTAGTGTGTAATTTGTAGTATAAGCCACAGCCTCCAACATTTGTTGGAAAACCTAAATGGCAAGCTCTGGCTGTGAATTGTGAACATAACCTGTCATCAGGGTTGTCCACAAAACAACATTTCTTTCAGGTAAATTATAAAAGACTTTACAAGCATATTCCATGGTTCCACATTTTACATAAACATTGATTAAGGAGGTCATGATGAACAAATCTCCTGTGTTCCTGTCTTCATAATGTGACCATGAACAATTTGTCCTTGCTAGATCAATTTTTTCTCAATGCATTCATGCAAGAGGGGAGCATAATAAGAGGACTCAACCTCTGTTCCCGCTTTTATCATCGAAAGCGCTTCTTGGAAGTCCAGAGACCTAAGTTTTGAACTCCCATCCAAATGGGTAGTCTGATTTTTCTGATATGAGATGTTTGAACTTTGATATAAGATATGTAGCTTTAGGATCAATCCCATGCATGATGATACAAATTATACAAGGTTAGAAAATAAAGGCACGAAAGTGTTGAATTTAAAAGTGCTTGAAGCTTCAGCTAATATGTAGAAACCTTAAGACCCGGGTTGGATACACAAAACCATCTCATCTCATCTCATCATTGCAATTTTTTGAAACTTCCACACAAAATATAATAAATAATTCAACTTTTTCAAGTCTCAAAATAAAAATTATATTAAAAAATTATATTATAATAATATTTTATTCAACTTTCAACAAAACATCTCATCCCATCCCATCTGAGCTGTATAACCAAACGATGCCAAACCTTGGCATCATGCAGTGGTCAACATTATCAGATGATTCAACTTGTAAAAGCAAGTAGACATATTTCGGAAATGCTAAACTAACCGTCCTTTAATAGCTTTGATATCTTGTATAATTTTTATTGTATGCAACAGCAAAAATGCAAAACAACAAAAAATGCAATTAGAAAACACAGAACATATATGTATGGGCAAAACAAGTCTTATAAGATTTCTAAAAGCAAAGCATGTATAACTAATTTAGATAAATAAGTTTAGAGTGACGCTTCAAAACAGTCGGGCTGCTAATAGGGAAAGAGCAGCCCTCCATTCAGACATGGACACCTAGGAGAAAAACACAATAAGCTCTTTAGGCTTCACCACACAAAATCACAATAGGCAAGATATTCCATCGCCAATCGTCTCTTTGCACCGCCGCTCAAGACAAAGACGTTGCCTACTTCCAGTCACCGAACACAGAAAATATGAAGAAAAATCGAAGTAAGCAAACTTTGACGATTTTCTGAAACCAGATGAAGATATGAAGCAGAACAAACCCCCCTTCCCCCAGTTGAACCCATATAGCACCTGCAATCAAAGCTTTTTCATACCCAAAAAAATACCCTTTTACATGCAGAAATACAAAAATAAATTACTGGAAACTGATCATCAAATAAGAAAATATGCACTCTGTTCTTATATTTGATCCAACTATATCCAGGTTTTTTTTTTTTCTCATTCCTCTTCTTAATTGGGCCACGTCCTTCGATTTCTCCAGTGTAGAAAAGAGAACTCATAATAGTTTGAAAAAACAACTTCCTATCCCCATCGATGCAGATGAAAACATATGTGCAAAAAGGCACGAATGGCAAAACAAAATCCATCCCCATCAAATAGTTCCCTCATCAATCAAATTTAAAATTTTGAAAGAAAAAAAAAATTCACTTGAGCAGATTGGCAATGGAAGTGTGGGGCTTCCTCACCTGCGACTTGTGAGGCTTCTTTAATGGGGGAGGAGGAGGAGGATTCAGTGGAAGAGGGAGGGAGAAAGGAAAGGTTTTTACAAAGGACATTCTTTCACATGAGTTATCATGTGCGGACAGGCATAAGGGATTTAAAATGGAGGAACTACGTGGTAAAATTTTATTGGATGGCTGTTATTTGAGGAAAAGTAGACCGACTGGCTATTATATTTTCTCATAAGTTTACCCAAAGCGAAACATTCATATATCTTCAACCATTTAAAAAAAAACAAAGGGAACAATTCCAAATTCATGATCTATTCAAAGAAGAAAGAAGTATCTTCTTGGTCGCAAGAGAAGTGATGGGTGTTGATGTCGTGTTTCGTGGCCTGGGCAATTTCATACTCGGATGATTGGAAGTCGTTCTTGCAGAGTTAGTGAATGGAGAGCTCAGGGTCCGTTGTACCTCTGATGCTTAAGTCAGTTTCAATTTAGGTGAAGGAGACAGAATATCTTAATGAAGATATATAGTTTAGAAGTTGATATATTAACCTCTTTTATTCATCGTGGGTGATGCCTATTTATATCCAATGGTTTGTCTTTCATGGTAGTGGGGTGTTGCTTGATAGGCGATCGGACACTTATGTCACCCATCAGTTATGCTATTGGATGTCTAGGTCTGATGATGATAGTTTCTGACACATAGCTTCTCTTAGTACGCTTCAAGTCCTGGGCCGCATTGAATGCGGCATGTCTTCCTCTCTAAGTTTCCTTCTTCCTCATTAATGCAGTGTGTCTTCCTTTCTAAACTTCATATCCTCCATTAATGCAGTGTGTATTCCTCAGATATTCTCCTCTGTCTGTCTTGTCCGAGTGATAATATTTAGAGTTGGTGAATGTATCTGTCTGCCGCCTAATAGGTCTCCAGATTGTCTTTTTTGCCATATGTCTATCATGATTTCCCATCTACCTATCTTCTTTAACTTGGGACTTTGAAACATACACGGCCCGGCCCAGACCTCATATCTGGGCTAGGACCTGGGTTACTATTGATGTCCTCGACTGGACCTAGACTGTATGTCTGGGTTCCTACTTGAACCCATTCTCTCGGTCTGACCCTCGACCCAACCCCTCTTTCTGTTCTGACCCAAGGGATAACTCCCCTCACAATGGGGGTGCTTCCTGCATTCTGGGTCAAGCTTGAGAGTGCGATTAACAACAACTGATAACAAAGAAGCCATGAAGGATTTCCAGGATAGCGTGAGTTTCTAATCATAGAAATTGTTAAAGGGGAGTCCACT
>QEOT01003128.1:0-54976 GCA_003123785.1 Pterocarya stenoptera
GATAGGATTCGATCAGAGTCCCGGTACATTTCGACGGATATACTGCCATTCGGGATCCTGATCACCCGATTTTTGTTATTTGCCGGTGTTGTGCCTGATGTTGCCCAGCGTAAACGGCAGCCGATGGGACCGATCAACAGTACCACCCTCTCACGCAGCACGGGACACTCGAGACTGCGTCTTCGTGGACAACATCCAGAACCGGTTGATCCTCAGAGAGATGCACAGCCAGGAGATCATGGAGTACAGGCCGAGGCATCAGTACACAGCACTATTCGTGAGGACATGGCCGAGATCGTGCGTGCAGCGATCAGAGGACAGACATCAGCGTTGATCGATGCAGTGCGTATGGAGGTCCGTTCTGCAATGTCTGAGTTCCGTACTGAGATTATTGGTAGCATCTCTGACTTACGTACGGAGCTNTGCCAAAATTTCCGTTCGAACGCAAAAATTAAAGACTTCGAATGATGCCTCATTATCGTTCGAACTGTTAAATTATTAGGGACGGAAAATTTCATCACTGAACATACCGTTCGAACGGTATGCAGCTTCCGTCGTCTTTTTGGGACGAAATATAAAATTCGTCTCTAAATCTCACTTTTTGGGACGACTTTCAATTCGTCCCAAAATAAAATCGTCCCAAAATCTCTTTTTTGTTGTAGTGTCCCCAGGATAATTTTGGGCAATTAAGAAGTAAGAACTTGATTAACTAAAGGATAATTAAGTAGAAGTATAGATATTATGTTGGGTCTAATACGGTTTGTTTGTAGGAAGAAATCGATAACACTCATTGGAGCGAATGCAATATGCATGATACTTGACCCTGAAGATTTTTTGATTGTCCGAGTCTAAGGCTTCATTCTTCTATGAACATTTTAATTAAATAGAAATTAAGGTATTCGTGATAGAGAAGTGTTATGTATGGAAATGTATCTTATAAAAATAAGTTAAGAAATTAACATAGTTGAATATGATATATCAGATCCAATTTATAATAAAAGAAGTTTTACAATATTCTAACGCATCAATCATTAATTTGTAGACTAAGCATTTCTTTCTTAGAAACATTTCTAACAAGTGTCTCTTACATAGCCTAATTATCAGAGACCAATGGGGCTCACCACGTAAGAGGTACATGCAAAACCAACGCGAGACGCGCAATAGGGGACTCTGAATTGAGACCCCCTGACACCCCCTTCCTCTCTCTACTCACATTCTCTCTCGAGAAATCAAAATCCCTAACATCTCTCTCTCTCTCCTGCCATCTCTCTCATTCCCTCTTGTGGCCTGAAGATTTGCAACTTTACCTATTAAGGACCTCAAATCTTGCAACTTTACCTGTCGAGGACCTCAAGACCTGCAACTTTATCCTCACAACAGTACTTTATCCTCACAAATTCATCTCTTCCCATTTACATAAACCCAACCGCAAGATTTGCACAAAAGCAAAAATTTTAATCAACCACACAATCTTATATAAATTTGAAGCATTGTCATAGAAACTCATACTTCTCATTTTTTTCATCGGTGTAGATGGAAGTTAATGATACCAAGGTTTTTCATTCCCTGAAATAGCCGCTCATGATGGTGGGTTATCCATATGCTATATAATCGCCATTCATGTTTGTTGTCAAATAAAAAAAATTTTGGGAATTTTTTGTGAGGAAGGAGAGAGAGAGAGAGAGAGAGAGAGAGGATGGAGAAGGGGGTGGGTTTGGACAGAGCAGTGACCCTTTTTTTTTTTTTTTACTGTGCAACACATCTTACTAATGAGAAGATGTGTATCCCACATGGCCCACTATGATTGGTTTTCGTTATTTGAAGAACAACAGAGACACCTATATGAAGTTATTCTCTTTCTCTTTTTCATAAACCTCTTAATTTCACTTTCCGTTTATTTATTTTAATGTTACAAATCTACGAAATTAGGGATGTAAACGAGTCAATTTCAATGAGTAGCAGTTGGTCAAATCTCCTTCATTTAAGTTTTATTCAAACACAAGTCGAATTTGAGCTTTTCATCGAGTTAGATTTTATGTTCACGAACAATTCATATTCAAGCGAGCTTGACCTTATTCACAAGTTGCTTCATTTAGATAGAAGAGATTATTTATATTTTATTTTATAAATTTATCTACAAATTTTGAAAAAACTTTTACTTTGTGTTAATATCTTTATAAAGTATTTATATAAATACATCAATTATTAGATTCATAAAAATTCAAGTAACATGTTTAGTATTAGGAACGTGATTTCTTCTAATCTCTTTAAATATTTTAAATATTCTCATTATAAATATATAGGTAATATTGTAAAAATAATAAGTCTGAAGTTGTTTGAATCCAACCGAGTTTTATACAAGTTATATTATTTAATAATCGATTATGATTTTGTTTTTTTACAAACAACTCATTTAATAAATGAATGAATCGAGGTCGAGTTTGATACGAAGTTGTTCGAGTTTATACAAACTTGACTTGACTTTTTGAGTAGTATTGTTTATTAATAATCCTATTAGGAATGTTCAAATTGAAGCCCATGTTTGTTCAATAGGCCCAAATATTGAAGAAAGCGGATTGTTTATTGAGACCCTTTGTCCACAAAAGGGTTCACATCTGATCAACTACGGGCATTAGGCATATATAAAATCATATATTTTCTTAGAGCACTGTTCTTGTCCAAAAATTATAACGTTAGGCAATTGGCACAATTGATCAGTTAATCGATTATCATACTCATAAGTAATACTTAAAAATAAATAATTCAATTAATGGTTCATTATGTTTTATTCCGTACATAGCAGTCATTATAAGAAAACTGCTTATTTGTAGTCAGTTATTTTATACAAAAATAATTATTTTTTGTCAAAATAAATATGTTTTCGTCACAAATAGTTATCATCGTCGTAAATAATCTGTCACAAATATTTATTTTTCTTGTAGTGCTAGCTAGCCAGCCAATTACTCAAGCTGCCTATATATTGTAGCAACAGCTGGCAATCAATTATTATATGATTCTACTTGCATGGAATTCGTACCATATATTACTTTAGGATCTGCCTTTTCCTTTTCTATATATTACTGCTATATATAATTGGTTAGAGAAAAATAATAAATACACAAAAAAAAAAAAAAAAAATTATGCCTCCAAAATATTTCTTTGCTCCAATGATTAGTACTCGAGTTAAAGTTGGTATCGTGCACAGGAGAGGTAGTACTGTTATATTTTCCATGATCCATATTATCGTTTAAAATTTGAAACGAGAGGTCTGCAAAGAAGGTGATCATGATCATGAGTACGAGGAATGTTCACATAAGACAATTAAAGGCTTGTTTGGATATAAAAATAGTTTTATTTCATCATTACACTTTTATCAAATTTTTACACAAAATATAATAAATAATTTAACATTTTAAATATGAAAATAATAATAATATTAAAAAATAATATTCTAATAATATTTTATTTAACTTATATAAAACTATCAATTCACGAACCGGTTGGCACCACCATAAATTAAACATATATCGAAAGGTTCATCCAAATGGTAACTCTTCGAATATTAAGTGAACTTTGAACTCTTTCACTCTTTCTATGGCCGTTTGGATCCCACGAAAATCATAAACAAGATGACCAGCAGTGCGTCAGTGGAAGAAGGGAGTACTACTGTTCCCTTACTGAATGATTTACTTCAAGTGCTCGATGGTACAAGATCATAACCGAGAGCACGATCTTGCATAGAGGGTAGGTATATATATATACTATAAGAAAACTGTTTATTTGCGACCAGTTAATTCTAGTAAAATGACAATTTGCAACTAAAATTAGTTGTAAATAGTCTTTTTGTTGTAATAAATTGGTCACAAAAACCCATTTTTCTTATAGCAGTTTGGATTGAATCAAAGAAGCTGTGGCACATATATACTAGGTCCTACAATTTTCAGCAGCTCTCACCTCCCACTCCATGTTGGTAATCGCCTATGCCTTTGCGGCTGGTGTAACCTTCAGCTAGCTACCATCTCTATTGCCAATAACGTCATCGTTGGCTTTGACGTTGGGCTCTTGGTATTCCTTACTTTCTCACTGCACATATATATACACACGGGGTTTTCTTTCTTTTTTCTATGCTTATAGTCACTTTTTTTGTCATCAATTGTTTTGGTTTTATTTATCCGCTTGGAATGGCAAGCCCATTAGACACTCTTTGTGGGCAAGCTTTTGGGGCAAAAAACTACTACTGCGTATACATGCAAGATAATGGCACTACAACAAAAATAAGATTTTGGGACAAAATGAAAATCATCCAAAAAAAAAATGAGTTGTAGGTATGAATTTAAAGGACGGAAGTCGTTAACCATTCAAACAATAAATATTTTGTTTGAACTGTATATGTAGGGACGAGAAATTTCATCCCTAAAAATAACTGTTCAAACATTTACTAAAATGTTTGAACATAATAAAATAAACATTCGAACAGATATTATATATGGTCGAACGAGAGTTTGACACGTTAAGTGACTAAATTTAGTGGGACATTGACTTACTGTTTGAACAACATACCACACCGTTCGAACATCAAGATTAATCAATGTTCGAGCGTAAATTAAGTGTTTGAATGTAAGTTAAAGAGTTCAAATGGAGATTAATCGCAGAAATATTTTCGAACATAATAAAATAAATGTTCGAACGAATATTATATATGATTGCATGGGAAATTGGTGGTATAAGTTACTAAATTTAGTAGGACATCGACTTACCATTCGTACAAATATTTGTTCGAATGAATAACTTAATCAATGTTCGAATGTAAAATAAAGAGTTCAAATGAAAATTTATTGCAGAAATATCTAGCAGGAATGGAGAAACGTTTGAATGGTTATATATTACGTTCGAACAATGACATATTTTTTATAGCTTTTGATGCCAACACAATACCTTAATTAATTATGGAGAAATATTTAATTTATATAAAAAATTTGTAATTAAAGAATGTATCTAAATATTTATAATAGAAATATTTATATACATCCTTGACTCCTACTAGGTGTTTATCTAACCGTGTTAGCCGAGTACTGATCATGATTTGAGTCATAGAGATGGTAGCAATCTCTATACGTAAGGCAGAGATGCTAGCATTAATCTCTATACGTAAGTCAGAGATGACACTCTAGATCTTCGTACGCACTGCGTCAATCACCTCTTATGTTTGTGCGCGGATCTCTGCACACACTATATCTAAAATCTCCTCACAAATACCAGTGCGTGATGCCTCATGTGTGGATGTCTCACCGACCGATACTCCATGATTTCTCTAGTGTGCATCTCTCTGAGTCTCGACCGGCTCTGTAATAGGAGCACGAAGATGAAATCTCGAATGTCCTGTGCTTCATGACAAGGTCGAGGAGTAGATCAGTTCAATCGACTCCTGAACACGCTCAGCAATATTTGACAAAACCCTGGCATGTAGTAGAAATTGAATGATCAGGATACCAAATGACAATATATCGGTAATAATGTAGTGGACCTCTGATCGAATCCTAGTGAATATATAACTCACTAGGTCAAAAGGCACCCCACGAGAGACGCGTATCATAAACCTCGCCTGATCCATACCAACCTTGGTCTTATGCTATCGAGGATCAATGTTGTTAGTGATGATTAAATTTAGAATCTCGAATAAACCAAATAAATCGGCCTGTTTGATGCTCTTTGTCCCATCACAGGGAGGAACATCTAGACCAACAACTAATTGCCTCACCTCATGATTAGCGAGGCCATCAAGTCCATCTCTATCAAAGACCTCGTCCTCAGCCATCTCCTCATCACCCGCATCTGTAGACTCCTTGGGCACCATGTTTGGAATGCAGTGGGCAATCGAGGGATATCAATGAAATCGACATCTCTGTCTACTGAAAATGTAACTGGGGCTCCCCAGACTGAGATTCTATATTCCTCGTCATCTCAGCTAGCACCACCGAGTTGAATATAACACTCAGAGACGATGTTGATTTACAAAACGAGTTCCTACCCTTTGTCCTTCTGGTCGATGATTGGTGTCCAACCACACTCGATGAAGACAGTTGTCAAGGAACAAACCTCCCAGAAAAAATCCTGAAAGTCAGAGATCTTCACCTGATGCTCCAATAAAATAGTCATTTCTCAAACCACTTCATTGGAGGGTTGCTCTGATCTGCCAAGCTTTCGTCCCCTATAAGACATTGTCAACCTAAAATATAAAACTTAAAATTAAAAAAATTAGTTATAAAATATGGTACATAAACCTTCACAAAATTATATGCTAATTAAAACAATGAGAAACTGTTTTGTGTTTCTACCATTCGATCGAATAATTGAGCGTTGAACGATATAACAATTTTTGAACGGTTACATAACCGTTCAAACATTATTGAAAGGCGCAAAAGTTCAAGCGTCAAACATATGCATTCGAATGGTTTTTCAACCATTCGAGGCTTAAGTTCCTAACTTTCGAACGAATAAACTATTGTTCAAATGATTTTGGATCGAACTCAATAATGGCTGAGTCAACTCGATGGCCATTAAAACGAAAGGAGTCTACTGACTCCTTTCGTTCTTCCATAAATAATACACATACAAGGCTGGGATGTGCATAGAGGCATCTTTGCCTTGTGTTTTCCGGCCACCGACGGTGTCCATTGTCACACTATTGATTTTCCTATTTTCTACAAAAAATCATTGAAAATAAAACAAAATCAACTCATTAAACACATGTAAGTTGTGTACCTCTTGACTAGAAGTGATCTTTGACGGTGGCGGCGACACGGTGGTGATGACGGTGGTCAAAAGGCATGAGGAGTGTTCGACGGTGTGGGTATGTTTAGGTTTAGAGAGAGAGAGAGAGAGAGAGAGAGAGAGAGAATGCGGTCGATTGAGAAAGATAGACGTCGTTTTCATGTGTTATACCATTCGAACATTAGTTTTACGTTCGAAAGCTTTTGTTCGAACGTTAAAATGAAGCATTCGACCAATGTTGTATACTATGTACTGTATGAACACTAATCGGTTAATATATGTTAGTGATAATATATGCAAGTGATAATATATTTGAGTTTAGAGAGAGACAAAGAGTGAGAGAGAGATAGAGATAGAGTGGGTAAGATCAAAGGAGAGTTGGAGAGAGGGTTGCACACGAATTTAGAAAATGGATGTTCTTTGTTAAATCGCTATGTTTTAACTCATGTTTTTCATTGTCAAAATTTGTTGTTACTAATTTTATTGTATTTATTAAATGTGGTGTAGGTGTTTTGTGGTTTATTGGGACGTTGTTTGGAGTTGCATTGCAGGTAAATATTATTAATTCTACAAGTTTGAGTGTTTCTCTGTATTGTGCATGATTTGTATAGGTGTGTTCGTGGATACTCATTGTATTTTAGATTGTACATTTATTGATGATGTTCTGCGTTTGCTTCTGTAAACTAGGTTGAAACAGTTTGAATGATATATGTTACCATTTGAATTAATGCTTATGTTGCGTTCGAACATATAGTGCATACAATTATCATTGCAGATTACACATAGCAAAACGTTTGTACATATAATTATTAAAAAATTATACTTAAAATGGCAGATGCAATTTTTATTTACAACAATATTAAGGTAATCATATAACACAATTAACATCATAATTCATTAGGTATACAGAATGCATAATTTAATATGTAAAATAATTGACACTTGAATTAATTACTAAAAAAAATGTACTTAAAAAATATCTTTAATACCCCTAGAAACACCCAATTAAATTATAAAAAATATGAAAAAATAATTGACACCTTCATTAATTACTAAAAAAATACAATTTAAAAAAATGATGCACTTTTAAATTATTTATAGCCATAATTAAATTTAAAAGTTAGAAACAACCTAATTAGATTTAAATACATCATATAATACAATTAACATCATAGTTAATTAGGTGGTATAGATTGTGTAATACCCTTAGAAAATAGAAACACGCAATTAAAGACTTATAAAAATATGTCAAAATAATTGACACCTTCATTAATTACTTAAAAATACACATTAAAAAATGATGCACTTTTATATTATTTGTAACCATAATTAAATTTAAAATTTAGAAACAACCCAATTAGATTTAAGGAAATCATATAACACAATTAGATTATAAAAAATATGCCAAAATAATTGACACCTTCATTAATTGCCAAAAATCACATTAAGGAAATCATATAACACAATTAGATTATACAATAATGATGCACTTTTATTTTTATCTATTGTTTGATATATTCTTGTGTCTTGTATGTTGCATCGAAATAAACCTTAGACCCTTTCAAGAGTTATGAATCTACGTTAGTTAATAACTCTTGAATTGTCCAAAGTAGACAGTTTGGAATTGTAAGATCATTGTCGCAAATTTATTAACTGTATCTGTTCCCGTCCGACATCATGAATTTTGTAGAGTCATCTCGTGTTGATCTCCGAATATGCAGTTGAGGTGATGGTGCATTGACGTGTTAATTGTCGATACTCCTGACCTAAAGAGCATATTTGGATAACTATGAGGAGATGCTGTCGAAATTTCGTTGGACTAGACAGATAATAGCTGATAGGTGACTATAATCTTACAATTCCGAGTGGGATAGGATCAACTATTTGGTGAAAGAAAGAAATTATAGAATCGATAAATACATGCTTGCTTGTTGATGCCCATGTGACTGTTTATAATATGATATTAAGCATGGATGAGAGTAGGATGCAAGTTAGAGATTGCTTGGGTGAGGATTACGATGTATATGCTAAAGGTATTAAGAAATTCTTGGAGTTCGCATGCTATACAAATGATAGTAACAGGCTAATTAGATGTCCATGCTGACAATGTAAGAATTTGCGTTCACATAAGATAAACTTGGTGGGAGTGCATCTGTTTCTCAATCAATATTGACTAGGGTTATACTGATTGAGTCTTACATGGCGAATCATATCCAATATTCGAGCCTCCACATGAACAAGAAGATACCGATGAAGATGTACAAATAGAGGTTGGTGATGATGATTACAATGAGGATATGGAGAAAATTCTGTGTGACATTGGTATTGGAATGTTTATGGATGAATGTGTTATGGACGCATCAAATTCAAATGATGCGGGCCATAACACTTGCATGCTTGTGGAATGATTCACAGCGTGAGTTATATATAGGATGCAGAAGGTATAGTAAGTTGTCATTTACAGTTAGAATACTTCACATAAAACTCATATGTCGATTATCAATTAAGGCTGTCAATATGTTACTCGAGCTGTTTTAAGAGACACTTTTATTAGACAATGTTTCACGTTGCAACTTCTATAAAGCAAAATAGTTAAAGTGACGACTCAGATTTGATTACAACATAATACATGCATGTAAGAATGACTGTCTTATTTTGGCGAGAGAATGAGCAATTGAATGAGTGTCCCATTTGTCATGAATCAATATGGGCATCTAAAAAGCAGAATGTGCTGTAAAAGGTCGTAAGCCACTTTCCATTAATACCTAGATTACAACAGTTATTTATATCACATGCAACAACTGTAGACATGACATGACATTCGTTATCTAGAATTAGGTATGATGGTATCTTATTACATCCTGCCAATTCTCAAGTTTGGAAGGAATTTGATTTGGAACACCCATAGTTTGCTGAAGAACCTGATAATGTACGACTTGGATTGGCAAATGATAGATTTAATCCATTTGGGAACATGAGTACTATTCATAGTACTTGGCTACTTGTACTTATGCCGTATAATCTACCACCATGGAAGTGATTGATAAACAGGCAAGTCGTTCAAGATGCATGCCGCCATGTTATGAACGATAAATGATTTTTTCACTTATGAAAATTTGTCAGGTTAGAGTACTAAGGGAAAAATGACATATCTTACTTGTAACAAACACACCGAATTTGAATGGCTTACTTATTGGAGGAAACTATACTTCATGGGTCATTGTCAATTTTTACCCGGCGACCATAGATGGCATGAAAATTCTAGAATGTTTAGTGTCACTGTTGAATGGGGGCACCCTCCACCATATTTGTTTGGCCAAGATGCACTTGCACAATTGGTAGATGTCGGTAGTAATGAATTTCTTAAAATCCAACGAAAGAAAAAATGAACTGCGAATAAGTTGAATTGGACAAAGAATTGTATATTTTTTGAACTCCCGTACTAGTCGACGTAAAAATTGTTTCATAGTCTCGATATTATGCATATTGAGTAAAATATATGCAAGTTTGTGATGGAAACTTTGATTTCATTTGAAGGCAAAATGAATGATACATTAAACTCACGGAAGGATCTGAAACGATTGTGAATAAGACCGAAAATGTACTTGCAACGAAGTGGTTCGTCTGTCTACATGCCAATTGGGTGGTATACATTGTCAAGGACCGAAAGGGCTAGATTTTGTGAGTGACTAATGAAGATTAAATTACCAAAATGGTATGTCTTGAATCTAACAAGGTGTGTGTGATAAATGACTCGAAAATTACTGGATTAAAAAGTCATGCTTGTCATATATTTTTATAACGTATCTTGTCTATGGGTATCCATGGGTACTTGAAGGGAGATGTGCGCGTGGCTTTGACTGAGTTAGGTGAATTTTATAAAGACTTATATGCTAAAACGTTAAATGTAGAAGCCTTGGATCGTATGGAATAAGAAATTGTTATAATATTGTGTAAGCTGAAGAGCATTGACCCACCGTTATGCTTTGACGTCATAGTTTACTTAGCCGTTCATTTGTCACGTAAGACTCGACTTGCAGCACCAGTACATTGGAGATGGATGTATCCCATTGAACAGTTCCTTAGAAAGTTGAAACAATTCCTTGTACATGAACCGCCCAGAAGGGTTAATTACAGAAGCATATATTGATGATAAGTGGCATACATTCTGTTCCAAATACTTCCGTGGAGTTGACACGAGATTTGATCGGCCAGAAAGAAACTTTGGTGTTGACCAAGCAAGACAACGAAATGGATTTTCTGTGTTTTCCCAATACGTATGTCTACTTGGTGCAGTGCGTGGTTATGATTTGTGTGGAAGAGAGTTTGAGAAAGTTTAGTGGTATGTGCTAAACAATTTCCCTGAAATAGAAAGACACTTGAAGTAAGTTATCATTATTTGTTAATTAGTATTGCAATTTCCTTAAATATATATATATTTATATATATATAAGATAATAAATTATTTGGTAATCTTCAATTTCAGTGATCATATTAATGTTCTCAGAGAACTAGGAGTAAATGATATAAACTAGAAACATGAAGAGGAGTTTTCGAAATAGTTTGAACAATGGGTAATGATATTAAATATGCAAGTTTGAATTACCGCATTAATATTATGATTGTTTATTTTTATATGTTTATACTTTATTCAATATATATGTAGGTTGTACAAATGCATGCGAGTAATCGAAACGATATCTCAAACGAACTATATGCATTGGCACGTAGCCCCTCGAGACGCACTGTTTGATATTCTGCATATATTTTTCAGGGAAGTAGGTATCACACAATAAATTAGGAACACTATAGAAAATGACAAAATAGTGGTGTCCTAGTCGAAGAAAATCATGAAGGAGAAAATATCGATTTCTATAGGGTTATTGTAGATATAATTGGAATAAGATATTTGAGGGAGCTTGTGGTATATCTATTGTTTAAGTGTGATTGGTGGAATTTAAGCAATCCTCGAATGGGAGTGAATAATGATGGATATTTCTTCAGTATTAATATTTCAAAAAAATTGTATGAAGATGATACTTTTGTTTTGGCTTCCCAAGCATCTCATGCATTCTACTTAAATGACCCTAAGCTAGGAAATCAATAGCAAGTGGTACAAAATCTTTCTGCAAGAAATATATATGATGTTATCCCTAAGGCGGAGGGACAAAACGAAGAAAATTATCACTCTACTCAAAAAGCATATCAAGATAGTCAACACGTCTTTAATTTGTTTGTGGATTTGAGCTAATATGAGATAATTCCATTCTATAAAGAAGATATTGAAGTTGAAAATGTCGATGTGACAGCTGAGGAAAATGTTGACTAATTTTAAGTATCTACAGATGATGAGGCGAATGATCAACTGAAACTAATACACATGATTGATCGATTTTATGTTCACATGACACTTTATGACAAATCTTTTATGTAATGAATGTATCATATTTTTGAAATTATGTCACCAAAGAGGAAGGAAGTTCGCATCCTATCTCTACCTGTTCCTAGTTCTCCGTCTGACTCACTACTAGATATTAACTCTCCAGAACAAGGTAAATATCAAATAATAATTTTGTTTCAATTAAGGTAACTTGTACCTATTATTTCGTTTCTAACCATCATTTACTTCGCTTCTACAATGAATATTATATTTTTTAGAGTTAACCATACAATCTCGGCAATGTCGAGGACTACTAGAGATGTGACGTTGGAAAAATATCGTAAAGTGAGTAAGATTAAGGTTAACATTCCTAACGAATATTCCGAAGGTGAAGGACAACCAACAGCTTGGCTTGCATCATATGTGGATGCTCTTACACAAACTTATGCATATTTGGCTACGAGTTTATGGCATAAAGTCTTACAAGATGTGATAGAGCTTATCAAGAAGCATTGTTTAGTAATGTTTAATTGATTTCTAAAATTATTTAATATGTATGCAAAATATAGAATATGCAAATGATAATTTTTTTGTGTATATTTTTTTTTCGAGGATGATTTCAAACTAAATTTTGGTCGGAGAGAAGAGCGTAAGATTGTTGATGAGTTTATGTGTAATGTATTTCGTAAATATAAGGTGAGGTGTCATGAGCATTATAATAAGTTTGAAAACAAGAACGAGGCAAGCCAACATCTTTTTTAGGATATCTGACTTTCAGATTGAGAAAAATTTTGTGACATGTTTGAGGATCCAGCATATAAGGTAAATGAATTTTTTTACAAGTCCTATTTTATAAATTTTTCTTACTAATATTTACAACTTTTATGCAAGAGCAAAATTCTATAAACAAAATAAATAAATCAAAGTTAAAGATTCATCATCATGCAGGCTCAAGATCTTTCCATCGCCTCTCTAAGAAATTGGTAATATTATTTTATATATTTCATTGTATATAGTTTTTTATTTGGATGGATTGTAATGATTTTATATCTATAAAATATGTGTCTTGTAGCAAGAGTTAAATACCAATTACGATCTTACAAAATTATATATTGCATCACATATAATCGTGATGGAGAGTGAACTCATCTCGATGCCTGTGAAAATTATGTAAGTATTATTATCTGTTTTAATTAGACATATTTGAATATTTGTGACAATTTTAATTCTTTGTCTTATGTGTAGGAAAAAAATGGTTGCCTTTCTGAATCTTCGTTAGATCAAAATTCCTCAAGAGTTGACGTTGAAATTTTTACAAAAGTTATGAGCCCACATTCAAGATATTTGAGGGTTTGGGTCGTTGTGTCATGCCTTCTAGCTCTTCCTCATCGTCCAACAATGCCTCCAACAACTTTATAGCATTAGAGGAAGCAAGGTCAGAGATAGAGAAATTGAGGACAAGGCAGAATGAGTTAGAGGCTCAATTGGCCCAACGAGCAGACATGGAGATAAGAATGAAACAACAAAAACAACAGCAAGAGCAGTTTAGGAGAGTGATGCAACTTCGACTACAGATGCTTATGCAACAATTCAGGTTTCCAAATAACTGATTTACATTATACATACAGGTTTTATATATTTTTGTACAATGAACACTAGTACTGTTTTATTTATTTTGTTCGCACCTATGAGACAACTTTTATGTGTATTGAACAAATTATAATGTATTTTTTTAAGATGTTATGTAAGTATATTTGGTATTTCATTATTGGGTAAAATCAATTAGTTACTGTTCAAACGACAAAAAATCGTTAGAACAGAAGCAGTCAAACCATTTGAATAGTAATACAGACGATTTAAACATAATCCATAATAGACGTTCGAACAATAATCGTAAACCGTTTGTACGTAAAAAAAATGTTCGAATGCTTACTGATGACATAGAACATGACATCGAATGCATTCAAACATAGTTGTCTGTTTGACTACCAAAGTTAATGTTCAAATGCATTTCCATTTGAACGAATTTTGTTTCAGTCAACCACTCATGAAGTATTCATTCGAACATAATTCATGGTCGAATGTAATGTCTTTACCGTTCGACCAAAAATCTAGGACGAAACTAAATCGTCCCAAAAAAAAGTTTTTCCGTTTGAACGCTATGGAATGGTTTTGCTCAATTTTGCCCTAAAATATATATTTTAGGACGAAATTAAAATTTTTGTCTCAAAAACTTTTGAGAGAATGATATTGAGACAATCTTGGGACAATTTTTTTCCTCTCAAAATACCTTTTGGGAGGAAATTACAGTTTTTTGGGACAAAAATTTTCGTCCCAAAAACCTCCTGTTATAGTGTGGATCGTTCTATTCATGTGTTGGGACAGCCCTCAGATGTGGCAGAGCTATCTAGGCTCGTGTATTTGTGGATGATACCACTTCATTTCAGCTTTGCATTTCAGTGCCCTTTGCTGAGGTTCTTGCAGAGGCAGCTCAAAACTGCGGTCATTGCGTGGGTTTCTCTTGCTACCGTAGTGGCACATGTGATTGTGAGTTGGCTGTTTCCGTATAGAATTCAGCTTGGAGTTTTTGGTGCTGCCATTACTATGAGTTTTTCTTGGTGGGTTTTGGTATTTGGGCTTCTGGGTTATACCGTCTGTGGTGGGTGCCCGCTTACAATGGACTGGTACTTTCTCTACTGAAGCCTTTTCTGGCGCTGGAAATTTGTCAACTCTCTGCTGGCGTCATGCTTTGGTCCCTCTTATCTGTCTCTCACTCTATTTTGTTTTCAAATAATAATATATACCTTTGTCAAAGCCCAAATAAATTCGATTTCAAAAGCCCAAAATTGCATTGCACCTTGAAAGCAACGATGAATTGCTTAGAGAATTGGTAGTACAGAATACTGATACTGATGACTGGAAACCTTGAAAATGCAGAGATTGCCGTGGATGCTTTATCCATATGGTAATTTATATATATATATATATATAGCCTCCTTAACTGACCCGCGAGTGGTTTATATATGCATGGTTAGACAGTATTACTTGATCATGTATTATGTAATGATAAATAATACTTATAATTTAAAGGTGTGTAAACTCCGCACACCCTCTTTAAAAAAAATGGATAAATAAGAGATCCATATAAAAAAATTAATATTTTAATAGTATACCGCATTATTTTATAAAAGGAATGTGCAGGATTAGCACATCCTAAGACTGTAGCTAGCTAGTATTAGTCACATTAATGCAATGTATATATATATATATATATATTATATACGCACACATAATTTTGCATGAATTCAATTTTAATTTAAAAATTGGTTATTTAGATAAGATCTGTGCATATATAAGAGATCTCTTAGAGCACTAGCAATGGTTTCTCTATATGCATCTTTAAAATTATCTCTTTTGAAGAATAGTTTTGTATTTGAAGAATGATTCTCACATTGATTTATACAAATTTGAACCAAATAATAATAAAATATTATTATTTTTTTATTTTTTATTTGTTTTCTAAAATTATTTTTTATATATATTTTACAATTAGCATCCACTTTGTATTATCAACTTAATACAAATTTTATATATCAAAATTATTTTAATATAAATTTTACAAAGTTAATTTTAATGTGTATGAGAGAGAAAAAAATAGTAAAATAATGTTTGAAGAATGAACAATGCTTCTTCATATTTGAAGAATGACTATTTATAATTATGTAAAAATATAAAGAAGAAGAAGCCAATGCAGACCTTTTTAAAGACAGATTCTTTAAATTTGAAGATGAAGATGAAGATAGAGAAGCCACTGCCAGTGCTCTAATGCACAATATCAAGTACTTTCACGTGATTGATTAATTAATATATAACTTTATACGTGGGTGGTGAGCATGTTTTGAAATAGTTGGAATTTCATTTTCACAAGGAAATGATGAGAACTATATTATATGCCACAAGCTCTCAAGCTATATGTAGTCTACACACAAACACTGTTTAATTATCATTCATATCGATCGTTTGTTTACTTGTGGACTCGTGTTATGAATTTGTGTTGTTTGGCAGCATGACAATAAATGGATGGGAGATGACGATTCCTTTAGCTTTCTTTCAACAAGGCTACATACAACAACCGGATGTAACCGTTGGGTAACCGGCTGATGTGGTATTATGCCACGTCAGCCAATGTATTAAAAAAAAAAAAAAGGGCGGACTAAACGGGAGGGAAGAATTCGGAATTTCAATACAAAAATAGAAAATGTGATCCTCACTGCGTCTTCGTCATCGTTTTTGGGTCTTCTGTTTCCTCACTGCATCATCATTGTCACATAACCTCTTGTTTTAAGGAAAAAAAAATATATAAGAAGAGTAAGAAATGATTGAATATTTATCATTTTCAATACAGGACCCATAATAGAGAAATCGAATGTAACCCAGAATTTATGGCAATACTGGACCATACATCATTGATTTAACTTGGTCAAACAAATGTAAAGGGAAGTTACAAGCAAAGCCTTTCAATCTACCCTTTCCAGTTTCCACCATTATAATCAACTGTCCTTGGGCAGCTGAGGTCTTAACTCTTTCTTGACCAGCTCAAATGCCCTTATGTTCTTTCTCTGTTTCTATTCTTGAAAAACAGAGCATCATTTTGCTGCCTTTTAGCGTCCAGATTTGGTAGATTGTGCATCTGTAATAGCTTTAGGCAAGCTCTTTTAACCCATATGGCATACATACAAAGAAAGACTGAAGTTACATTTTGGTTGTACAATCGTGTAACATGGAAGGAGACGCGTCCGTGGTTTTCGACTCAAACAAGACCATGCAAATCGTGGACTTGTCGAGGAACTTCTTCAAGTTCAATTTGTCCAAGGTGGAGTTCCCCAAGAGCTTGACTTCATTGGATCTTAACCACAACAAGATCAACGGGGGCATTCCGGTGGAGATGACGGCACTAAATCTGCAGTTCTTGAATGTGAGTTTAACAGGCTGTGTGGTCAGATTCCAGTGGGTGGTAAGTTGCAGAGCTTCGACTACTCTTCATCGCTTCCAAAAACTTAGCCTTCCTCACCGTGAGAATAAAATGAGAGAGAGAGAGGGGGGTGCTCAGAACAACGAGGGAGGAAAAAAAATGTTTCAGAGAGAGGGGGAGGGGGCGCAGACTGTTGTGAAACTTTTCTTCTGAAATGCATAGATGGTTGGCTGCGAGGAGACGTGCGATTTGAAGAATTCAAATGAAACGGTGTGTTTAATATCCACGTAGGCACCGGTTTCCCAAGCAGTTTTCCAGGCGGTTGTACACAGCATTTTTGTTTTCATATATATCTATGAAAAATTCTACATTCAGTCGCCTCGTGTAAGTGCCGGGTAAGCGCGGGTTGACGTGGTAAAAAAAAACCCAAACGAACCTTTTTGTCCGTCTCTCCCTCCCTCTCTCATTTCTCATCTCCCGCATTTCCACTTTCCATTCCTCCCTCCCTTGAAGCCAAAGACTACTCGAAGCAGCGTCTTCCTCCCTCGAAGCCACCCTCCCTTCGTCAACCTCCCTTTGTCTTCATTTCTATTCCAAGCTCCAACCCATATACAGGCAGACCAAGTAAAGAATCAATATTTGCATAAATGAACAAGAGTATAAGCGAACCAATGTGTCCTACAAACTCAGTGTGAACAAAGCTACTCCACCAACATGATTTCAACGAAGAAAACTCAAAACCCAAAACATATATAGATAATTCACATCATAGTAACCGGAAGAAATAAAAGAAAAAATAAATAAAAAAGAGGACTTTGCAAGGTGTGTGTACCTATGGGATAGATCAAACTTCCTCAATTTGTAAGGAGTAAGAAGAGGAAGGTGGGAGTTTCAACGGCCATTTTTAATGGTGTATTCTTCTTCGGCTCGTGCGCTTCTACGTTGCTTTCCAATCCAGTTTATGCTTTCAGAGAGAAAAGAAAAGGTATTTAGATGAGCAGGAAAATACCCACGAAACCCACAATCCCAGACGAACATGGCGAACCAGATTAATGTGGGTATCAATGAACCAGATCAGACGAGTAGGAAAGAACTAACACGAACACGAAAGATCCACACCAACACGATCAAACGAAAACCCACATGAAATCTAGCCGAAACCTCTCTGAAAGCTAATGAGCTCTGTTTTAGTGTAAAAGTTTCTTTCTTATTCTTCGATGAAAGGACAGCAAACAAGGTGCAGATGAAAGGAGTTTCTTTCAAAGTTTGCCGTCCTTTCAAAGTTTCTTTCTTATTCGACGTGTAGATGAAATTTAGCCTTTTGGTTTTTGTTTTTTTGCTAATGTCGCTTCAGCGACATTCCACTGTTTGCGCCCAACGACTGTACGTAGAAGAATTATATATATTAACTGCTTTTTTTCTTTTCTAAATAAGTCTTTTACGTACTACAGATCAACATAGGAACACACCAACTTATTCATACAATGATCATTTTAATTTCTAAATTACGTACTGTACCCAAGTTCCTTTAGTGGAGCCCATGCCTTGCGCGACATTGACAATTTGACATCACTCACCGTGCGCAGAAATTAATATATGAAAAATGTTATTTTGTCCATTTAATTTATCTTCTTATTTTGATATTTTATATATTTTATTTTAAAATTTTTTTTTTCTTTACTTAATAGTTAAGAAAGTGACTATTAATGTATTGATATTTTTTTATATGTTTTAAAAATGTTTTAAAATTATAAAAAAATATGAATAAAATAATTTTTTTTAAAAATAGATCAATTTAACCTAGCGATCAAATGGAGCGGCAGAGTAGCACTGCTCTTATCATATAGTGAGCTGATCAAATTATAAAGGCAGTGGTACAAAGACATGCTGCAATTAATATTGGAGCGGTGCTACTCTACTGCTTGAATTGCATCGTTCCATTTGACCGCTATGCCATTTTGGCCTATCTTCTTTTTTTCCATTTTTTTAATATTTTTAAATATTTTTTTTAAAAAAATATCAATACATTAAAAATCATTTTGTTAATCATTAAATGAGCAAAATTAAAAAATAAAATTAAATACACAAAGGGTTAGAATGAGTAGATAAACTAATATTTTCCCCGATATTGGGATTTAGAACAAATCCTTTTGATTTGATATTGTTTCATTACCTATTGATTTGATGTTTTCTATGCACACTCATTTCAATCGAGTGAAATAATAAACCAATTCTTCTACGGGCAGGGACGTTCGCGTAGGAATTGCGCAGGGATGAGTTTATTATGCCACGTAAGTAAAAGTAAAAAAGAAAAAAAAAAAGGATGACAAAATAACAATTGCCCATGAACTGAACTCATAAGGCTAAACTCACAAACACAAACAGAGATGTTCATCATTCCTTACCCAAGAATTGCAATCCATTTCCTTCATTCACGTTTGTCTAAAAAGCATTGATTTTTACAACCCATTTCCGAAACCCATTTAAGTTTGTTGTTCCTCCACGACTCATTCCTCGGTTGGGCTGCGCTACATTCCTCCACCACCCACCCCACCGTCATCAGATTTTTCAAATCTACCTCCACCAGTCGTCTGCGTCGGCATCATCTCTAGCAGCTTTGAACACTTCACCTCCTTCACCAATCGTCGGCATCATCTGTGGTATGTGGTTCATTTCTCCCAAATTTTGTTTTCATGATCAGATTGTTATTGTTTCTTTGGGAAGTATCCTATTGAGCCTAGAGAGTTAAAGGAAGGTGAAAGGGTCGGTGATTTTGTCGATGATGGGATTATCTGTAGTTTAGAGTCCAGTGATGGTAGCTGGGTTCAAACAAACTATGCATAGCCCATGTACATCATGGGATTACAATGAAACAAAGCTCTCTCTCTCTCTCTCTCTCTCTCTCTCTATATATATATCTGTTTTTGTCTATCTCCCAACAAGGGTGGGTGCAATCGTAAATGTTATAATTGGAGCTTAACATCTTACAAGCAAGTTAAGGTGATAAACAACATTTTTTTTATATAATTAAAAAGAGAATGTGATAAACAACATTTTAGGAGAATGGCCCATGAGCTATGGATCTGTAATTTGGATTTTCAAAGCTAATGCTTATACAATTTTGTTAGTTGTATTTGGTTTTGCATCTAAATTTTATTTGGGTTTTACTTTCATGAAGAGGGATAATGGCCCATCAGCTTACTAGATTTTCTTTAATATTTAAGGTGATAAACAACATTTTAGAAGAATGGCCTATGAGTTGTCGATTTTTAATTTGGATTTTCAAAGCTAATGCTTATACAATTTTGTTAGTTGTATTTGGTTTTGCATCTAAAATTTATTTGGGTTTTACTTTCATGAAGAGGGACAATGGCCCATCAGCTTACTAGATTTTCCTTAATATTCTCTAGATAGATGAAGAAAAGGAAGGAGTACGTATCTCCTATAATACCTCCCACAACAAATCCATCAACCAATATAGCAACCCATGTATTTTGAATATTAAATCAAGTTCATTTGACTGGAACACATAATGTCTATATTTATATTACTACATCTTTGTTTCATAATAATTATTGGTTTTTATGTTAGGTGATACCAATACCATTTTATTTGGATTTCTCAAACTATACACATGGTTTCCATCCACCAATGCCACATGCGTGGCTACTACCATTTGTTCCTAGTCCTGATGCCAACCCATCTACATGGATTACTCAGGTGATAATTAATCCCTTAAGTAGTGCGCTTATTTTTTACCATGTTTCTAATCGATTTTAAACATGGATTTTTTTTTGTGGGTGTAAAATGTAGGAAAATCTAATGCTCCCATTTCACTTATCAATTGATCCTTCTATTGGTTTACACTTCGCAAGTTCGAGCAATATGGAAGAAATTCAAAGTGCCACACCTGACTCTGGGGAGGTTAAAAAATTGTCTACGCCCACTGTTCCTAATATTGTTGAATCCAAATTTGATGATGAATCTAGGACACAGAATATAGTGCATATTGAGGCGGATGATAACATTGAGGAGCCCAAGTTGAGGATGATGTTTAAATTCGAAGAAGAGTTACATTCTTATTATAAGAAATATGGGAAACAATGCAGTTTCGGAGTAAGTACGCAAAGTAGTAAAAGGTATAAGGATAGAACTCTCAAATATGTCACACTTGGTTGTGCCCGTGGAGGGAAGGCACGGAACCGGACGTCAAATGTCGTGAGACCACGTCCGACATAAAAAACAGAATGTAAGGCAAAAATAAATGTTACATTTGTTGATGGGATGTTGAAAGTGTTGAGTGTACACAATGAGCACAACCATGGCTTAAGTCCACAGAAATCAAGGTTCTTTCACTGCAATAGAGAAGTGAGCGAGTCTGTGAAGAGAGTCTTAGATACAAATGATCAGGTGGGTATCTGAATGAATAAGAGTTTTGCCTCTCTTGTGCAAGGAGCAGGTGGGTATGAAAACTTGTCATTCTTAGAGAAAGACTGTCGTAATGGTTTTGGTTTTTATATTTAGCCGCATGGAGGAGATACCGAAGTTGTTAACACGCATAGAAATTTGTTTGGCAAAGCATTGGTTGAGACACAAGAGAGTGTTCTCATTCAGGTTTACAAAATCTTCAAATTTAAATCATATTTCATTTTTATTTTTATTTGAAAGTAATCATGTTACTTTGGTATTTTTATTTTTTAGTCGTGTGGAAACATCCCCGAGGTTTTTGATTCTAGTGGAATCCAGTTTGGCGAACCAGTGATTGCGACTCGAGAAAGTGTACTTAATAATTCCATTTTGTTTCATCTCTACATCATATTATGGTACTTGATTTTGTTTCATCTCTAGTTTATAACTACTAAATTTTGTGTTATTGTCTTTATAGATGCATCTTGAGGTGGATGGAAGTCAACTGGATAATAAGGGTGGAACACAACTAGATCTTTCTAATTTTGGTTTATGATTTCGAGAACTATTGAGTGTATTTTCTTTTTTGGTATTGTGATTGTAAACAATATGTGAGAGCATGATTGTAATATGTGAATTGTGAGCAAATGATTGTGAAAAAAATGATAAATATTTTGTTATATAAGATTTATCAATTTCTACAAATGAAAGAAGCTTTTTTGTGATTCTATAAATCAATCTGTGTCCAGTGACATATTCTCATAGTACACAACAACATTCCAAATTGTTCCATAATACACAACATTCCAAATTGTTCCGTGATACACAACATTCCAAATAGTTCTATAATACACAATATTCCAAATAATTCCTAACATATAATGTACAAAGTTCCCATTAAGTGAGCTTCATCTTGATTGTCTGAAGTGGGCATGCCACTAGAGAGTTCCTCTTTAACCAACAATGGTGAAGTTGTACACATAACTCTAGCCAGTTTGAAGACCAGATACTTAAGTAGCTTGATTGAAGTCTCTGTGGGCCAAATAGTCCCAACTTGTGTAGCAACAATTACTTTCTTGGCAGATTCTGCAACAGCTTCAGCAGCTGACACAGTATCCTCAAAATGCATATTGCCATTTTGGCAGCTACATGTTGATCCAGGTAAATAACTAGAAGAAAATATCAAGAAAATGAACAAACAACAGTTGTATAAGATATGGCTAATAAAAGGAAGACGATAATTAGCTGTAGCTACAAAATCTTTCCCATATTTTTTCTCAAAAGAATTCCTAATTGCCAATAGTTCTGGAATTTCTGAGAGCATTTGAGCAGCAAATATTAAGCTAGCAATCCCTTCTTTCAGAGCTGCTGGGCATTGCCTAGACTAATTAAACCGAGATCAGAATTACATGTATTCAAGCCTAACAAAGTAAATAAATATTTATCAATTCTTTCACATTTGCTTTGCAATGATAGTAAGTCTGGCCATAACTAATTCACAGAAGAGTTCAATAAACTCGTTGCAGTAAGAACATTCTGTTCTTTGATGACATGCTCAACCTATAAAACAACAAAAGTCATTGGTACTTGAAAAGTTATAGTCACATTGTGCGGAAAATATAAAAGGTGTATCCCAAATACAAAAAGTCATTGGTACTTGAAAGTTACACCTGACATTGAAATTTATTATATTCTATTCCTGGATGTAAAATCCTTAATTGCAAATTCAATAACATGCTAACAAAAATTGAGAATTACCAACTATCCTTGGTCCCATCTTCACATTGGTTACTCATCGGATGGTCTTTTTAGAGTATAAATCTAGACATTGCTTAAACTTTTTTTGAACCAATATATTTCTTGCTTAATCTGTTATAAAAAAGAAAACCAGAAGAAGAGAGAGACACAATGAATAAATCCATTTTAAAACTATTCCAAAAAGGGAAAAAGTCCCAAGAAAACTAGCAAACTTTAGAGTTGGTGAGCAAGAAATGTCAAAGAACCATCTAATTCTCAATCTTTGTCAATGATCCTATATGTTTCATTGAACATTCAAAATGTTCCAATCATTTTCAAGAACTCATTTGGTTGGGCCTGCAGGTTGGTGATGGCATTGATCATCAACCATGATTTAGGCATGCAACCATTACTATCATACCCTCAACACATCAGTCCCTCCCTCCATTGTTTAAAAGCTATGCTAGTGTAGAATAAGTATAAGTGATACAGTTTCTGAAAAATTTTCTGCTTTTATATCACCCCACCTTTAGCATTTATTTGTTGAAGTTGATTACATATCTTGGCAAATGGAAATAGAAAGTTAACAAAAGACCCCTATATATATCGTAAATAAAACAAATAGCTGCCAGTAGAATTATTATGTTGTTTGTCCCTAGGACACTCATAAAACCGTCATAATGAAGTGAAATTTGCTTTCACTGGAAAAGGCCCTGTAGTCATCAAGTGTGGTTGTTAAATAATACTAGCATGTCCTACTAACATGGATTCACTATTTAATTCATCCTCATTGGGAAGCTTATCAATCTAGAAAATTTTTTCCAATGTATTGTTGCATGCTATAAATGTACAGTAAAAACATTTATTCTCAAGAAAGATTGTATACACACATCCATTATATCACATGTTTATGGGAACACAACTGCATGGGGTGTCAATTCTCTAAGCTCAGAGCAGTCATTCCGACTTTAAAATAATAACTCACTAGATTTTGGAGTCCTTGACCGCAAAGATCTAAAAGACTAGTGCAGTTTTTACAATAATGAACCTGAATGTTATTCAATCTGGTTTTACTTTTTGAGCTGGAAAAGGAGTGCCCGTTTATATGATAAAAGATTGCAATTTAAGCTAAAATCATGAATTTTCTCAAAGCACGTGATTCATAAAAGGGGTTGCTCATACTTTGTTTCATGAAAATTTGCTGGTTCCACCATTTAATTGAATAGAAATAGACAAGAATTTAGGAAAAATTGTGAATAATCCAGACCCCTTTTGTCAAGAACAAACAGAATAAACCTTTGAAAGAGAGAGAGAGAGAGAGAGAGAGAGAGAGAGTACCTTCACAGGATCGAGATGGCACTCGGGTCGCGACATGCAGGAGGGAGGGAGATGGCTCTCGGGCTCTAAACCCATCTTGGGTCTTTGGCTGCACTTTAGATAGTGAGAATGAAGAAGAATTGATGGAGGGGAGAGAGAAGGATTTGAACGGAGGAGGGAGATGGAGGAGGGAAGCCGAATGGAGTTATTTTGTGCGAAACGCACCGTTTCATTTTCCACGTAGTTGTTCCTGCGCGTTCCCTGCGCCAAGTCTCCTACGGATATTATTTTCCATAATAAACACCACGTGCAGTACCTTTTTACAGTAGGTGAAAAAACTTTGACTATTCACCGCAGCAATAAATGTGACAGCATGGGAGCAGTAAAAATTAAAATTTTATGAAAGTGTATTTTAGAATATTAGTGAGTTAAGATATATATATATATCTATATGAGTCAGTTTTGTGTAAGAATAATGATCCTATTAAAATGTGTTTAAATGTATGAATTGAAATCAGTTTAATTTTTTATTGAAAGTAGAAAAAGTGGTAAAATAGATCCCATCAATTGAGATTAAATAAATTGTGTGTTTGAGATGAAGGTATTCTCATCTACATGCAAATATCTAAGATGATCTCGGATATTCTCTACATTCAAATGGGGCCATATGTTAGGTTTAGATGGTGAGTTGAGAAGAGATGAAAATTGAATAAATGCAAGCACACGATCCACATCCGTTCCAAAAAATTTGAGTAGGCATTTGATAGCTAAAGAGTTCAGGGGGAGGGTGCTTTGATTGTTTGTTGGATCTCAATAATTCACTCCTTTCACTTTTAAAGTTTACATGGCATAGAAAAAGAAACTCCTTTGTCATGGTAGCCCAAGCATAGAAAAAGAAATCATTCATAGCACAAGGTTAATCAGAGTCCCTCAATGAACAAACCATCGGTTTAAAAACTGGGTTAAGAGGAAAGTCTTTGTGTCCTTCCATTAGAGAAAGCAAAAGATTCATTTGAAGCCCAAGAGATTAACAAGAACCTCGGAATAAGTGTTATATATATATATCTCATTTCCATTATTGAATCACAACATATATTAATACTATCTTAAGATTGATACAATAGCACAAAGGTTCCAGCACAAGGGTTTATATGACAAATAAATAAACAAGGCTACAAAGGAAAAGTAGCAAGTGCCATGCACAGTACTCAGACCATGGAGACTTCACAAGTTCTTTTATTTATTGTACATTGTAAATAGAACATATTGCAACTAACAAATGTCCAAGTTTAGACAAGCCGGTCGAGATATTCCTCCACAATTGTGTATTTCACCTCTGGATAAATTTCAAAAGCCTCCACTCCCATTTGACCTGAAATGAAGTAGGGTACTCTTTATCATGCCTCCACTGGTGCCTCTAGTTCTGCTGCATTGCCTGCTGTCTCGCCAGTTGTTCCTATTCCTACTCCTATAGCCTTAGCAAATCCGAACACACTCACTCCTGAAATGGTACAACAGATGATTATTTATGTTTTTTTCTATTTTTGGGCTTTCAGGTAATCATAAAGTTTCTTCTAAGTCAAGGTATTTAGACTCTGTCGCCTCTAACCATATGACCAATACTGTTGTTCCTCTTTCCAATGTCAGATATTATGGTGGAAATTTAAAAATTAACACCGCTGATGGTAGTTCTCTGCTTATCAGTGCTGTTGGTGATCTTTCCTCTTCCTTAACTGATGTTTTTGTGTCTTCTGACTGCTCCACAAAGCTTATTTCTATTGGTTAATTGGTTGATAATAATTGTAATGTCCATTTCTCCTATTCTGGTTGTGTTGTGCATGATCAAGTGTCAGGGAAGATGATCGCGGAGGGGCCTAAAGTGGGACAACTCTTTCCTCTTCACATTTCTCCTTCCACTATTATTCCTAGTTTTTCTTTACTTTCCTTTGCACGTAATGTTGTCGGTTCTGGAAATAAGATATGGCATAGACATCTCGGCTACCCAAACTTTGATGTACTTCGTACTTTGTTTAATTCTGGATTATTAGAAAATAAAACATGTTCTTCTCTTGATCTTTTTTTGATCGTACATCATGTAAACTTAGCAAAAGTAAAGTTCTACATTTTCCTCATCATGCATCTCGTGCCACACAATGTTTCAATATTATTCATAATGATGTTTGAGGGATTGCACCTGTTGTTTCTCATGCGCATTATAAATACTTTGTTACTTTCATTGATGACTTTAATCGCTTTACTTGGGTATACTTCCTTCGGGCTAACGCCGAAGTTTTTTCAATCTTTAAGTGCTTTCTTGCACTTCTCGAGACTCAATTCTCTGCCAGTATCAAGGTCTTGCACTCTGATTCTGGCGCCGAATATATGTCTAATAAATTTCAGGACTTTCTTCAAAGCAAATGGATCATTTCTCAGCATTCTTGTCCTTAGACACCATAGCAAAATGGTGTTGCTGAGAGGAAAAATCGCCACCTTCTTGATGTGGTAAGAACTCTTTTACTTGAATCATCTGTTCCTTCTCATTTTTGGTGTGAAGCACTTTCTACTTCAGTTCATTTGATCAATCGCTTACCTTTTCATACGTTGAATCATGTTTCTCCTTTCTTTAAGTTGTTTGGTCATTCTCTTTTATATTCTAATATTCGTACATTTAGTTGTGTTTGTTTTGTGCATCTCTCTGCTCATGAACAACATAAACTTACTGCTCAGTCTGTTAAGTGTGTTTTTCTTGGTTATGCTATCCCTCAATAGGGTTATGTTTGTTATGATCCCCATGCTCGTCGTATACAGGTTTCTATGAATGTGATTTTCTTTGAAAATCAATATTTATTTCCATCTCATGTTGAGCTGCCATCTATATCTTTATCTCTTCTATCTAGTTTTTCTAATTCCCCAACAATTGTGGAAAGCTTCAAACTTGGTTTTGTGTATGAAAGACGTAGTCGAAATGAGTCTGGTTCCACTCCCTCTATGCCCCCTTCCGATTTTGACCCGGCGCTTGATCTTGCTCCTGCTTCCACCACTCTTCGTCGATCTACTCGTACTTCTTGACCCCCTGATTGGTATGGTTTCTTCTCTCCGGTCTCTCTTGTCACTATTTTATCAACTATTTTCATTCTCTCTTACTACAAATAGGCCATGGAACATGAGTGTCAGCAAAATGCAATACAAGCAAAACTTCAAGCATTTGAGGAGAATCACACTTGGGATATTGTTCTTTGTCCTCCTACAGTCAAATCTATTGGGAGTAAATGTGTTTTCTCTATAAAACTTCGTTCTGATGGCTCTTTGGACCAGTACAAAGTTTGCCTCGTAGCTCTGGGTAACAAGCAGGAATATGGGGTTGATCATGAGGAGACATTTGCTCCTGTTGCCAAAATGACCACGATTCGAACCATCTTAGCTATTGCCGCTTTACAGTCGTGGCAAGTGCATCAGATGGATGTGAAGAATGCCTTTCTTCATGGTGATCTTCAGGAAGAGATTTACATGAAGCTTCCCTCTGGTATGACTACTTCTTCTCCTCATGATGTCTGTAAGCTAAGGCATTCTCTGTATGGGCTCAAGCAAGCGCCTCGGGCTTGGTTTGAGAAGTTTCGTAGTATACTTCTTTCCTTCAGTTTTACACAAAGTCAGTATGATTCTTCTCTCTTCTTCCACACGTCTGCGTTGGGTATAGTCCTTCTCTTGGTTTATGTGGATGATATTATCATTACTGGCACTAACTGTTGTTTGGTTACTAAGCTTCAACAACTGTTACATGCAACTTTCCATATGAAAGATCTTGGCCAGCTCACATACTTCTTAGGATTGGAAGTTCATCATTAGGCTAATGGTATTTTCGTGAACTAGTATAAGTATATTCAAGATCTTATCACTTTGGCTGGTTTGGAGGACACTTCTTCTGTTGATACTCCTATGGAGGTAAATGTCAAATACAGGAAAGATGAAGGGGACCTTCTGGATGATCCTACTCTCAATTGACGCCTGGTTGAGAGTCTTATCTACTTGACCACTACTCGACCTGATATCTCTTATGCTGCTCATCAGGTCAGTCAGTTTATGTCTTCTCCGGCATCTCCATCTTGCTGCAGTTCGATGCATCATCCGCTATCTTCGAGGTCACCTACTCGTGGGTTGTTCTTTCCTACCGGTTCCTCTCTTCAACTTGTTGTCTATATTGATGCTAATTGGGCTGGGTGTCCAGATACATGTCGATCTACTACGGGTTGTGTATGTTTTTATGTGATGCCTTAATTTCTTGGAGATGTAAGAAACAAGATCATGTTTCTAAATCCTCTACTGAGGCTGAGTATCATGCCATGTCTACTGCTTGTTCTGAAATTGTATGGCTACGCGGTCTACTTGAGGAGCTTGGGTTTCCTCAGGCTACTTCTACCCCTTCTTTATGCTGATAATACTAGTGCTATTCAGATTGTCACCAATCTCGTTTTCCATGAACGCACAAAGCACATTGAGGTTGATTGTTATTCTATTCGAGACACCTTAGAAAGTCCGGTGATATATCTTTCTCACATCTCTTCTGATCTCCAAGTGGTTGGTATCTTCACAAAAACTATGACTAGACAGCGGAATCAATTTCTTATTGGCAAATTGTTGCTAGTTGACTTACCAGCATCAATTTGATGGAGGATGTTATCTTTACAATTTAGGACTCTGTTAATATTAGCTGTACAGATTATCTTACCATGTATAGATACTGAATATTAAGAATTAGTTAGACTCCGTTTATAGCATATACTTCCGTGTATAGATGGAATTGAATATAGAATGAAAGGGCTAAACTCACAGAGTTAAGTTTTCCAACAAAGTTCTCTGTTTCATAGCAATTTGAACGTGAGCTGATCAAATCGTAAAGGCAGTGGTACAAAGACAGGCTGCAATTAATATTGCAGCAGTGCTACTCTGCTGCTTGAGTAGCATCGCTCCATTTGACCGCTAGGCTATTTTGGCTTATCTTTTTTTTTTAAAATATATTTAAATATTTAAAAAAATATACCAATACATTAAAAATTACTTTCTTAATCATTAAGTAAAAAAATTTAAAAAAAAAAATACATATACAAACGATCAAAGTGAATAGATAAAATAAGAAAACAAACTAACATTTTTCTTAATATTGAAATTTAGAACATGACCTTTTGATTTGATATTGTTTCATTACATATTGATTTGATGTTTTCTATGCACACTCATTTTGATCGAGTGCATCACATGCAGTACCTTTTTACAGTAGGTGAAAAAGATTTGACCATTCACCACACCAATAAATGTGACAGCACGGGAGCAGTAAAAATTAAAATTTGTAAGTGTATTTTAGAATATTTTAGAATATTAGTGAGTTAAAGACATATATATCTACTAATATATAAAGTGCGAATGGGTTAACAACAGTGTTTTCGTCTAATAATTTTTTTCCCATTTTGCCCCTGCTCTTGTTTCTCAATTCCCGTTTTGTCCCTGACTTTTTCCAATTTTGCCCCTGGTTGTATTCCAAAATTACCGTTTTGCCACATCCCCCTCCCCCGTCCGCTTCGTCTCCTACAGAGCACCGCCGCACTCTGGCGTGACCAACACCGCCCCGCCGATTCTCTTCCCCTTCAGCCGGCGTCCCTCCCCTTCCAATCTCAGCCTCTATTGTGCCGCCGTTAACTGCCGCGACGAGCGAATCCAAGTCGAGGCCGACCCATTTCTTCGTCCCCTCCAGTGCGCTACCGCATGCCGGCGTGACCAACACCAAGCGGTCCATTCTCTTCCCCTCCGTCCGGCGTTCCTCCGGTTCCATTCTCAGCTCCTATTGTGCCGCCATTAACCACCGCGAGCGAATCAAAGCCGCCGTGAATAGTGTTTTCGCGTATTTCGTCTAACATTTTTTTCCCGTTTTGCCCCTACTCTTGTTTCTCAATTCCCGTTTTGTCCCTGATTTTTTTCCATTTTGCCCCTGGTTGTATTCTAAAATTTTCGTTTTGCCATTCCCCCTCCCCGTGAACAGTGTTTTCGCCCAATAAAATTTTTCCTAGTTTGCCCCTGATTTTAGGTTCCACTTAGATATAGAAACACTATCAATTCATCTTATCTCATCTAATTATTATAATAAAGTATTTTTAATGATATTGTGAATTTTTTTTAATGTTTAAGGATATAAAAAATTGAATAAAAAAATCAAAAAAATAATTTTTTTGTCCTTATCAAAACGATTTCGAAGGGTGTAGTACTGCTCTTAAGCTTTAGATATGAAAAATGAGTGATGTTACAAATTGGTTTGAGCTTTACAATTGGACTATAGTATTTTTTATTTTCCAAATTGATACAAACTCTTCATAAAATTTTAATAAAAAACCAAAATATTAAAAATTAAACTTTAATATTGTGCAACATTTTATTTCCAATAATTTTGAATTATGTAAATATCGAATTGAATTGTTTTTCCTTTTATTAATGATTTTTGTTTAATAATTTATTGGGAAATAAACTTAAATATTTTTTTCCATTTTCAGATAAATTGAATACTTTATTATTTAACTTAAAACTAATTACACTATTTCAGGTAGATCTACAGATTCTAATGTACTATAATATATTTAATTTTTTTTAAATGTCAAGGATGAGACTTTATAAAATATATGATTAAATTATTTAATACTTACCATTATAGTTTTGAATTTTAAAATTAACATATTATACATTTATTTTGGAAATAACAAATATACAACATACGCATCCAACTATAACTATTAAGAGTAATAATAGTAGGTTCATTAGTATAATTACAAATTTTCATAAGGAAATAAATTATAACTTCTTAATAACTTAAAACATTTATGTTAAAAAATTATGAATTGTGGAATAGAAAACGGAAACTACAGGGTTGTGCCTTTGGCTAGGTTTTGAAAAAAAAAATGATAGTTGCAGTCGTGAGTGTGTAAGTGTTTTGCAATCATTTGAAAAAAAAGAAAACAAACACAAACCTATATGAAAAAAAATTATTTTTTTAATAATAAATCTTACTCTTTACAAAACGATTATACGTCATTTACGTACTTTACGATTATATGTAGCATTACTCAATAAATATTCTCGAAGTCACATGATATTATGATATCCAATGAGTAGGAAATGTATCAAAGATTTTATCACGGCTCTAAGACAAAATAAATAAATAAAAGTCTGTGTTACATTTAAAGTAAATTAGTAATCATTTTTTCTCAAAATATAGAAATAACGTGTTAGAGTATCCTATCTTATTTAGCCAAGTGTAAAAATGTTAAATAAATTAATGTTCTTCATTGTTATTAAAAAATGGTTATGAAAACTTTTGAAATAAATTAAGATAATTTGGTTTACGTTATTAAACTAAGAGCTAAACTGCCTTTAGAGTAACGCAATAATTTAACATTATTTATAGTGCTGAATAATATGGTCTAGAATATATTAATATATATTAGAAAATTTTTAATTTTTTTCTTCTCTGAAAATTTATATAATGTTTGAATTTTTATTTTACATATTTTTGAATAAAGATTGAGTTTATTCAAAATAAAATCTTAAAAAAATAAATTTTATTTCTTTCGACTATTTTTTTCCTTTAATTTGTACTTTAATAACTAATCCAAATTTAACTTTGAAAATTTATAATGTATTACAACTTGTTCAAATTATTTTTTATAGTTATAACTGATAAAATATAATTATATGATTAAATTATTTAACACTTAGTAATTTACTTTCTAAGTTTAAAATTAAAACATTATTATAATTTCTATATTATAGTTGTCAATATTTTACACATAACATATGTGATATTTATTATGATCAAGAGTATTTTGCACATAACATACGTGATATTTTGCACAATAGTTATCAATATATTTTTCTTGATGTATAAACACACATATTTAAACATCAATATATATGTTTAAATTGAATGGTGAAAATGAGAAATCACATGTTATTGTATAGTATATGAGATGATGAACTGAATTTTTTTCTCCATAATTCATTATTTCTACTTTTTAAAGTAATTTATTTATTTAGAAAATAAAAAATTATGTAAAATTAAACTGGACACACGTGCGAAGCACGTTGTCTTTCCTAATATATTTATAACATATATAAATATTTATATGAGTCAGTTTTGCGTAAGAGTAAGAATCCTATTAAAATATGTTTAAATGTATGAAATAAATTAAAATGAGTTTAATTTTTTATGAAAAAATAGAAAAAGTGTTAAAATAGATCCCATCAATTGAGATTAAGTAAATTATGTTTGAGATGAAGGTATTCGCATCTACACGCAAATATCTAAGATGATCTCGGATATTTTCTATATTCAAATGGGGCTATATGTTAGGTTTAGATGGTGAGTTGAGAAGAGATGAAAATTGAATAAATGCAAGGACACGATCCACATCCGTTCCAAAAAATTTGAGTAGGTATTTGATAGCTAAAGAAGTGGAGGTTGCTTTGATTGTTTGTTGGACCTCAATAATTCACTCCTTCCACTTTTCAAGTTTACATGGCATAGAAAAAGAAACTCCTTTGTCATGGTAGCCGAAGCATAGAAAAAGAAATCATTCATAGCACAAGGTTAATCAGTAAGTCCCTCAATGAACAAACCATCGGTTTAAAAACTGGGTTCAGAGGAAAGTCTCCATGTCCCTTCATCAGAGAGAGCAAAAGATTCATTTGAAGCACCAACAGATTAACAAGAACCTCGGAATAAGTTGTTTTTTATTTTTATTTTACTTTTTATATATATATATCATTTCCATTATTGAATCACAACATAAATACTATCTTAAGATTGATACAACAGCACAAAGGAAAAGTAGCAAGTGCCATGCACAGTACTCAGACCCTGGAGACTTCACAAGTTCTTTTATTTATTGTACACTGTAAACAGAACATATTGCAACTAACAAATGTCCAAGTTTAGACAAGCCGATCGAGGTATTCCTCCACAGTTGTGTATTTCACCTCTGGATAAATCTCAGAACCCTCCACTCCAAAAGAAGCATCAATCTCATAATTTATACCATCTCCCTTCACAAGCACAGAGTGTCCGATGGATAGAATGATGTTTGTGGGGGCGGGAGATTCTGCAGAAAACCAAAAATTAAACTATCTTAGCATTCTCCAGAAGAATTAATCTTTGCATCAGCCTACACACCACACACCATAACTTTTTTTATTTTTTTTATTTGTTTTTTTTATTAAATGTGTATTATATGGATGATGAATAAAAAAATATAAATGTTTCAAGAAGACTAAAATAAAAAAAAATTAAAAAAAAAATAATTTGGTATGTGGTGTGTAGGTTGATACATAGCAATGCTCTCTCCAGAAATACATGAAACTGCTCAATTCAAGAGGAAACTCCAAGTAGATTAAAGGCTTGGTTTCATCAAATAATCGGTAACTAGCACTTTGAATTAAAGACCATAGTGTTATATTACTTTGAATCTTGCAATCATACAGTTACTGGTTGGAAAAATAGTTTCTAGCGATAAACTAGATAATCCACCTTCCTTATTAATCAAAACGAACTAACAAGAAAGTATCCCTATTGAAACTTGGTATTAACTCACCCCGGATTTTCTCAAGAAGTTGGTCTTCTAGAAGATGAATCTTCTCCAGGGTCTTGCTGATCTTCTTCTCCCACAGGCGACAATCTCATTGAAGGACAAAATGTTAGCAGGGGGTCTCATATAGAGGATCTTGTTCAAGGTTCTCGGATCATCCACTGCTTTTGTGGTGTAGATAGCAATATCTTCTTCCTTGACAAAAATTGCTGTAACAAGGAAAATGGCAATTACATGATTTTTTTTTAACCAAAATAGCTGATCTAAGCCCACTTACACTTACATATAGATAAGTCATCAAAGGTAAAAAAGTGGATTAATTTTATGCTAATACCTTTGATATTTCCATCGCCAAGTACTAAAACTTTGTCTCTTGGAGGAGATGTAGCACCTGCCTGTCCAAGGTTTCTCAAGAAGTACTCAGCAAAGCCATTGGACACGATATAGGTATATGGAATTCCTGCGGCCTCGATTGATCTCCGGATGCTCGCCTTAAGAGCAAAAACGCTTGCAGCTGGCTCCACTGCATGGAAGCGATCCACATCTGTTCCGAACTCCGATGGGAGGAATCTCTGAAACCCACCCATAATTTTTCTTTCCTTTACTTATTTAGTTCAAAATTGCAATCCAAAAAGGAAACAGAACTTTTAACGAAAATATTGAAAGGTTTATTAGCAAGATGGTTTGCCTTGATATTTCCAGCTTCTTTGATGGCAGCAATAATCTTCAACTGATCACCCAGTTGTTGAAACCCAACTGCAGAGATCACGGCATCAACTTGCTTGATTGCCTTCACCAAGCTCTCATGATTATAGATGTCTACCTGTGAAAAGTTTTCATGATCAATATACCAAACCAACGTAAGAAAATCCCACACATGAAGGAAACATACATAAAGGAGTGTCACTCCAGAGCTCTTGAAGCTCTCAATGAGTTCGGACTTATCAGGACTCGAAGCTGTGCTTTCTCTGACCAATGCAAAAGTTGAGGTCCATCTTTCACGCTTGCCTCCACTAGGAATTTCCCGATGTATCCAGTGGCTCCGATGATCAAAATCTTGCTTTTTTGAGCCATTCCAAGGGAATTTCGAATGAAATTGATGGGGGGTGTAGTGTTTATGATCAAAACAGAGTGTTGCCACAATGTTGGGTTAGTGAAAATACCAAACCAGAGTTCCTCAAATACATAAAAAACCGGGCTTCCTTCAGCTCATGGACAGTTTCAACCTCCCCCAATCAATAAGGCTTGATAAATGACACCTAATTTGGTTTGAATTTTCTTTAGTTGTGGAAAGTCATTACAAATGAACATGGATATCTTGTTGTCCAAGTTCAAGTTCCTTCACATTTCTATGTTTCTGACGTTTCTAAGGTTTGATGTCAAACACCGATTTTTGCACCAGTGGTTTGCCCAACATGATAAGATTTTCAAATAGTCGGAACTTACCTGTTGACCAGTCAGAAATGACATTTCTTTTCATCAAACCTTTCTTTTTCAACAATTTGAGATTCTTTTTGAAAATTGTTGTGTTTGCCTGGTTATTTACTGTAACGCCCTGATTCCGGATGGGTCGGAAAATTACCTCTTAATACTTAAAATCATATCTCATTATATAAATATAAACTCCAATTCCTCATTTACTCATAGACCTCATTGCTTTAAACCATCTACTCCAAAATAAATAACTAAGAATATGATGAAATCTCAAAATAAAAGCCAATTTCCCAATGTACCAAGTCAACAGAGCAAAACAAAACTATTCAATGAAATTCTCCAATAACAAGTACCCTCTTTGTATTTAATAGACTATGCTCATAAAGCCTTACCCATGCTTCCTATTCTTGAACCTCCGCTGAAGTATCCAAAATATTTGAAAAATATTGTGGAGATAAAGGGTGAGTTATCAACACCTCAGTAAACAGAGCACATATGCTAGCGTGCAAATATGTGCACTTACAAAGTACAGTATGCAGAACAAAATATTTTCTAGAGTCATCATACAGAACAAAACATATTTTCAAACATAACAGAGTGATGATTTTAAGTCACATAAAACCTAGAGTATTTTGGCATAACATAACCTAAGCATCATCGTCACATCAAAACAGAGCATCTCACAGAGTAGAGACCATGTTTCACCCCCGTGGTAGGGTTGTGCTAAGCCTGGTGGCCAAATTGGGCAGAGACAGGTGAAATATTTCCCTTATTACTCTTGGAACCCCGAGTGTGCACACAGGAAAGACTACATAAAAACCACTTTGTTTCCAAAGTGAGTGCACTCAGAGATAGAGAAGTTGGTACCAACCCAAAAAGAGCAGAGCAGAGCAGAGTCAGATACAAAATCAATACACCATGCCAATAGTTTTCAGATGCCATATCAAAACAAAACATAGTACCAAAACATAACCAGGTCATTCTCACATACTGAAAACAAAAGTTGGAGTATCTTTCTAAATCAATGCACAATTTTTCAGATTCTCAATTTCACTTTTTTTCATATTTCAGAGACATCATGACAAAATTTAGCTCATGTGTACACAATGCATGTTAGAAAATATTTTTCATTTTTCATACAGACTTCATGAGTAATGCAAATAAGCGACCGAGGTTGGTTTTTCCCAAGTTCTCATTTCATAAAAAATATGCATAGTTTTCAAAAAGTCAACCTCAGTCTTAATAGTTAGTGTAAAGCCTAGTATAGGAACTCCACTTACCTGGAGTTTTTAACTTTTCAGAATTTCTCCACAATAGTACTGAATGAAAATCAATCATCACCTATAAAAATAATCACGTAATTTTTATAAATTTCCAATCGAGCACGTATTTCAATATTTAAGCCTATGATGCTAAAATAACTTATTTTAATTCTTTAAAAACCTAAATTCACGAAATCCTAAAATATTAACACTTCCCAAATTTCAACTAAATCTCTGACTAAAGTATTAAACTCTAACTTATTTACTATTGAAAATCAAACTATCAGATTTAATACTACATAACATAATTATACCAAAATTCCTTTTTAAGTTATACAACAATAATAATTTAATAAACTATAACATAATAAAATTACAACATTATCACTTTCTTTTGAAAGAAAACTTTACTTAAAATAAATTTAATTTACATTTCTGTAAACATGGAAAACTTAGAGTTTATAAATACATATTAAAAATTTAAAACACAATAATGCAACTTGTAACTCAAAGGTAATAATGTAATTTTATTTATTTAGTAGACTAACTATGCAATAGCTTCTGTAATACTTTATCATTTGAAAACATGATAAAGGGCATAGCAATAATTCTTCCTATTCTAGTAGGTTACAGAATTACCCATATATCTATATATATATAACTCTTAAGTCAGCAAACATGAAAAACAAATGAATTGAAGTGCGGCGGCATGGACTTACAACTGAAATTGAGATATGCGTGGAGGGGCAAGCTGCGATGGGCTGGGATGGAGGAACTGTGGTGGTGTGGCTGGAGCGCAGAGGAGGGCATGCGGCGGCGAGGCTGCCACGCTGGGCGGCGAGAGCGAGAGAGGCAGAGAGAGAGATGAGGGAGGAAGGGAGTTCGGCGTGAGGTACCTCATCGTGGGGAACAAAACGGTGTGCGGCGGACAAGGAGTGACGGAAAGTTTTTCACCCGCGGTTTCTATGTAACCTTGTCATGGCTGGTGGCACTGAGAAGGAGCTGAGGAATGGCTGTAAAAGGGGTGGCTCTGTTTCGTGAGAAGGGGGAAAACAGGGGAATAAATGGCTGGATTTTTCGTGAGAAGGGTGGCTAAGGGTGGTGTTAATTGTAGTGGTTTTCGTGAGGTGGGGTGGTGGTGCACAGCTAGGTGGGCTTGGGAGATGGCTGATTAAAGGGAGGAGGCATGAAGGAGGCTCACGGTGTGCTTGATCTACCATCGGGAATGGACTGCAGCAATGGGGTCCTCTCACATTGCAGTGGCTTGTGGTTGTTCCGTGCGACAGGGCCGGAGGGAAGTTCGTGAAGGTGGGACATCGTGAGATGTGGGGGCTTCCTTGGCCGTGATGGGAAGCTTCATGGTGGGTGGATTACTTTTCACTCAGACTGTCCAGGTGCCGCGATGGAGGAGCATGGTTTAACAGATGTGGGGCTGGCAGCTTGTTGCAATGTGTTTGGGTGGCTGCGGTTTGAGGGAGTGGCGATGGTGCTGCTTCAAGCGGTGCACTTCGGTGGAAGGCAGTGAGTCGCGTAAGTGGGGCTGTGAGAACTTATGGAAAAAATAGAGGAGCAAAGAAAGAGTTTGTTAGGGTAGTGTGGTACGGCAAATTTAGAGGAAGTAGAAAGAAAACTGAAATGAAGTGGCGTGAATGTGGATGAGTTGGTGAGAATAAACACTGAAGGGAAGGAGACAAACACGGGGAGGTAAAACTGAGAAAATGTCAGAGGTAAATGGAGGGGGAAAAGAAAATAAAAATTTACACATTAAAACCATGTTGTTTTATAGGTGGTTTGGCTCCTCCATGAGCAGGGTGTTACATATTTCACAGTCAGTTTACAATTGTTCTTTATTTTCTTTTATTGAGTATTGTGGAGCTTGGCTCAGTCCGCTCGAGCGGAGATGTTACATAGAGAGTTCGCACATGAGCGGATGCGACACAGAGAGTTCGCTCGTTACTCGCTCGACAAGTCACTCAAGTGGAGTTCAGACAGAGAGTTCGCTCATGAGCTGCTCGACAGATAGCTCCAGCAAACGGCCAGTAATTAGGTTCGCCTGGCGCATGCTCGACACGCCGCTCGAGTGAATAATGCAGATTTGAGATATTAGAGTTTTTCAGCTCGAGCGAAGTTTTAGGTCGCTCGAGCAGAGATGTTACACAGAGAGTTCGCACATGATTCGCTCGACAAGTCGCTCGAGCGGATGCAACACAGAGAGTTCGCTCATTACTCGCTCGACAAGTCGATCGAGCGGAGTTCAGACAAAGAGTTCGCTCATGAGCCGCTCAACAGATGGCTCGGGCAAACGACCAATAAACAGGTTCGCTCGACACGCCGCTCTAGCAAATAACGCAAATTTGAGATATTAGAGTTTTTCCACCGTGTACCCTATATATATGTATTTTCTAATACTATAGCCGTACTACTAAGCACAATAATTGCCTAAAACACTGTACCTTGTGATTCCTCAAGTAAATAAAATCCTCTACAACTTCGTGGACGTAGGCACGTTGCCGAACCACGTAAAATTTGAGTTGTGTGATTGATTGCTTATTATTTATCGTTTACTTTCATTATTGTCATTGTTTTTCACAACAATTAGTATTAAGAGCCAAGGTTCGAGTCTGAGAAAAAACGATGGTTGGGAAAAAAGTGAAGGTATTTGGGATTGAGAAGTTCAATGACACTAATTTTTGATATTGGAGGATGCAGATAACGAACTACCTATATGGGAAGAGACTTCATTGAGATCCGTCGAGATCTGTTGCACACAACATCATCAAAGAGAAGACTACTGCAGATCTCATGAAAAATTTGTCAGGTATGTACGAAAAGCCGTCTACGAATAATAAGGTACACTTAATGAAGAAGTTGTTTATTCTGAAGATGGCAGAAGGTACGTCTGTTGCACAACATTTGAATGAGTTCAATACTATCACCAACCAATTGTCTTCCATTGAAATTGAGCTTGATGATGAGATACGTGCATTGATACTATTGGCTTCACTGCCAAATTGTTGGGAAGTCATGAGAATGGTTGTCAATAATTCTACTGGAAAAACGAAATTGAAATAAGATGACATTCATTATTTGATTTGGCTGAGGAGGTGCGCATGAGGGATTCAGGCGAGATCTCGAGTTCGATTTTAGCACTAAATGTTGATTCTCGGGGAGATCACAAGATAGGAACTTAAATAGAGGCAGATCAAAATCAAAGAATTGGGGGAAAAGCAAGTCAAAGCCTGGACAGTAGGCAACTTGCTGGAACTGAAGTAAGACTAGTCACATAAAGAAGAACTGTAAAAGTCCGAAGAAGACAGTGAATGATAGTGCTAACGTGGTAACCGAAGAAGTACATGATGCACTACTACTTGCATCCTCGTTTACGTAAGGCTGCATGGTAGCCGCGGTTGGGCGACGTTCCTTTGCAGAACTCACTGAGGCTGTGCCCTAGCCTCTCCCAGAGGTTTCCGTCCCTTCTCGTTTTTCCTAAGAGCGCAGATGGGGTGTTATATTTTCAGTTTCAAAAGAGGAGATCTCACGTTCGGCTGAGCCTTTCAAATATTTTTTCTATTGTCTTGAAGTTTCTCAAACTCAAAAACCATCCCTCTTTGGATGCCATTAGAGCTTTCATACTCGGTTTGGAAGGTACCCGAATGGTCTCTACTATGCACGTCCTCACAACGTCTTCGTTCGTTTATTGTCTGAGGATGATTTCCTGAAAGCGCTGTCTCGTGAAGCCTACGACATAGATGGAGTTTTCTATTGTGTGTTCCACTAGAATCCCGACTTCAGTGAGGAAGAAGAACCCTCCATGGTTCCAATTTGGATTGTGATCCCAGGTTTGCCTCCAAACTTCTATCATGAGTCTTTTTTACATATTTTCACTACTCCTATTGGCAAGTTCATCAGAAGAGATAATCCTATCTGGTGTGTAACTCGCACTGATAGAGCTCATTTAGATGTGGAGATGGATGTGGCAGTTCAACCAATCCCGTTTTTCTGGATTGGAGTCCCTGGTATGCCTTTGAGCCACAAACAAGAAATTATATATGAAACTCTTCCAGCTTTCTGTTGTAGATGCAAAGTGCAAGGCCATAACTCCTGTACGTGTCGTGTTGGGAAGGCTGTGAATATGGAGAAGTCTTGGGTTAAGCAAAAACGTATTCCTACTGGAGAGGATCCGAAGGCTAAGGCCCCTGAGAATGAGGTGGTTCAGTAGGTTGCGATTCAAAATGAGCCTGGGAAGGAACTAGAGGCAGGGGCCCATCGAATATTAAGCAGGATATGAGTTTGGTGGTGCTTTCTGACGTGGCTGGCCAGACAGGTTTTGGGGAAATTATTGATGAGTTATAGTTGGTGCAGCCTTCTTCGTCTGAGTTGTAAATGGGTACCCAGCTGAGGGTGCAATCTTCTTCGTTGGTTCAGATGCGGAGGGTAGTTTCTGAGATTAATGGCCAGACTGGTATGACTGGAGACCCTCTTACGTCGAACCTGTCCCATGCTAATGAGTTGCCGTTTGATGTTTGCCCGCAGGTGAAGTCTAATGTTCTTACTTTGGAGTAGACGTGTCTTAGGATTCCTGCACAGGATGTTCTTGTTCACAAAGTACCTGAGATAGTTACCGAAATAGAGGAAGTGCACCTTGAAGCAAGGGATTCTCCGGATGCTACAGAGGCACTAGCTCATGAGAGTCCAAAAAACAGAGATGAATTTATTTTTGAAGGGATCTTGGTTTCAGACCTTGAACCTGATCTTGATTCGGATGTTTTGCCTCAAGAGAAGGACTATCATACGGAGTCGAAGAGGGAACTCACCGCCAAAAAAAACTTATTTGAAAAAAAAATATGTGAAAGTCAAGAGTTTTACTCGGATCCAATCCCGAACCACTAAATTTTCTCTATAATTGGTTCCATTTTTGTATGGAATATTAGAGGGATTCGTACCTTTAAAGGTCGGTTAAAGAAGTTGATTGGGTCCCTGAAACTTGTTATTGTTGTTTTAATGGAACCTTTTACTAGTTTTGATCAAGCTCAAAGTTTGATGAGGTGTTTGAATTTCAAGAATGGCACGTCTAATGAAGCTGTTGGTGGGAAAGTGTGGTTATTCTGGAATAATGATGTAGTGGTTCGTACTACTGGCATGACCTCTCAATTTATTTCGGCTCATGTTGAAGCCGGGAATAAGGTTTTTTATGTCACTTCCTTTATGCTAAATGTACACGGAGTGATAGGCAGGAGTTATGGGCTGATTTGTGCTCGGATCGTATTGGAGTCGAGCCTTGTTTATTTGTAGGTGATTTTAACATTATTCGTTCCAACTCGAAAATGAGGGGAGGCCGTCCTGGGCCTCGGGTTGCCATGGATGATTTTACTAGTTGGATAGATTAGGGTGGTTTGATTGATATGAAAACTTAGGGTAGCAAATACTCCTGGTGCAATGGTCAACAGGAGTTATCCAGGAGTTGGGCAAAACTCGATAGGGTGTTTATTGATGCTACTTTATTGTCCCGATTCTCTAACGCAATTTGTTCTTATCTTCCTTGGTCCACGTCAGATCATTGTCTTATGCACATTGAATTAATTGTTGACCCTTTCTCTTATGGTCCTTCTCAGTTTTGTTTTCAGCAAATGTGGGTTGATCATCCGGATTTTTTTGATTGTGTACAGAGGGCTTGGAGGGTTCCTGTGGCTGGTGGGGATTTATGGAAGATTGCTAGTAAACTTAAATAGGTTCGGGTCATCCTCCTAGAATGGAATAAGAGGGTTTTTGGTTGGACTACCTCTCAAATTGCCCATCTTGAGGAGCAGGTGGAAAGACTTGAAAGCCGGCTTCAACATGAATGGAATGCTGACAATGACAGAGAGTTAGTCTTGACCTCTCAGGAATTGTCTTCGTGGAGACGTAGGGAGGATATTCGTTTGGCTCAGTTGGCAAAGTTAAAATGGAAGGTGGAAGGTGATAGAAACTCTAAATTTTTTCATACTTGTTTGGCTAATAAGAGGCGCAAGCGCATATCTGGCATGAGAGCTACGGATGGGATCGTGTTTGAGTTGCCAGAAGCCATCCATCAGGAAGCGGTAGAGTACTTCTCTGGTTTTCATCAAGCGGATCCTCCCTGTGTTTTGCCGGACCTGTCTTATCTTATCTCGCATGTTATTTCAAATGGTGATAATGGTCGTATTGCTTGTATTCTGTCTATGGATGAAATCTTTGTGACTCTGTCTTCTATTCCGTCTAATAGTTCTCAGGGTCCAAATGGTTTTGGTGCAGGTTTTCTTAAAAGCTGTTGGGAGATTGTTAAAGTGGATATCTTTGAAGCTATTTCGGATTTTTTCCTCTCTAAGCAGTTGCCTCGGTTCTACTACAGCCTCTTTCATTGTTTTACTCCCGAAGGTTGATGTGCCTATTGGGTTTGATAATTTCAGACCGATTAGCCTATGTTCGGTGTTCTATAAAATTTGTTCTAAAATTCTTGTTAATCGTTTAACGAGTCTTCTTCCTAGCATGATCTCTCTAGAGCAAGGTTCTTTCATTCCAGGATGCAGCATTTTTGAAAATATTTCCCTTACGCAGGAAATGGTCCATTCTATTAACAAGAAAGCTCATGGTGGTAATATTATTCTCCAAGTGGATATGGCGAAAGCATATGATCGGGTTGATTGGTCTTTTCTTTTGGAGGTCCTTCGCACATTTGGATTTTCTACTCAGGTTTGTGATTTAATTCAGGCTTGTATCTCCTGTCCATGGTATTATGTTATGATGAATGGAACCCCTAAGGGTTTTTTCCAGGGAAGTCGTGGTTTCCGCCAGGGGGATCCTCTTTCCCCCTATCTGTTCATTATTCTTCAAGAAGTCCTTTCTAGACTTCTTAAGAATAGTGTTGTGGATGAAAGATTTGGACAATTTTCTCAAGCCAGAGGTACGGTTCAAATTTCACATCTTATGTATGCTAATGATGTGATGATCTTCACAAATGGTAGCACGAGGTCTGTTCAGGAACTCCTATCTATCTTTCAGAAGTATGAGACTTGGTCTGGCCAGAGTATTAAGAGAGAAAAGACTGATGTTCTTTTTTCTCAAAATATTCCTTCGGGTCGTAAGAGAGCTATTAAGCGTATGACTGGGTATTTGGAGGGCTCTGTCCCTTTCAAAAATTTAGGAGTGCCTATTATTTCGGGGTGGCTCAAGCAAGTTCACTTGGAGGAGATGGTCATAAAAGTCCGTAATAAAATCAGTGGCTGGAAGATGAAGCTTCTTTCTTCGGGAGGTCGTCTTATCCTCCTAAGGCATGTGCTTTCTAGCATGGCTCTTCATTTGTTTGTTGTCCTCCAGGTCCCTAAATCTATTATCAAGGAGCTGCATCACTTAATGAACACTTCCTTTTGGGGAGAGGCTAGCAGGAAAGGTAAGAAAAAATGGGGAGCTTGGAAGAACATTTGTCTTCCAGTGAATGAAGGTGGGTTGGGTTTGTGTCACCTAGATGATATGTAGAAGGCTTTGCATATGAGGTTCGCTTGGAATTTAATCCAAGCTAATTCGTTATGGGCTCGGTTCTTCAAAGATAAATATGTGGGCTCTAAACCTTGGACTCTTATTGATGCGAATAAAGGCACGAGATTTTGGAAAATGATTGCTAAATTTATTCCTTTGATTCTTAAAAATTCTAAGTGGCAGCTCAGGGAAGGCTACCTTTTCATCTGGTGTGATAAGTGGCGGGATCGGGGTCCCTTGTATTCTGATCTTCCGGTGGTGGGTTGTCCTTTACTTAAAGTTAAGGACTGTCAATTGTCTAATTCTTGGGATGTGGGCTTCTTGGTTAGTTTGGTGGGCCAGGATCATGTGAATGATATTCTGGAATCTTTAGCAGTTTGCAAGGGAGGATCGGATGTTTTGGTATGGATGAAGCAAGATAGTGGTTGTTTCTCTACAAAACCAGCGTGGGATTGTATCCGTATTAGGGGTTCTTCTATGAATGGGCATCCTTGGATGTGGCATAATTTGCTCCCTTTGAAGGTTTCGGTTTCTATGTGGAAGGCTTGGCATAATGCTTTCAGTGTGGATGATCGTCTCCGTCGTGTAGGGGTGCCAACTGTTTCTAAGTGTGGTCGCTACGATGCTAGTAATTATGAGGATCAAAATCATATTTTGTTTGGAGTAGATTTTGCTGCGCAGATCTGGCGCTATTGTGGAGCTATCTTTGGGTTACCACTTCGTGGTAATTGGAAAGAGACAGTGTCCCTTTGGTTTTGTCGAGCATCTTCCTCTTCTCAGGTTGGTATTATTGTGGGCCTACTTCATTCTCTTCTTTCTTGGCGTCTTTGGCGTTGTAGATGTGTTGCTCGCATGGAAGGTCGGCTTGAGTCTTTTAATTTGGTTTGGCATTCGATTGTTCATGAGATTCGCGCAATTTGCCAGGGCATTCTCTAAGTTTCGAAGTGCTCTAGGCATGATTCTCAAATTTTACAATCTTTGCTTACTCGCCTCTTGCTCCGCCATGGTGATGCTCGAGGTTGGTGGCCTGGCGCAAACCCTCTCAGGGTTGTTTTACGTCAAACACTGATGCTAGTAGCTTTGGGAATCCTGGGCCGTCTGGGGATGGTGGTATTATCAAAGATGATCATAGTAATTTACTTCATGCTTTTGCGTCTCCTCTTGGGATTGGTTCGAATAATAGAGCTGAATTATTAGCTTTGCTATATGGCCTTAAAGCTTGCAAAGCTCTAAGAATTGGTTACGTGGAAGTTGAACTTAACTCGCAAGTGGTGGTTTCGTGGTGGAAACAACGACGATGTGGGGTTTGGTACCTTGAGAATTTTTGGGAGGAGATTCTTGGTCTTTTGGATTCGATGATCTACTCTGTTTGTCATGTATTCAGAGAAGGTAATAAAGTTGTTGATTTACTTGCAAAGAATGATGCGCTTGGTCATCACATGGAGCAGCAAGTGATTGGGAAATGCCGAGGTTGTCGAGAGGTTTAATCCGCTTGGACAAGCTGGGTATTCCCTCGTTACTCTGTCGCTAATTTTTTCTTTTATTGTTGCTTTTTCAGGCTTGTTTAGTTCTTTTGAGTTTTATTAGTTTATTGGCTTAGGCTTGTTAGATGTTTTGTTTTTTTGGCTTATTTTGACACTTGGTTTTGGATTAGTTTATAGCCTTTATCCTGTAAGTCCCTAAGTATAATGATGTTACCACAGTATTCCTCCACCATAAGTGAGAGCTTATTAATAAATTTGGGATAGAGCTGCTATGTGTGTGGCAACCGGCTCTTCTAAAAAAAATATATTATTTTGAGATTTGAAAAAGTTGAATTGTTTATTATATTTTGTATGAGAATTTGTGAAAATTATAATGATAAAAAGAGATGAGATAGATTTAAATAGTCAGTTGGGATGTAGATCCCATGATAAACTCCATGCCTCCATTACAACTTTTTGAATTACTACATGTATCTTTAAGAAATTTTCTATCAACAAAAAAATCTTATAAAAATAAAATTCATAAATTGATAGGATTAAATTTGATAAGTTGTATCTATTTTACAATAAATAAGATTTTATAAGTTTAAAACAAAAAGAAGGGCATAAAGCTGGCGACGTCGAGATTACAAAAGATCTTTTTCGCAATTCTATTTGTTGACACACGTAATTCGATTTAAATTTTTTATAACTAATATAATATATACGTACCACAATAAATAATATACTGATACACGAAATTCGCAAGTACGGAGCAAAACTACTCATGAGATCGTAATCAATTAACATGAATTAAATGATCCAAGCAGTGATAATAATGCAAGGAAGTTGATCAATAGTATGTACAAATATGTAATTAAACCCAAAAAAAGAAAAAGAAAAAAGAGTTCCCCTTAATTAATTTTATTTATAACGCATAAATCAATTAAAAGGTCCAGTTTCCATTTGCATAAGGTACTGCGCATGCACATGCATTCAAATTACGTAAATACATTTGATAAGTTCTAAGTTCTTTAATTACTATTTTAAAGGACATGAAAAAAAATCCATTACACTTATGTACATCTATATAGATATAATATGATATATGTATGCATGTATATATGTATGTATCATGTATTGTACTTGTTGGGGTGTATGTGGAAACTAGTTTTGAAGTTAAAAATTGAGAAACAGAGTGTTTGCTCAACTTGCGCTCGAGCGAAGCTCAACCCGTGAGTTTGCTCAACAGTGGGCTCGAGCGAAGCTCAACCTGTGAGTTTGCTCGAGTCTCGTGCGACACTGACCTTGAGAGAGACACAAACCCTAGTGTTCGCTCGAACTCCGCTCGAGCCAATGTTGTTTTGGCCGTTTACTCGATATGTCGCTCAAGCGAAGAATGCAAATTTTGCCAAATTAGGATTTCTAGCACCGTTTGCTATGTATATGTCATATTTGACTTGCTTTATACGATTTTTAGTATATTTTGAGAGAAAACAATTGTCTAGTGAGTGCACATTGTGTGTGAGAGCAAAAAGTCCTAAAAAGTGTGAGTTGAGATTGAGTGATTGCTCTGGTTAATAAGATTTCTGCAGTTCTGTAGACGTAGGCAACACGTATATTGTGCGTCTTGTGCTTGATTGTAATTACTTTTATTTTATTTGTCATCGTTTGTGTGTATATGTTTTGCACAACATTTCACAACATTATGTATGTATTGAGATGGATGCATGGTACTTGAGGTAATTATACTAATTAATTAAAACTTGTGGATGATGATAATACAAAGTGAGGGTAGCAGACGAGCTTGGAGCTGGCAATATTGGAAAATGAGATAAATTTGCTATGATGGTATCGATGATAACATCAATTATGATCGGTCTTTTCTTATGCTTATTCATTATGATTTTCCATAGTAAGGCTTTGATATTCTCTTCAAGCAAACCTATCCTAGAAGAAGTGAACAAGCTCTCAAATCTCAATGTACTTGTCGTAAGACTTGCCATTCGTGGAATAGAACTGGGAATAGCACGAGCCCTCGTCGGCGTCTGCGAAGCAGATGCTACCATTGGCGCTTCCGTCACTTCGGGCAGAGCGGTGACCCCCTTGTTCCAAATCGATGTGGTGGGCCATTTCTACTGTCGACATTGTGACTATAACCTAGGAGCGGAAAAGTCTTTCGATTGAGGAAACAAAACAAAGAACGCATCAAATGCCTTGAAAAGATAGGAGCTTTGGGTTCTGCATATGCTTCTTTGAGTAATGAGAGAAAATCTAAGTGATTTAAAAAAGTGGGTATTGGACTAGATGACCCATCTTCAAGTCCATTATTGTTGGTTGCAAAAACTAAGATAAAAATAAAATAAAATAAGATGTAGAGAATTGAAAGTTTACATGGAGAGTTTTGCAGAATTTTAGGCCAAAGACATTAAAAGAATGCAGGGAAAGAAAGAGAGAAAACAGAGGAGGCCGAATTAGACAGTTTCAAGGTGTTGAAGAATTGTTTTAGAGAGAGAGAGAGGAAGAGAGACTCGTGCTTTTGAAGAAGTCTGGGACTGAGGCACTACCAAGACAGAATAGAAACGTTCAGTGGGTGCACTGAAAAGCAGAAACAGCAGATTTCACTGATAAAGAAGCTGAACTAAAAAACAAAAACAGAACTGCTTCCCAGCAGTCGGGCTGAGAATCCCACTAAATCAGCCTTCTACTCAACTGAAGCCACATAGGAAAATACACGATAATTTCAATACGCTTACCCATAGAGAATCAAAGAGCCATATGCCCTCTCAGCCCTTTCCCTTCTAGATCGACCCCTTCTGCCCCTCTCTTCCTCGTTGCCTCTCATTGCAACGCCTCAGTCCGATGCCGACGCAAGCATCTGAGTCCGACGCCTACACCGACACAAGTGCCCCTCTATAAATTGCACCGCCCATCTTGTCCTCGCTGCCCCTCTCCTCCTTCTCATTTACACCACCCCTCTCTTCATTGCTGCCTCTCTTTGCACCACCCCAATCTTAATCTGACACTGACGCAGCTCAGAAAGTCCTACGCCGACGCAACCAGTTGTCCAGACAGATTTCATGGCTAACACTTAGATTAGGTTTGGATGTTGAGATAAGATGAGAATTTTTGAAAATTTTGTGAATAGTATTAAGATAAAAGTTTAAAATATTATTTTTTAATATTATTATTGTTTTGGGATTTGAAAAAGTTAAATTAAAATTTGAAAAAGTTGAATTGTTTATTATATTTTATATGGGGATTTGAAAAAGATGTAATGATGAAATGAGATGAGATAGAGATGAGAAATCTCATCTCTCCCCCCAAACATAACCTTAGATTTCAGATTTCATGGCCAACTAGCATAAGAAGTCTGAAGTTGCATATCCTAAAGTCAGATATGTGGGTTGGGTGCTTAAACTAAACAGGGAACAATGAGGAAGAGGTTGTTTTACAAATAAAGTAGAATCCAAACAATACTACAGAAAAAAATATGAAATAGACTTTTCAGCATCAATACCTTTTCACCGATTGTCACCAAAATGAATTTCCAAGAAATAAACTAGGCAGATATCAGTAACAAGATGAATGTCATTCATAGGGAGAACTCACTTCTTTACTCTTTAATTTATGACCTGAGATTAAAAGACGTACACAAGTATGTTCAGGCCCAGCTAAAGTTATCATGCAACATAAATTACACTCATTCCTACATCTTATTCCACACTCTTTGTTTAATACATTTGCAGATTCACTACAAACAAACCATGCATTGCAGGGCTCTTGGTTGTAATTATAAAGACTGCTATGTAGCTAGTACAAACTTTCTTCCTAAATTGTCATCTAGAATGGTAGACAACAACAACCCATGAACAAACTTACATCTTTTTGCCTTCTCTTCCTGATCCTTAATAGAGAGCGGAGATGACTGAACATTTCTGTTACACAAAAAAAAGCAATTCAGATAAGGCCAGAAAAATAATTATTTCAGGCCAATAAGGAAATGGTTCAACATAAACTTTTTTTTTATAAGTATGTTTCAACATATAAACTATGATGAATTGGCAGAAGAGTAAAAAGGTAGAATCTCTCTATAACATGTCTTTTGTAGTTGTGTAGGATCACCTAAGTTTTGTAGCCACAATCAATTTTATTTCTTAAGGACAGAAATGACATACCAGAAATGCTGGTCAAAGGGCATACCAGAAATCGAAAGGAAAGGTGATGAAAGGGCTTCGGGTTGAGCTTCAGGGGGGGTGCGAAGGGGCTGAGAGGCTACATAAACCACTTCGGGTTGAACTTCGAGGGGATGCGAGGCGGCTGAGATGTGACAGAAAGGGCTTTGGACACGACGGAAAGGGCTTCGAGGGGGTGCGATTCGTGGGGCTCAAATCAGCTTCAAGAAATTGTGAAGAAGAAATTGCAGGCATGCGAGGGCCCTGAAGCCTGAAATCGCGAAGAGAGATAGATAATTTCTGATGTAGTGCTGGTCTAGGATAAGTGTGGCGGAAGTCCTAGGTGTTGCTATGTGATTGGGAGGCTGTTATTTGACTAAAACCAGCCCAAGTACCAGTTTTAAGGAATTCCAAAACAAAAGGAATTCCAAAACAAAAAACGAACGGAAAAACATAAAGAGAAAAGAAAGAGCTGTTGGAAAACGAAATGGGTGCAGATGAGAATAGAAATGGTCACGGGGGCAAGAAGCAAATGAAAAAAAAAAAAAAAGGAGGAAAGAAATATCATAGCAGAATGCACACGTCAAGCATGACTTAAAAAATGGTGTCTAACAACGGTGGCTATAACATTTTTCTATTAAGAATATCTTAGAATATCTATGAACAGTAGTAAAATAATTTATGAATAGTAGTAAAATAATTTGAATTAAGATGTTTTATTGAGTTTTGAAAAAGAGAGAGAATAATTTGAATAAAATTATTATAAAGTTAAAAAATTATTCGAATATAATCTTTTAATATTATTTTTATTTTAAATTTTGAAAAAGTTATATTATTTTTTGTGTTTTGTTTAGAAGTTTAAAAAAATTGTAATGATTAGATGAACAAATTGAATATTTAAAATGAAAATAGTATTTTATATTTAAATAACGTTTAAAAATAAAATATTTGAAAAAATCTGAAAATATTCATTTTTTTCGTATATATAATTCATATTTGTTATTAGGAGTGGGTGTGGGATCGAGATGGCAATCATATGTGCATACATAAACTTATAAAATTAGATTATTACTATCTGATTGGGGTGTAACTCTTGGATTTTTCGTGGTTGGGTCTTGCATCTAGGAGTTATGGCAAGTATCACTTTATGATCAATTGATGATCACTAACAGAATCAGGGTACATGGGCTGGTATGATTTTTGGTGGAACAGCACTTCAAACCTTATTACTGGTCATCATTGCCATACGATGTGACTGGGGAAGAAGAGGTAAAACACCCTCTAAATTCTCATGTCATTTCCGAGTTTTCTTCGGTTTCTGTGCATAATAAATTAATAAAACGAAAAATATTTATGCATTTTTAAAATATATTAAAAAATATATAAAAGAAATTTAAGACCCATGCAAAAGAGACGAACGTTTTCACGATGTACCTATCTTTTTTTTACATCCATATCAATCTATATCTAACGTCGCAACATTCGTTTGGTGGGCTTGTAATTGCAGGCAGAAAAGGCAATCCTACATCTAATGAAGTGGGCAGCGGGACACGTAGCAGTGATATTGCTAGCTGTAACACACCAACAATTTCATGAGTGCTATTACTGAGTTCTTAAATGAATATATACACACGAAATGTAGTTGAGTTTATTAATATACCTAATAAATGTAGTTAGTTAATTTCATATATAGGATTTGGGTCCAAAATGGGTATATAGCTGGTCATGATCAGATTCAGCGTATTCTTAAAATAAAAAATTGATATAAATATCCAAGATAAACAATATTAAATAAAGAATTTAGTAAAAATCAAGGGGAAAAAACTTCAAAAAAGTAAACGAAAATTATTATTTAATGCTCTTTTGAAATTGGATGCACAAATTATATAACAATATATATATATATATTCATTGTAAAAAAACTGTTTATTTATGAATAATTATTTTCTGTAAAAATAATTATTTTTTATTAAAATAAATTTATTTTTATTATATATAATCATTATTATTATAAATAACTAATCACAGATATGCAATTTTTTTTCTTTTTATAGTATGTATAGCATAAAAATCGTAGCTTGCATGCGTATGGCTAATATTTTTGATAGAGAAGTAGACAAAACCTTGACCACATCTTGCAAACGATCGATCCAGATGATTCTAACTTTGTGATGAAGTAACGTACACCGGTAGTACTGTAGTACCTGTCTTTCGAGCTCTCTCATTCAGTCATTTTCGTAATAATTTTACTTTCTTAACTATATATATATATATATATATGCATGCGGTCTAGGCTCCTGATGTAGTCATGTCAGTCGTACGTATAATAATCTGTATGGCGGGCGCAGATGGTTACAAGAAACTTGTGCTAAGCAGTGACCCCAGTTGTATGTATATGTCTGTGTCGATCAGTGTTATATTTCTTTGCGATAGCTTTGGCTTCCCGGCCCCGGTATAGGTGCAGATTAACCGCCCTGCCTCCAGAAAGACGATGGGAAATTGCAGCTCATACGTGGCTTCACGACACCCCACTAAAACTCATCATGATTTCCTTTTAGCTTAAACGATAAAGACTAAATTTATTAATCCACCTCATAAATATTTCCAATATGTGTTATCTATAGATGCACATATATGTTTAAGTTAAGTGTCCGAGAAATTAATGTCCACTGCAGATGAGTATTAATTACTTGTATGTAGGGGTGTAAATTTAAGTCAGAAAATCGATAAATCGGACCGACTCGGACCGGTTTTATCGATTTTTAACCGAATCGGTCCGGAACCGGTTCTTAAATTTCATAAACAGGCCAGAACCGATCTGGTTTCGGTTTTGAGATTTTCTGGACCGGACCGAACCGGATCAGACCGGTTAATAAAATATATATATAAAATAATATTTTATATATAAGTTTTATAAAAAAATATTTTTTATATATTAATATATAAGTTTTATATAATTTATAATTTTATGTGAAATATATATAATATAATTATATATCATATATGAAATAATTTCATACTATAATTTATAAATTATAACATAAAATGTTAATCTTAAAAATGAAAATGTAATTGATCATATATTATATAGTGATACTAATAGTCTAATATTAATATTATTAGATTAATATTAATACTATTAGTCTAATATTATACTAATATCAAATTTATATTTTAAAAAAATCGAAAAACCGGACCGGACCGAACCGGAAACCGGTATAACCGGAAATACCGGTTTAGGAGGGTAATCGGTGCATAATCAGTTTTGAAAAATACAAAATTGGTCATACCGGTTCGGTCTAAAATTTTGTTCAAAATCAGATCGGACCGGACCGGATACATTCCTACCTGTATGTTTCAAAAAAAAAAAAAAATTACCTGTACGTCCCAGTCAATTGACCGACCGTACCGCTATAAATCTCAAGCCAAATGGTTAATCTCCAAGAGACCGACTCTCTGAAGTTTGAGCTCTCTCTCTCTCTCTCGAGTCCTAGAATTCATAAACATAGATAAACAAACAAAGCTACTGAAAGATGTCTCGCAAGGCTTTGACAGAGGATGTGAAAGTTCCCTTACTGAAAGATTTAGATTCAACTGCTCCGTCAAAAGATGATGGACAAAATGATGATCTTGCGAGGAGGGTGTGGATTGAATCAAAGAAGCTGTGGCACATACTGGGTCCATCAATCTTCAGCCGCCTCGCCTCCTACTCTATGCTGGTCATCACCAATGCCTTCGCCGGCCACTTGGGTGAACTTGACCTCGCTGCCATCTCCATTGCCAATAATGTCATCGTCGGCTTCGACTTTGGGCTTTTGGTATACTTTCTTTCTCATTACTTGACATACACAGGGTAATACTTTTTCTTTGGTTCCTGATCATGAACAGAGAGAAAACAAAGGACGTTGAAACAAATATTCTTTCATTTCCAGAATAATTCCAGTCATGTTTTCAATATTTCGCTTTCTTGTCTGATCTATTGCTTATAGTCAGCCTTTTTTCTTCCTTTTATGGTTTTGTTTATCAGCTGGGAATGGCAAGCGCTTTAGAAACCTTATGTGGGCAAGCTTTCGGGGCAAAAAAGTCTACATGTTAGGTGTATATATGCAACGATCATGGATCGTTCTGTTTGTGTGTTGCGTCCTGCTTTTGCCTATCTATCTCTTTGCCACTCCGGTGTTAAAGCTATTGGGACAGCCTTCAGATGTAGCGGAGTTATCGGGGATAGTGTCTTTGTGGATGATTCCATTTCATTTTAGCTTTGCATTTCAGTTCCCTCTGCAAAGATTCTTACAGAGTCAACTCAAAACTGGGGTCATTGCTTGGGTGACTCTTGCAGCGCTACTGGTACATGTGATTGTGAGTTGGCTGTTAGTGTATGGGCTTCACCTCGGAGTTGTGGGTACTGCCATTACTATAAACTTTTCTTGGTGGATTTTGGTGTTCGGTCTTCTCGGTTATACAGTTTGTGGCGGTTGCCCTCTTACATGGACTGGTTTCTCCATTGAAGCCTTTTCTGGACTCTGGGAATTCGTTAAACTCTCTGCTGCTTCAGGCGTCATGCTTTGGTACCTCTCTCAAGATTTTCCAGCTTCTATTTCCCTTTCTATTTTAAAAACTTAAGATTGTTTCTTTTTATTCGAATTTGCAGCTTAGAGAATTGGTATTATAAAATACTGATACTAATGACTGGAAATCTGAAGAATGCAAAGATCGCCCTGGATGCTTTGGCCATATGGTAATTAAGCTCTCTTTGACATTAATAAGTGATTTAAATTTGGTATTAGCTTAGGTATCATGTAAATATATTAATGTAGACGAGATTATGCATGTGCGTACAATATGTGGATCACATGCAATTCAAATATGCATATGCTATTTTATTATCGGAAAATAATATATAAAGTGTTAGGTACGAGAGTCTTGCACTCTTTTTTTTTTTTTTTT
>QEOT01003128.1:55665-67733 GCA_003123785.1 Pterocarya stenoptera
AAATATATATATAATATTATTTTCTGTGCAGAAAATATTTGTCGTCTTCGTCATTAATTATATATTTATCTAATTGAAAATGGATCCAATGAACCAGAAAATATCATTTGTCGTTTTGGTTATTAACTTATCTAATTCAAATATGGATTCAATGGGCCAGTAATACGGCACCATTCTTTTCGCCATTATTTATGCAAAGACAGTCGTTGTAACCTCTAAAAACAAAAGAGACGTAAGTTGTCCGTGATCAAGATGATTAAATATATATTTTTAGGGTCCCAAATTAAATATAGTTTTGGTAGTACTTAACTTATAAAGATATATTTGTCAGTGTCTAAATTAAATATATTCAGCTAATTCTCACCTCAAGATTTTGGTCCTTAATTTGATCTTAGCCCCTAGTACTCATGTCTTCATGTTGGCATGTCACAACAGCAATTGCCCATGGACTATTTATTTATTTTTCAATAGGAAAATACTCTACCCACAAATGTATTAAATAAAAATAATCTCGCAAATTGACGTGTTTTAATGTAGTACGTCAAATTGTAAAGAATTTACTTTTATTATAAAGTAAGCCATCTAACATATTATACAAAACCACATCAATTTATAAATTTAATTTTTATGTAATCTATTTGTATATGTAACTGTTCTTTTTAACAACCCTACCTAGCTAGCTTTTGTAGCTCATGATCATGATGTGGGTCTTCAATCTATGGTCATCTTATGATGATTCCCTTCTTTTATTAGCTCAATTATGTGTCGTGATGTCTTGTCTTAGGACAGGCCTTGGATGGATATCTTTTTCCCTGATTGTTTAAGGGAATCTCAAAGGAAAATGCCTGACAGACATCATTAAAATCCGTATATGCAACACGGCTCATCCCGGCAAAAAGTTGCTCAGTATGCATGTGATGATGATCAGGATGAAAGAGAAAAATGTACATGAGCTGTCTACATTTTTCCATTTATACTAATTAGTATGAAGTATCCCTGCAGGCCTGCGAGAATATTCATGTCATCTTGTTTCGCTATTTCCTTTTTGTTGAGGCTGATCTTTCACCTTAAGTACTCCATTTGTACGTACTCAAGCAGCTTGTTGTGATCGATAATATTACAGAGTGAGGGTCGCAAATGAGCTTGGAGCTGGAAATGGAAAAGGAGCTAAATTTGCTACCATAGTATCGGTGGTAACATCAATAATAATCGGGCTCTTCTTCTGCTTACTCATTATGTTTGTTCACGATGAGTTAGCTTTGATATTCACTTCAAGCAAACTTGTCTTGGAAGAAGTCAACAAGCTTTCTGTCCTTTTAGCTTTCACTGTTCTTCTGAACAGTGTGCAGCCAGTTCTCTCTGGTATGGTATATTACTTCCTTTTTTTTTAGACATGTATGTTTGTATGAGTTTTGTTTTGCCCTAATTATATGGAATTTGGTTCCTTTTTGTTTAGGCGTGGCCGTTGGGTCGGGATGGCAATCATATGTGGCATACATCAACTTAGGTTGCTACTATCTGGTTGGGGTGCCTATGGGTTTTTTCATGGGATGGGTCTTCCATCTAGGAGTTATGGTACGTACTGTTCTTTCATCCATCGACTCACATGAACGAAAAGCTAGCTAGAACTCAATAAAGTTGGAAAGATTATAAACCGTAACAACATGTCATGCTAACGTTAGACGAAAACAAAACTCATGAATATATCTGCAGGGAATGTGGGCTGGAATGATTTTTGGTGGGACAGCACTTCAAACTTTGATATTGGCCATCATTACCATAAGATGTGATTGGGAAAAGGAGGTAATTAAAAGTGAACCCTCTAAATTATTCTGGCAGTATTTCTTCTGCTTTCTGTCCACACTGCATGTGACTGAGTTCATAATTTTCTTTGTTGTGCTTTAATTGAAATTGCAGGCAGAAAAAGCAAACAAGCAGCTTAAGAAGTGGGCAGCCAACACTAGCAAGAACCACGGCAATGTGGTTTCGGATAACGAGATATAGTCGAGTATTAAGATCGTTTATAATTAATTTCCAATCCAAATTATAATTTTTTTAATTCAGAGAGATAAACTTTCAGTAATTAATAGATTCTACAAAAAAGTTAAAAACTAGTAGCTAGTGAACAATGTGAGCCCTAACAATAAACACATGAATCGGGTTAGCATATTGTGTACGTCTATATCTTTGAATCGTAGAAATTAAGAGTTTGGGTCAGAAAAATGATCTAGGCCTGGATTGTTATTCTTGTACTATCAATAAATTTCGCTGGCATTAAAATTTCGTTTGGCTTAGTTGGCAAAGTTAAAATGGAAGGTGGAAGGTAATAGAAACTCTAAATTTTTTCATGCTTGTTTGGTTAATAAGAGGTACAAGCGCATATCTGGCATGAGAGCTGCAGATGGGATCATGTTTGAGTTGCCAGAAGCCATCCATCAGGAAGCGGAAGAGTACTTCTCTGGTTTTCTTCAAGCGGATCCTCCCCGTGTTTTGCCGGACCTGTCTTATCTTATCTCGCATGTTATTTCAAATGATGATAATGGTCATATTGCTTGTATTCCGTCTATGGATGAAATCTTTGTGACTCTATCTTCTATTCCGTCTAATAGTTCTTCGGGTCCAAATGGTTTTGGTGCAGGTTTTTTTAAAAGCTGTTGGGAGATTGTTAAAGTGGATATCTTTGAAACTCTTTCGGACTTTTTTCCTCTCTAAGCAGTTGCCTCGGTTCTACTCGGCCTCTTTCATTGTTTTACTCCCGAAGGTTGATGTGCCTATTGGGTTTGATAAGTTCAGACCAATTAGCCTATGTTCGGTGTTCTATAAAATTTGTTCTAAAATTCTTGTTAATCGTTTGATGAGTCTTCTTCCTAGCATGATCTCTCTAGAACAAGGTTCTTTCATTCTGGGATGCAGCATTTTTGAAAATATTTCCCTTACGCAGGAAATGATCCATTCTATTAAGTTCAGACCAATTAGCATATGATCGGTTTGATTGGTCTTTTCTTTTGGAGGTCCTTTGCACATTTGGATTTTCTACTCAAGTTTGTGATTTAATTCAGGCTTGTATCTCCTGTCCATGGTATTATGTTATGATGAATGGAACCCCTAAGGGTTTTTTTCAGGGAGGTCGTGGTTTGCGCAAGGGGGATCCTCTTTCCCCCTATCTGTTCATTATTCTTCAACAAGTCCTTTCTAGACTTCTTAAGAATAGTGTTGTGGATGAAAGATTTGGACAATTTTCTCAAGCCAGAGGTACGGTTCAAATTTTACATTTTATGTATGCTGATGATGTGGTGATCTTCACAAATGGTAGCACGAGGTTTGCTCAGGAACTCCTATCTATCTTTCATAAGTATGAGACTTGGTCTGGCCAGAGTATTAAAAGAGAAAAGACTAATGTTTTTTTTTCTCAAAATATTCCTTCGGGTCGTAAGAGAGCTATTAAGCGTATGACTAGGTATTCGGAGGGCTCTTTCCCTTTCAAATATCTAGGAGTGCCTATTATTTCGGGGAGGCTCAAGCAAGTTCACTTGGAGGAGATGGTCATAAAAGTTTGTAATAAAATCAGTGGCTGGAAGATGAAGCTTCTTTTTTTGGGAGGTCATCTTATCCTCCTAAGGCATGTGCTTTGTAGCATGGCTCTTCATTTGTTTGTTGTCCTCCAGGTCCCTAAATCTATTATCAAGGAGCTACATCACTTAATGAACACTTCCTTTTGGGGAAAGGCTAGCAGGAAAAATAAGAAAAAATGGGTAGCTTGGAAGAACATGTGTCTTCCAGTGAATGACGGTGGGTTGGGTTTGCGTCACCTAGATGATATGTAGAAGGCTTTGCATATGAGGTTCGCTTGGAATTTAATCCAAGCTAATTCGTTATGGGCTCGATTCTTGAAAGATAAATATGTGGGCTCTAAACCTTGGACTCTTATTTATGCGAATAAAGGCACGAAATTTTGGAAAATGATTGCTAAATTTATTCCTTTGGTTCTCAAAAATTCTAAGTGGCGGCTTAGGAAAGGCTACCTTTTCTTCTGGTGTGATAAGTGGCGGGATCGGGGTCCTTTGTATTCTGATCTTCCAGTGGTGGGTTGTCCTTTACTTAAAATTAAGGACTATCAACTGTCTAATTCTTGGGATGTGGACTTCTTGGTTAGTTTGGTGGGCCAGGATCATGTGAATGATATTCTGGAATCTTTAGCAATTTGCAAGGAAGGATTGGATGTTTTGGTATGGATGAAACAAGATAGTGGTTGTTTCTCTACAAAACCAGCGTGGGATTGTATCCATACTAGGGGTTCTTCTATGAATGGGCATTCTTGGATGTGGCATAATTTGCTCCTTTTGAAGGTTTTGGTTTCTATGTGGAAGGCTTGGCATAATGCTTTCAGTGTGGATGATCGTCTTTGTCGTGTAGGGATGCCAACTGTTTCTAAGTGTGGTTGCTACGATGCTAGTAATTATGAGGATCAAAATCATGTTTTGTTTGGAGTAGATTTTGCTACGCAGATCTGGCGCTATTGTGGAGCTATCTTTGGGTTACCGCTTCGTGGTAATTGGAAAGAAACAGTGTCCATTTGGTTTCGTCGAGCATCTTCCTCTTCTCAGGTTGGTATTATTGTGGGCCTACTTCCTTCTCTTCTTTCTTGGCATTTTTGGCGTTGTAGATGTGTTGCTCGCATGGAAGGTCGGCTTGAGCCTTTTAATTTGGTTTGGCCTTCGATTGTTCATGAGATTCGCACAATCTGCCAGGGCATTCTCAAAGTTTCGAAGTGCTCTAGGCATGATTCTCAGATTTTACAATCTCTGCTTATCTCGCCTCTTGTTTCGCCAAGGCGATGCTCGAGGTTGGTGGCATGGCGCAAACCCTCTCAGGGTCGTTTTAAGTTAAACACTGATGGTAGTAGCTTTGGGAATCCTGGGCCGTCTGGGGATGGTGGTATTATTAGAGATGATCATGGTAATTTACTTCATGCTTTTGCGTCTCCTCTTGGGATTGGTTCGAATAATAGAGCTGAATTATTAGTTCTGCTGTATGGCCTTAAAGCTTGCAAAGCTCTAAGAATTGGTTACGTGGAAGTTGAACTTGACTCGCAAGTGGTGGTTTCGTGGTGGAAACAACGACGATGTGGGGTTTGGTACCTTGAGAATTTTTGGGAGGAGATTCTTGGTCTTTTGGATATGATGGTCTGCTCTGTTTATCATGTATTCAGAGAAGGTAATATGGTGCACTTGATCATCACATGGAGCAGCAAGTGATTGGGGGAGTGTCGAGGTTGCCAAGAGGTTTAATCCGCTTGGACAAGCTGGGTATTCCCTCGTTACACTGTCGCTAATTTTTTCTTTTATTGTTGCTTTTTCAGGCTTGTTTAGTTCTTTTGAGTTTTGTTAGTTTATTGGCTTAGGCTTGTTAGATGTTTTTTTTTTTGGCCTATTTTGACACTTGGTTTTGGATTAGTTTATAGCGTTTATCCTGTAAGCTCCTAAGTGTAATAATGTTACCACATTATTCCTCTACCATAAGTGAGGACTTATTAATAAATTTGGGACGGAGCTGCTATGTGTGTGGCAACCTGCTCTTCTAAAAAAAAATAATTATTGTATTAGGATTTGAAAAAGTTGAATTGTTTATTATATTTTGTGTGAGAATTTATTAAAATTATAATGATAAAAAGAGATGAGATAGATTTAAATAGTCAGTTGAGATGTAGATCCCATGGTAAACTCCATGTCTCCATTACAACTTTTTGAATTACTACATGTATCTTTTAAGAAATTTTCTAGTAACAAAAAAATCTTATAAAAATCAAATTTATAAATTGATATATTTTATTGCGATACATTAAAATTATAAAATTTTATTTATTGTAAAATATATCCCACTTATCAAATTTAACCTTATCAATTTATAAATTTTAATTTTATAAGATTTTCTTTACGAATCACTAGTTTTCATATATTTTAAATTTTTACATGCAGTAATATCATTGCATGCTTGTCGCATCAATTCTGATTCATAAAGACAAGAATCGTGGAAAGTGGCGTTTATCGTGTCTTGACATATAGGCTCTAGCATTGGTGTAAGATCAGTCTCATAAAAATAAAAACGAGAAGAATACTATTTGTAGTCGTAAAATATTGTATAATTTAAAAAAAAAATAAAAGTAAATATAAGATTGATATAAAAAATTAAATAAAATTAATTCATTTTTTAATAATAAATATCATTTTTTTCAAAATAATTATCCAGTACTTATATACACGAAATTCGCAAGTACGTAGCAAAACTTATGAGATCGTAATTAACATGAATTAAATGATCCAAGCAGTGATAATGCCGCAAGAAAGTTGATCAATAGTATGTACAAATATGTAATTAAACCCAAAAAGAAAAAGAAAAAAGAGTTCCACTTAATTAATTTTATTTATAACGCATAAATTAATTAAAAGGCCGTCCAGTTTCCATTTGCATAAGGTACTGCACATGCATTCAAATTACGTAAATACATTTGATAAGTTCTAAGTTCTTTAATTACTATTTTATAGGACATGAAAAAAATCCATTACACTTATGTACATCTATATATAATATTATGTATGTATGCATGTATATATGTATGTATCATGTATTGTATGTGTTCGGGTGTATGTGGAGATTGGTTTTGGAGCTAAGAATTAAGAAACAGAGTGTTTGCTCGACTTGCGCTCGAGCAAAGCTCAACTCATGAGTTCGCTTGACGTGCACTCGACAGTGTGCTTGAGCGGAGCTCAACTTGTGAGTTCGCTCAAGTCTCGTGCGACATTGACCTTCAGAGAGACACAAACCCTAGTGTTTGCTCGAACCCCGCTTGAGCCAATGTTGTTTTGGCCGTTTGCACGCTCGACACGTCTCGAGCAAAGAATGCAAATTTTGCCAGATTAAGATTTCTAGCATTGTTTGCTATATATATATGTCATATTTGACTTGTTTTATACGACTTTTAGCATATTTTGAGAGAGAATAATTGTCTAATGAGTGCATATTGTGTGAGAGAGCAAAAAGTCCTTAAGTGTGAGTTGAGATTAAGTGATTGGTTTGGTTAATAAAATTTCAGCAGCTCTGTAGACATAGGCAATTTGCCGAATCACATATATTGTGCGTCCTGTGCATGATCGTAATTATTTTTATTTTATTTGTCATCGTTGGTGTGTATGTGTTTTGCACAACATTTCACAACATTATGCATGTATTGAGATGGATGCATGGTACTTGAGGTAATTATACTAATTAATTAAAACTTGTGGATGGTGATAATACAGAGTGAGGGTAGCAGAAGAGCTTGGAGCTGGCAATATTGGAAAATGAGCTAAATTTTCTATGATGGTATCGATGATAACATCAATTATAATCGGTCTTTTCTTATGCTTATTCATTATGATTTTCCACAGTAAGGCTTTGATATTCTATTCAAGCAAACCCATCCTAGAAGAAGTGAACAAGCTCTCAAATCTCAATGTACTCGTCGTAGGACTCGCCATTCATGGAATAGAACTGGGAATAGCACTAGCCCTCGTCGGCGTCTGTTAAGCAAACGCTACTATCGGCACTTCCATCACTTCCGGCGTGGTGGTGACCCCCTTGTTCCAAATCGATGTGGTGGGCCATTTCTACTGTCGACATTGCGACTATAACCTAGAAGCGAAAAAGTCTTTCAGTTGAGGAAACAAAACGAAGAACGCATCAAATGCCTTGAAAAGTTAGGAGCTTTGGGTGCCACATCTACTTCTTTGAGTAATGAGAGAAAATCTAAGTGATTTAAAGAGGTGGGTATTGGATTAGGTGACCCATCTTCAACTCCATTATTGTTGGTTGCAAAAACTAAGATAAAAATAAAATAAAATAAGATGCAAAGAATTGAAAGTTTACATGGAGAGTTTTGCAGAATTTCAGGCCAAAGACATTAAAAGAATGCAGGGAAAGAAAGAGAGAAAACATAGGAGGTCGGATTAGACAATTTCAAGGTGTTGAAGAATGGTTTTAGAGAGAGAGAGAGAGAGAGAGAGAGAGAGGAAGAGAGAGACTCGTGCTTTTGAAGAAGTCTGGGACTGAGGCACTACCAAGACAGAACAGAAACGTTCAGTGGGTGCACTGAGAAGCAGAAATAGCAGATTTCACTGATAAAGAAGCTGAACTAAAAATAAAAAACAGAACCGCTTCCCAGCGGTCGAGCTAAGAATTCCACGAAATCAGCCCTCTACTTAACTAAAGCCACATAGGAAAATAAAAGGTAATTTGAATACGCTTACCCACAGAGAATCAAAGAGTCATATGCTTTCTCAGCCCTTTCCCTTCTAGATCGACCCTCTCTGCCCCTCTCTTCCTCGTTGCCTCTCGTTGCACCGCCTCAGTCTGATGCCAACGCAAGCATCTGAGTTCGATGCCTACACCGACACAAGTGCCCCTCTGTAAGTCACACCGCCCATCTTTTCCTCGCTGCCCCTCTCCTCCTTCTCATTTACACCACCCGTCTCTGCCCCTCTCTTCGTTGCTGCCTCTCTTTACACCGCCCCAATCTTAATCTGACGCCGACGCAACTCAGAAAGTCCTACGCCGACGCAACCAGTTGTCCACACAGATTTCCTAGCTAACACTTAGATTTCAGATTTCACGGCCAACTAGCATAAGAAGTCTGAGGTTGCATATCCTAAAGTCAGATATGTGGGTTGGGTGCTTAAACTAAACAGGGAACAATGAGGAAGAAGCTGTTTTACAAATAAAGTAGAATCCAAACAATACTGCAGAAAAAAAAATGAAATAGACTTTGCAGCATCAATACCTTTTCACCGGTTGTCACCAAAATGAATTTCCAAGAAATAAACTAGGCAGATATCAGTAACAAGATGAATGCATTCATAGGGAGAACTCACTTCTTCATTTTTTAATTTATGACTTAAGATTAAAAGACATACACAAGTATGTTCAGGCCCAACTAAAGTTAGCATGCAACATAAATTACACTCATTCCTACATCTTATTCCACACTCTTTGTTTAATACATTTGCAGATTCACTACAAACAAACCATGCATTGCAGGGCTCTTGGTTGTAATTATGAAGACTACTATGCAGCTATTACAAACTTTCTTCATAAATTGTCATCCAGAATGGTAGACAACAACAGCCCATGAACAAACTCGCATCTTTTTGCCTTCTCTTACTAATCCTTAATAGAGAGTGGGGATGACTGAACATTTCTGTCACACAAAAAAAAGCAATTCAGATAAGGCCAGAAAAAATAATTATTTCAGGCCAATAAGGAAATGTTTCAACATAAACTTTTTTTTATAAGTATGTTTCAACATATAAACTATGATGAATCGGTAGAAGAGTAAAAAGGTAGAATCTCTCTATAACATGCCTTCTGCAGTTGTGTAGGATCGCCTAAGTTTTATAGCCACAATCAATTTCATTTCTTATGGACAGAAATGACATACCAGAAATGCTGGTCAAAGGCCATACTAGAAATTGAAAGGCGACGGAAAGGGCTTTGGGTTGAGCTTCAGGGGGTGCGAAGGGGTTGAGAGGCGACATAAACCGCTTCGGGTTGAGCTTCGAGGGGGTGCGAGGGGGCTGAGATGTGACAGAAAGGGCTTCGAACGTGACGGAAAGGGCTTCGAGGGGGTGCGATTCGTGGGGCTCAAATCAGCTTCGAGAAATCGTGAAGAAGAGATTGCAGGCATGCGAGGGCGTTGAAGCCTGAAATCGCGAAGAGAGATAGATAATTTCTGATGTAGTGCTGGTTTAGGATAAGTGTGGTGGAAGTCTTAGGTGTTGCTATGTGATTGGGAGGCTGTTCTTTGACTAAAACCAGCCCAACCGGTTCTAAGGAATTCCCAAACAAAAAACAAAAGGAAAAACATAAAGAGAAAAGAAAAAGCTGTTGGAAAACGAAATGGGTGCAGATGAGAATAGAAATGGTCATGGGGGCATGAAGCAAATGAAAAAAAAAAAAAGAGGAAAGAAATACCACAGCAGAATGCACACGTCAAGTAGGACTTAAAAAATGGTGTCTAACAATGGTGGCTATAATATTTTTCTATTAAGAATATCTTAGAATATTTATAAACAGTAGTAAAATAATTTATAAATAGTAGTGAAATAATTTGAATTAAGATATTTTATTGAGTTTTGAAAAATGAGAGAGAATAATTTGAATAAAATTATTATAAAGTTAAAAAATTATTCGAATATAATCTTTTAGCATTATTTTTCTTTTAAATTTTGAAAAAGTTATAGTATTTTTTGTATTTTATTTAGAAGTTTAAAAAAATTGTAATGATTAGATGAACAAATTGAATATTTAAAATGAAAATAGTATTTTATATTTAAATAACGTTTAAAAATAAAATATTTGAAAAAATCTGAAAATATTCATTTTTTTCGTATATATAATTAATATTTGTTATTAGGAGTGGGTGTGGGATCGAGATGGCAATCATATGTGGCATACATAAACTTATAAAATTAGATTATTACTATCTGATTGGGGTGTAACTCTTGGATTTTTCGTGGTTGGGTCTTGCATCTAGGAGTTATGGCAAGTATCACTTTATGATCAATTGATGATCACTAAGAGCATTGGCATTGGATTGGCCAAATGCATCTTCAAATTTTAGCTAATATCACACTTTTTTACATTTGCATATTCTATTTAAATTCAATCCCCACATTGGATTAACCATTTACTCTCTCTATAATAATAAAATATTATTAAATTAATAATTTTGTTATTTAATTTTTTTATATCACATTTTATAATTCTACCAATTTAATATTAATAATAATTATATTCTAATTAAATTAATATTAAAAAAAATTATATTTTTAAAAGTCATTTAATGCTAATAACAAAAAATATTTGATTAAACTCATCAAAAATTCTATCTAAATTTCTTAATTACAAATCAAATAATATTTTTATTGGAGTGAGAAATTAATATTTTAATGTTTGCTTGGAGTGAGAAATTATTATTTTAACTTTTGGTGAATCAATTTGGTTCTCCAAATTTGGCTAATCACTGTAGCTAACATCCAAATTGTTTTAGAGATGACCAATCCAATGTGGGGACTTTTTAGCACATATTATCTAAAATTTGGCCAATCCTTAATTTTGGCCAAGCCAATGCTAGTGCCCTAACACAATCAGGGTATATGGGCTGGTATGATTTTTGGTGGAACAGCACTTCAAACCTTATTACTGGTCATCATTACCATACGATGTGACTGGGGAAGAAGAGGTAAAATACCCTCTAAATTCTCATGTCATTTCCGAGTTTTCTTCGGTTTCTGTGCATAATAAATTAATAAAACTAAAAATATTTATGCATTTTTAAAATATATTAAAAAATATATAAAAGAAATTTAAGACCCATGCAAAAGAGACGAACTTTTTCACGATGTACCTATCTTTTTTTTACATCCAGATCAATCTATATCTTACGTCGCACCATTCGTTTGGTGGGCTTGTAATTGCAGGCAGAAAAGGCAATCCTACATCTAATGAAGTGGGCAGCGGGACACGTAGCAGTGATATTGCTAGCTGTAACACACCAACAATTTCATGAGTGCTATTACTGAGTTCTTAAATGAATATATACACACGAAATGTAGTTGAGTTTATTAATATACCTAATAAATGTAGTTAGTTAATTTCATATATAGGATTTGGGTCCAAAATGGGTATATAGCTGGTCATGATCAGATTCAGCGTATTCTTAAAATAAAAAATTGATATAAATATCCAAGATAAACAATATTAAATAAAGAATTTAGTAAAAATCAAGGGGAAAAAACTTCAAAAAAGTAAACGAAAATTATTATTTAATGCTCTTTTGAAATTGGATGCACAAATTATATAACAATATATATATCATTGTAAAAAAATTGTTTATTTATGAATAATTATTTTCTGTAAAAATAATTATTTTTTATTAAAATAAATTTATTTTTATTACATATAATCATTATTATTATAAATAACTAATCACAGATATGCAATTTTTTTTTTTTTTTTTTTTTTTTTTTTTTTCATAT
>QEOT01003128.1:70550-144235 GCA_003123785.1 Pterocarya stenoptera
AAATAAATAAATCGGTTCCACTACTTTTCTTTATTATAATATGGTTATATTATATGATAAATTTAACTTTATGTTCTTGTCTGAAGAATTATTCGGCATGTTTCAAAATAGTATATTCACCTTTCAGGTTGTCGCATTCAAAATAATAGAATAATGTAGTAAGCCATTCCGTTTTCTATATAGACATACAATTAATGTTTATATATAATTGAATAATATTTTGTCAATTTGTGGACTGAGCATGTTAGTTCATGTCTCATTCGGCAGCATGACAATGAATGGTTGGGAGTTGATGATTCCTCTGGCATTCTTTGCTGCAACCGGGTACGTAATGATTCTTGGCCCTTTTGCTTCGAGCTTTTTTCTAATTATTTTAGAAGTCCTTTGGACGGAGCCCCGATCCCAAGACGTAGAGTATTGCTCATCACATTAAAAAAAAAGTAGAGAAATGCAATGAATTCAGCCTGCATGCACCCCATAAATTCTTAAAAACTTTCTAAAAATTGAGTTTTTAAAGATTTTTTTTTAAATAGAATAAACTTTATAAAAATTAATCTTGGCTCCCAAAACGAACATTAATTATCATTAGTTTGGTATTATAAGAAAATTGTTTATTAATAGTCGGATATTTTTTGTAAAAATGATTATTTTCTATTGAAACGAGTATTTTTTTATCATAAATAATTCGTTATAAATGCTCTTTTTGTTGTGGTGGCACCTGAGTTTTGGGTGGGTTGTTGTTGTACTTTGGATTTAAATTATGCTTTAAAAGGATAGACTGACTAAAATATATAGCAAATATAACAAAAGCATGCATCTGGATTAGCGTAAAAAATAGTGAAACCCCAAATGCTAGTACTCAAATTGAAGTTTTCTATCTCTAACGTCGTGTGTCATTTGTCGTAGAGCATAAAGTTATGATCGATGCTTAAGCGATTCGCTTTCTAAGGACCCAATCAAATAAAAAAATAGGATATATACTACATGACGTTCTTTAGTTATATATATTATTTTCTGTGCAGAAAATATTTGTCGTCTTGGTCATTAATTATATATTTATCTAATTGAAAATGGATCCAATGAACCAGAAAATATTATTTGTCGTTTTGGTTATTAACTTATCTAATTCAAATATGGATTCAATGGGCCAGTAAAACGGCACCATTCTTTTCGCCATTATTTATGCAAAGACAGCCGTTGTAACCTCTAAAAACAAAAGAGACGTAAGTAGTCCGTGATCAAGATGATTAAATATATATTTTTAGGGTCCCAAATTAATTATAGTTTTGGTAGTACTTAACTTATAAAGATATATTTGTCAGTGTCTAAATTAAATATAGTCAGCTAATTCTCACCTCAAGATTTTGGTCCTTAATTTGATCTTAGCCCCTAGCACTCATGTCTTCATGTTGGCATGTCACAACAGCAATTACCTATTAAAGGACTATTTATTTATTTTTCAATAGGAAAATACTCTACCCACAAATGTATTAAACAAAAATAATCTCACAAACTGACGTGTCTTAATATAGTATGTCAAATTGTAAAGAATTTACTTTTATTATAAAGTAAGCCGTCTAACAGATTACATAAAACCACATCAATTTATAAATTTAATTTTTATGTAATCTATTTGTATATATAACGGTTCTCTTTTAACAACCCTACCTAGCTAGCTTTTGTAGCTCATGATCATGATGTGGGTCTTCAATCTATGGTCATCTTATGATGATTCCCTTCTTTTATTAGCTCAATTATGTGTCGTGATGTCTTGTCTTAGGACAGGCCTTGGATGGATATCTTTTTCCCTGATTGTTTAAGGGAATCTCAAAGGAAAATGCCTGATAGACATCATTAAAATCCGTATATGCAACACGGCTCATCCCGGCAAAAAGTTGCTCAGTATGCATGTGATGATGATCAGGATGAAAGAGAAAAATGTACATGAGCTGTCTACATTTTTCCATTTATACTAATTAGTATGAAGTATCCCTGCAGGCCTGCGAGAATATTCATGTCATCTTGTTTCGCTATTTCCTTTTTGTTGAGGCTGATCTTTCACCTTAAGTACTCCATTTGTATGTACTCAAGCAGCTTGTTGTGATCGATAATATTACAGAGTGAGGGTCGCAAATGAGCTTGGAGCTGGAAATGGAAAAGGAGCTAAATTTGCTACCATAGTATCGGTGGTAACATCAATAATAATCGGGCTCTTCTTCTGCTTACTCATTATGTTTGTTCACAATGAGTTAGCTTTGATATTCACTTCAAGCAAACTTGTCTTGGAAGAAGTCAACAAGCTTTCTGTCCTTTTAGCTTTCACTGTTCTTCTGAACAGTGTGCAGCCAGTTCTCTCTGGTATGGTATATTACTTCCTTTTTTTTTAGACATGTATGTTTGTATGAGTTTTGTTTTGCCCTAATTATATGGAATTTGGTTCCTTTTTGTTTAGGCGTGGCCGTTGGGTCGGGATGGCAATCATATGTGGCATACATCAACTTAGGTTGCTACTATCTGGTTGGGGTGCCTATGGGATTTTTCATGGGATGGGTCTTCCATCTAGGAGTTATGGTACGTACTGTTCTTTCATCCATCGACTCACATGAACGAAAAGCTAGCTAGAACTCAATAAAGTTGGAAAGATTATAAACCGTAACAACATGACATGCTAACGTTAGACGAAAACAAAACTCATGAATATATCTGCAGGGAATGTGGGCTGGAATGATTTTTGGTGGGACAGCACTTCAAACTTTGATATTGGCCGTCATTACCATAAGATGTGATTGGGAAAAGGAGGTAATTAAAAGTGAACCCTCTAAAATATTCTGGCAGTATTTCTTCTGCTTTCTGTCCACATGACTGCATGTGAATGAGTTCATGATTTTCTTTGTTGTGCTTTAATTGAAATTGCAGGCAGAAAAAGCAAACAAGCAGCTTAAGAAGTGGGCAGCCAACACAAGCAAGAACAACGGCAATGTGGTTTCGGATAACGCGATATAGTCGAGTATTAAGATCGTTTATAATTATTAATTTTCCAATCCAAATTATAATTTTTATAATTCAGAGAGATAAACATGCAGTAATTAATAGATTCTACAAAAAAAGTTGAAAACAAGTAGCTAGTGAACAATGTGAGCCCTAACAATAAACACATGAATAGGGTTAGCATAATATTGTGTACGTCTATATCTTTGAATCGTAGAAATTAAGAGTTTGGGTCAGAAAAATGATCTAGGCCTGGATTGTTATTCTTGTACTATCAATAAATTTCGCTGGCATTAAAATTAAGCTGCCTTTCACTTTCATTCAAACTTTTTTTTTTTAATTTAATTTAATTTTTTTCATATAAGAGCCGAAAGTCACCTGTCCAATAGTGACCCCGTCCCAATTTTATTAATAGCCCTCACTTATAGTGGAGGAATACCGTAGTAACAAGACTGACATAGGGGATTTACAGATAAAATACTAAAAACTATCCCTTATATCCAACTAAAATAAAACAACTAAAATAACACAACAACTAAACAGGCCTTTAAAAAGGAACACAAAAAAAACTAAACAGACCTAAGAAAAAAACACCAAAAATGACCACAGAAATTAAATAAAATAACCCAAATCAAAATAAAATAAAACAAAAATAATGCAAAACTAAACAAGCCTAATCCAAAGAAAACGTAACAAGACAAATTACCATCTAATCTGAGGCAAACCTGCTTTATCCATCTGAAGAATGCCTTTCAACTTACGTGGCAAAGAATTAAAATCCAAGAAAGTATTATTATAATTTTCCTTGCCCCTTCTCGCGAGGAAATGCGCCGCAATATTCCCTTCATGTAGCTGATGATTAAAGGTGAAATGAACATCTCTTAAAAGCTTCAACAGGTCGTCCCAACAGTCCCATAAGTACCAAGCCGTGCACTTACAACTACTCAACCAAGAAACTATCAAAGTGGAGTCACTCTCAATTCTAATATTATTAAAACCCAGCTCTTTACACAAGGAAATATCAGTTAGTAATGCCCTCAATTCAGCTTCATTATTCATGCCATGACCAAAAGAAGAAGAGAAAGCCCTTTTGAAATTACCTCACACATCTCGAATGACACCTCCTCCCCCACAATTGCCCGAGTTGCCACGGCAACACCCATCTATATTCAATTAATCCACCCTTCATCCGGTTTCCGCCAATAAACTAGCTTTGGAATAGACCTTGTTCGATCAACATACGGCACTTCAAGAGCCCGAAGAATAGTCTCATCCTCGGCCGAGATAGGCCAGTGTTTCACCATCAGAGAAGAAATATTCCGAATCCAGACTTTCACAGCCAACCAAACATTATACGCCGATTCAGTTGAATTATCCATGCGAGCCTTGCAACGACGTACCATAGACGCCAGGTGATGATCGACAGAATGATACCAATAAGAATTCCTCTGTGACTCGACTTCTTTGAGACATTAAACCACTGCATCACAGTCGACCACCACGAAAGACCATAGACATGATTAATACCCAGAGTGGAAGCTGCCATCTTCCACACCTCCGCAGCAATAGTCCCATTACAAAGCACATGGTTTAAGCTTTCTACGTGACCATTAGAACAACAGTTTCACCTGGATGCCAACTGAATGCCTAGCGATTGCACTCGAGAATCCAGCGGCAGCCCATTTAAACAGGCTTTCCATATGCACACAGAAATCTTCTTCGGGAGGAGATGATGCCAAATCCAGTCCATGCCCAGATGTTCAATACCTTTCACACGGATTAAATCCCAAGCGGAAGCCGACCTAAAATTGCCCTTAACTTATGGTTTCCAAATGGTAATTTCATTACCCTCCTTACCAACCACAATACCGTTCATGATCTCCTCAGCTTTACCGAATCTGACCAGTTCCACCAGATAATTCTCATCCCAGGAACCATCCACCCAAACATCTTTTATTCTAATCTGAGAATGCCTGAACTCCCTATTGGCACATAAAGGCCCACTTTCCAACCACCAATCAAACCAAAAGGAAGAGGCACCCTCTCTCACCTTCACAATTACATTGTCTGCCACATCAGGAAGCACATGCATAACAGACTTCCAGAAACGGGAAGCATTTCTTCTAAGATCAACAAGTAAAATGTGGCCATGTTTCACATATTTAGCACAAAAAAAATTGGTCCAAAGGTTATCAATAGTTAACAATCTCCACGCAAATTTCATGTGTAGAGACCTTTGAACTTCATGGAAATTTCTTATGCCAAGTCCCCTTTCCTTGTATGGTTTGCAAATTATATCCCAAGCACACCATTTCATCTTTGGTTTTCCATCCAGTTCACCCCAAAAAAATGTAGACAGTAAAGAGTTAAGCTTTTTGAAAACCTTCATAGGCACATTTAAAACTACCAAAAGATGAGTTGACATACAAGCTAACACATGTTTCATGAGCGTAAGCTTACCACCTTGAGACAGTAACTTCAGTTTCCAACCCGCTATTTTTCTTCTAATCTTCTCAATGAGGGGTTCCAGATGTCTAGATGTAAGATGACTAGAAACAAGAGGGACACCCAAATAGGTGACCAGGAACTTGCCTTCCATAAAACCTGTCGATCTCATGAGATTACGGCGCAGAGAAGGAGTAATGGATTTTGAGAAAAAGAAAGTCGATTTCTCCTTATTGATTAACTGCCCTGACCATTTTTCATAAACCTCCAATGTTTGTGTAAGTCTTTGAACTAAACATTTACCACCATTCACAAACACTAAAAGATCATTAGCGTAAAGTAAGTGAGAGACTAAAGGTGCACCCACTGGATGTGAAAAACAACCAATACGACCCTCTTCAAAATTCTTGCAAAGTAATCGTGATAGGACCTCCTCCATAATAATAAATAAATATGAAGAAAGATGATCACCTTGTCTAAGACCCCAAGCCGGTTGAAAGAAACCCTTAAAAGTCCCATTCATCATGATGGAGAACCATGGGGACTTAACACATTCCCGAACAAGATTACAAACCTGAGAAGAAAAACCAAAAGATGTTAACACATTTAATAAAAATTGCTAGTCTACACGATCATAGGCTTTGGCCATATCAATCTTCACCATAATGTTACCGCCTTTTGTTTTCTTATTCAGAGAATGAACCAATTCCTGAGCTAGAGTAATATTATCAAAAATGCTACGGCTAGGAATAAAAGCACCTTGTTCATGAGAAATCAACTGAGATAACAAAGGGGTCATCCTGTGCACCAAAACCTTGGAGAAAATCTTATAAATAACAGAGCATAGGCTGATAGGTAGGAACTTGTCAAAACTCTTGGGCTCCTCCACCTTCGGAATCAACACCAGATAAGAAGCTGTATAAAATCTTTGTAAAGGAGAACCCGAAAAAAAATCCTTGGCTGCATCAACGACATCCTCTTTAATAGTTTGTCCAACGTGCCCAAAGACCTATTTATTCCAAGCTCGTAACGCAATCTTCGTTTTCTTCAATTTTTCCACCAACCGAAAAAGACCCACAGCTGTAGTAGGCTTATTCCAAAATTATTCAACACATCTCATAAAATCTGCATGAGAGACCCACATATTTTGAAAACGAAAAGGATGAGGGCCGTTACTTACAACTAGTTTTTGGAAATGAATAAGCATTGGGCAATGATCCGAAGTCTTCCGATTGAGCTATTCGAAAAAGGCTGAAGGAAACCAGTTTGTAAAAGGGATGTTAATCAGTGCTCTATCAAGACGAGCCATGCTACGAGTATGTCCCTCATGGCCATTACACCACGAGAGCCTGCGACCCACAACTTGGAGGTCCAATAATCCACAATGATCAATACAATTATTAAAGTCTTGCATCAACGCAATAGGCCTTGGGTGACCACCAACTCCATCTCTATCTTCCCTAATAATATTAAAGCCCCCTACCACAAGCCAAGGAGACTCATTGTGAACAACCAACTCTAAGCTTTGCCATAACTCTCTACACTCTCTGCTATTACACTTTGCATAGATAAAAGATATGTAGAGCTTCTCTTCACCACACCGAAAGATCCCTTAAATAACTTGGTTTGTCATAGATAACATCTCCCAAACACAATCATCACTCCAGAAAATCTAAATTTTACCATCAACCTCTGCATTACTATAAACATTTGGTAACCCCAGCAAATAAGCCGAACGAAGCATCTTATCATCCTCAACAAACGGTTCCAAAATCCCCACAATTGACATGCCAAACTTTTTAACTAAACTTTTTAAACGATTTCGGGAACTGCCTAACCCTCGCAAATTCCAAGCCAAAATTTTATCAATCATAAATTAAGTTTAGAAGGTCAGGATAACACCCGTAGGGATTGTCTCACCGTTTGTTTCTTTGAATTCGTCTTGTAGCTAGGTTGTTTAGTCTCAGGATCCGAATTATAATTTTTTTGTCTAGCCAGAGCATCTGGAACATCGTCATCCTCAGGATCAGAAATGGAAACAGTTCGGTCCTCCCCCACGGCAACATCCTTTCCAAAAGCTAATTGAGTCCTACATTCCAACTCAAAGATTTCGAATACCAGATCAATTTGACCCCCCTCGTAAGAACCTCTGTTTGGAGCAACTTCCATACCCAGCACCTCCACCATAGGACTACCAGCTTCTATCTGCAAAACACTATGCTCTTCATCATCTCCTTGCATAAGACCCAAAATGGCCATTGGTTCACCTGTAATCTCTTCAACATTTTGATCCTCGGTAGCCGATTCTATTGTCCCACTCACAATTGCCTTACACTCTGTTTGCTGTATCATCGGCATGTCCTTTCCGTGGTTCCGCATAACCCCATCCACACCCAAAGCCAAACTTTGGTCCATCACTAGTAATTCTTCCTGCTCCAGGTTTTCTTCCTGCACCGTATTTTCTTCCTGCACCAGACTTCCTAATGTCTTACCATCCACTGGTTCCCCCCCCTTCTCACTAGTTTTCTCTTCCTCACTTATTTTTGCTTTCCATACTTGCTGGTTTTTTAACAGAATACGATTGCTTATTTCCCCTCCTGCTTTCCGTCGAGTCTCCCTTATACGACAGACCACATTCGTATGCCCTTGTCTACAACATTTAGTGCAGTAAAAACCAATTTTTTCATACCTAGCTTCCTGCCATATTGTTCTGTTTGCTGAGACGACAAGCCTTTGATTGGCTCCTCCTGAAGATTCACTTATACACATAAACGTGCACTCGTAGCTCTCGTTTTGTTCAATGTAGCATTGTCAGGGCCAAGGAAATGGCCAAACCGAGTTGCTAGAATTTGTAGACAATCCCTTCTATACAAGTGCATGGGCAACCTGGGTAAGAATATCCATTGAGGAGCCAAACGAGACTCCTTCTTAAGATCAAAATCTCTAGTCCATTTGAATAGCCGAAAGGAATTTCCGTCCACTACTCTTCCTTCATGTGTCCAACCATGAACAAAATCACATTCATTTTTCATGTGAATCAATATCTGAAAATCATCCATGAAACTAATCTGTGGAATCTCTAACAGACCCCAATTTTTCACCACATGCAGGCGTATATTATCTATGGAAGGTCTGACTCGCATGAACTTCATCACCAAACTTCAAATCTTCCGCAGCCTTCACAATCTCTGTTTCCAAGAATACAAAGCCCAACTCTCCATCAATATCCACCGGATAACGCATTGTTAACTTAAAGGATGCATACTCTGCTTGTTTTGATATCGCCTGAGCATAAGAAATGCTAGGAACGACATTCCCCGCCGACGGCAAAGCCATCAGAGGGGCAGCATACGGAGTAACGAGACAACCCTAGGAGTGTATGAACCCAAAATAGGAAACCCGAGATCCTCAAACTTTCCAAAAAAAGAACAAAAAACAGCCTCCAGAAAAAGAACAAATGAGGTATCCACTAAGGAGCCAAAGGAGACACCTTATAAATGAGGTATTCCATCAATGAACTTTTCTTCCTTGTAGGGTTTGAGACTATCATCCTTAAGCATAACTCTAGAAAGAAAAACGTCCTGATACCATCTATAATCAGACATTTGACGGCATCTCAAATTATTCAAATAATCACTAAGACAATTAGTAATTTTGGAGTGAGTTGCAACAAAATGTTAGTATGGTAGTATAAATCAAAGTATTAACACAATAGGTAAACCTTCATCATCATACTTAACTGCATTTCGAATGGTTTCTTTTGCTTCTCTGGGGAGATGCTTATCCCACTAATGTCTAAGCATACCAAAAAAGCATGTAGTTAAATAGATCAATTATCTCAGTTTGGCTAAAACTGTTGTTATGAACATAGGCCTTTTCAGCCAGGGACATTTTATTCATGGTTTTGAGAATCTCCTGTTCAGAGAGTTCATTAATATTCCATACATACAATTTTTCAAAAGAAACAGAAAATTGGGTTTGAAAAAATCTTTCTTCGAACTATAAACGAGGAGGAGTATGTCTGGGATAGCAATTCTTCATTAGATTCATTGGATTCGGTCTTTTTGAAGAAAATATTTTAATCCCAAGTTTCCTAAATCAATATCTTGAAAATTCTTTTCAAGTAAAACAAGATCTTTATTAGCAGAAGAATCAGTATTAGATGATTCATCTGTAGAAAAATCAAAAAGAACTTCCTTGCCATTGATATTTAAAACACTGATAGAGGGTTGTTTTTTCTTTAAATTAGCAAGAATTTGATTAATTTTACCAAGAGTGTTGGCCTGTTTGGTCTTAGGACCTTGCCTATTCTCTGGTAAAATAACCAAAGGTTTTTAATTTTAGAAGTCGAAGTAGAAACAAGATTTTCGACCTTTTCTTCAATACAATTCAATTGCTAACTTATAACATGAAGATTTTGATTGATAAAATTGTTTTGTTTAATAATCTTATTTCTCTCAATAAAAATGGTAGCTTTAGAATCAGCATTGGGTACTTTGAAGAGAGAAACATTTATTTCTGCTCTCTTATGAGAAATAATAATTGTCTCTAAAGGAGAGTGACTAGATTTAACCACTGTCTTTCCTTCTTTCTTGATAAAATTGGCTTTAACAACATTTAAATTATGCTTAGAAATATAATAGTTTTCAAGGAAATCAAAGAAAGTATATGCTTCAGTAGGGCATTCATTTTTTTCTTTCCATTTCCTTTTAAGACGTAATTTTTCAAAATTAGAAAAAGTAGAATGACAAGATTTTCTCTTATCACTATTTTTAGCATAACTATATTCATTATATAAAGTAATTAAATTAATTTCAAAAGCTCTATTAACCATAGTAAGCTGGCTATGATGAATGAGATCAACCTTATATGAAGCTGTTGGAGATAAAGATAAAGTGGAGAGGACATTCCGACTGGTTAACTCCCACATGGACCTGGGCCCTTACTCAAGCTTAAAGCCTACATCACTACCTAAAGCCCAACTCAGTATAAAGAGAATCCAGCCCACAGCCAATACTGATTGCATAACTATCCAACGGTGGCAGGGAATCCAAATGGTTGTCATTCAAATTTACTAAGAGATAAACCCTCATCTCCAAGTTTGAATTTGAATAACAGATATGTCCATTATCATTTAACAATAGAACGATTCAAAAGCTCTATATAAAAGAAGAATCCAAGTATGTAATAGAGATCTGATTCATTGGTCTTAAAGAGTTATCTCAGTCACTGACTTAGGCATTCCCTCGAACCGCTAAGCTGTCTTACTCTTTGGTTGCAGATGATCGTGAGGCGGTGGTCGTTAAACACATCCATAACATAAAGCATCTTCTTCTTTTTTATCAGCTTCTTCCTTTGTGGCTTTATCTTTAGATACGTCGGTATCCTTGGTAGTGTAATAAACAAAAGTAACCAAAGAATAGGTAAAAACACCTTTCAGTTTTTACTGAATCTTCCAAAAAATTTCTGAGATTTTGGTTTATTCTTTTCGGGTTATCAACAACAAATACAACAAAAGAACATCTAGTTCCAGCAAAAGATTTTCTTTTTTTGTTGTTTACTAGAGGTTGATTAAAACTAATTTTAACAGTACCGTTCAAATATTATTGAATATAATCAAGGTTAAATTCTTCATAAATAACCTTTGCAAGCGGAACTTTATGTTCCAAAGTCCATTCATGAGGAAGAGCAATATCTTTCCAATGAATCATTTTTAGAACTTGAATTATCATTTTTAGTACTAATTATTCCTCATATATATATATATATTGTTAAGGAAAACGTTGTCAAACCTACAACTAACTCTCAAGGTGATCAAGATAAGCACAAGAGTTCTAGTTGCTCAAGAGTCCTAGACTATTTCCGATACTATGTTGATCTTGCTTTCCTATTTTAGATGTACTTTGATATTATAGATTAGTCCAAATTCAATTATATCTCTAGGATAGTAGAAGTTGAGTCAAATTAGTAAATGTAAATTGTTGATTATAAATAAACAAGGCACCTCGAGTTATGAGTGTGCTGAAAATATTTCTTAGAAAATTTCTTTAATGTGGTATCATGAGCCTCTTGACTTACGCCATTTTTTTTTTCATGGAGGACCAATCCTCTCATCAACCCAAACCCACCATCTCTTCCCCTGTCTTCACTCGGCCACACATTTCATCAAACACCTTTCCTCCATCAATCATTACCCTCACCAATTTTGTTTCCATCAAACTCATCCATGAAAACTACCTTCTATGCAAGGCTCAAGTTGTTCCCTCCCTCCTTCTATGTTAATGGCTCCTATCCTTGTCCCTCCCTCCTTCAAACACACAACAATCAGTCGGTCCCAAACCCAACATATACCAGTTGGACTTTGCAGGACCAGCTTATCCTCAATGCCATCAATTCTTCCATTTCTGAAACGGTAGTCACAACAAGAGTTGATCCAATATCTCCGGAAGACCTTTACGGTCATATGCTCACCCACAAACTTTGGTTGGAACAGCATAACCCTCAGTTGATTTATCCCATGCAAATGCCAATGTTGTGTCACGCACTCAAGGTGGAAGAGGTGGCTGCAGCGGTCGCTTCTCCAATTCTAGTGGTCGAGGTTCACACTCTGGCTCATATTGACCGAACCGAGGCAGAGGTCGTGGTCGATGCTTCTCCTCGAATCATGCACAATCAAAGCCGATTTGTCAAGTTTGCAATTCCACTGGCCATACAGCAATTTAATGTTATCACAGATTCGATGAATCCTAGCAAAGTGACTCTCCATCTACAATCCAGGCCTCTTTCACAGTCCCCTCCCAGCAAACTAATGGTCACTGGTATCCTGATTTGGGCGCCTCGCATCATATTACCTCTAATCTCGCTAACTTGAACATCAAGTCTGCATAATACACTGGTTTGAAACAAATACAGATTGGCAGTGGTTTAGGCTTACCCATTAAACACTTTTGCACTACATGAGTATTTGCTCCTAATATTTCCTTTCTATTAAAAAATGTTCTTCATGTTCCTCACATCAAGAAAAACTTACTATCTGTTCAAAAATTCATTGCTGACACTAATACAATTTTTGAATTTCATCCACATTGTTTTTTTGTGAAGAATCAAGCCACGGGGAAAATTTTGCTGCACAGGCTTAGTAACCATGGCCTCTACACCCTTACCACCTCCACCAATGCCAACTCACCCACTGCCCTTGTTGGTGAATGCATGTCTGTCTCCCAATGGCACTTACGAATGGGTCACCCAGCCTTTAAAGTTGTTCTTCATGTCTTGTCACAGTTCTCCCTACCAACTTCCTATAGTCAGTCTCATTTATCATGTTCTACTTGTCTTAGTTCTAAAAGTAAATAATTACCTTTCTCAGTTACTTGTAAGAGGGCATCTACCGCTCTCGAATTAATATTTAGCAATGTTTTCAGTCCTTCCCCTATTATTTCACAAAATGGTTTTCGATATTATATTACATTCTTACATTCATTCATTCGTTACACTTGGCTATATCCCATCTCTTGTAAAAGTGATGTCACAACTATTTTCCGTCAATTTCAAGTTCATGTGTTATGTTATTTCAACTATAAAATAAAATCCATTCAATCTAATTTGGGGGGGGGGGGGCGAATTTCACCCACTGTCAACATTACTCACTTGCCTTGGAATAGTTCATCGCCTATCGTATCCACATGCACATCAACAAAATGGCACAATTGAACGCAAACACTGCCACATAGTTGAAACAGTCCTAGCACTTCTTCATCACAATAACGTTCCTCTTCACTTTTGGGATGATGCCTTCCACACAGCTTGTTATCTTATTAATTGCCTTCCCTCGCCCTTATTACATAACAAATCACCATATGAATTGTTATTCAATTCTCCTCCCTACTGCACAATCTTAAAAGGTTTTGTTTGTGCTTGCTGGCCCAATCTTCACCCACACAACAAACACAAACTTCAACCATGCTCCACATGCTGTATATTCCTTGGGTATAGTCTCAGACACAAATGGTACAAATGTTACAATCCACTGACCAAGAAAATTATTATCTCCCCCAACGTGGTCTTTCAGGAGTCCATATTTCCCTTTCAGAAGCCACTTTCCATGCAATCACACCAACAGTTACACTCCTTCCCTCACACGATTCCTTTAGTCGAACCCAACAACTCCCTCTCAGCCCGTGCAGGAGATGAACCCTTGCAAATCACTTTCACACCTGTCGATGGATCCACCCACAGCGAGCCCAGTCAGCAGGCCCAACATGTTGAACTTCTCATCCCCTCAGCAATCACTTTCAACCCTGATATCTCCACCTCCCTTGTCCCGAGCCCTTCCCAAACCCCAGCCTCAAATACAAATGACCTCCCGTCGCCCACAGCCTCACCACTCATGGTGGTACCGACCACCTCTCGGAACCCCATGGTGACCAAATCCCAAAATAATATCTTCAAACCCAAGACCCATACCGACTACACCATCCGATATCCTATACCCTGAGTGATGAACACAAATACATTCTGGACATTCTCGATAAAACCAAAATGAGTGAAACCAAGCCCCTTGCCACATTGATGGCTACATAAACCAGTTTGACATCCCATGAGGGTGAAGCATTCGAAGATCCTAGCCTATATAGAAGCACTGTGGGGGCCATGTAATATTTATCTTTAACAAGACTAAACGTAGCATTTATAGTCAACAAGCTCTCACAATTTATGCATAACCCCAAACTCATTCATTGGAAGCAGTGAGGCATCTTCTTTGCTATCTCAAACAAACCATTGATCATAGTTTAATTTTACACAAGTCAGAATCCATACAACTGCAAGCTTTCTCTAATGCAAACTGGGCAAGCAAACAACTGTTGCAAGGTAAAGTACAGAGGCTGAATACAAAGCCCTATCCGATACAGCTGCGGACCTGCAATGGTTAATGTCACTATTACAGGAACTTGGTATATCAATCTCAAAGCCCCCAATTCTATGGTGTGATAATATATGAGCCACTTATCTTTCTACAAATTCAATGTTCCATGCCCGCACAAAACGCATTGAGATTGACTTCCATTTTGTTTGAGATATAGTTACATGAAACATCATCAAAGTTCAGTTTGTTTCTAGAAAGATCAACTTGCAAACATTTTTACAAAGCCACTATCATCAGCAAGGTTTGGTTTACTTCGACTCAAGCTCAATGTTGTCTCGCCATCATTGGGCTTGCAAGGACGTGTTAAGGAAAATGTTGTCAAACCTACAACAAACTCTCAAGATGATCAAGATAAGCACAAGAGTTCTAGTTGTTGAGTAATAGCAGCTGCTCAAGAGTCCTAGACTAATTCTGATACTGTGTTGATCTTGCTTTCCTATTTTAGATGTAATTTGATATTATGGATTAGTCCAAATTCAATTATATCTCTAGGCTAGTAGAAGTTGAGTCAAATTAGTAAATGTAAATTGTTGCTTATATATAAACAAGGCACATCCAATTATGAGTGTGCTGAAAATATTTCTTAGAAAATTTCTTTAACATATATATATATATAATTCATGCCTGGGTTGCAAGTTAATCAGGATCGGACTAGGATTAAGTACCCTTCTTTTTCTTCTCATCGATCGATCGAAGTTATTTTACATGGGACTAATTAAGTAGGAATGATTTGAGTGATTAATATATAAGACTACCAAAGTTGATCCTTCCTTTCTGATCTGGTGGATTAAACATTAATGTTATAATTATAATTAGATGGTTAATGGAATTTGAAGGTACGTATTTGCCGGTTGTTGAATTTTACTACTCATGTATTAATGTTAATCAGTACTGATCTTTCACTTCGGTCAGTCTTCTATAGTTCTATATATTAAATAGAAGACTCAAATTCGAAGGTAAGGTTATTTACATCATCACACTACAAAAAATGGGTATTTGTGATTATTTTTTTGCGATGAAAAGGACTATTTGCAACGAAAACATATTCATTTTAGTTGGAAATAGTATTTTCGCTAGAAATAATTGATCATAAATAAACAGTTTTCTTGTAACGAATCATTAGTACTCACAAATTAATACAAATAATGACGTTCCTCATTGGGGTCATGCGTATATGAGTATCTATTGATTCATATATAGTATCTCCGATTTCCCTTTACTGCTTTTTCCGGTTCTGTCTGTTTGGTGTTGTTTCCGTTTCTATGTTTCCAACTTAATGTCGGTGTGTTTTTTGTTGGTATTTGTTTGTTGGGGTTTGTTTGTAGGAAAAATAAAGTGAAATAGGCTATTGGACTTATGTCCATAGCCATGTGGGTTCCTCCTTGATCCTCCGGGTAGGAAGATGGGTGCATTGTTCACTTCTTCTCTTTTAGATGATGGAGTTTGGATGCCGGGTTTGTTATCTCTGTTTTATACAAAGATTGATACTCTCTTTTGAGAGTTTTATGAAGTTCAGACAATGCTCGTCACATAATATTTGTGTACGGAGATGCTTACAACTAAAGTTAGTTTGACTTGTAATTTGAGTCACAGATATAACTTTCTTTCTTCCTTATGGATGAGATGAGGTTTATTTCTTATAAAAAAAAAATGGTGTTATAATTAGAAAAGAAAATTAAGAAACCAACCTCAGAACGGGATTTGTAACAACCAGGCCAACGACGTTGTTCCCTGGAGGTCAGTTTTTCCCTCCCTACTTTCTCTCGTCCACGTTACTACTTTCTCTCACGTTTCGCTAACTCCCTCTCAAATTCTCTTTCCCCACGACTGCTCCCTTGCACCACTCTATTAGATTTTCTCTTAGTTTGGTCTATCTCTACATCTCGGTTTCTTCCTCTCCCACTATCAGATTCTTTTTTTTCTTTTTCTTTTTTCTCCTTTCCTTTTCATCTCTATTTCTTCTTTGCCCTACAGCCCCTTGAGAAACTACTCAGCCACCACAGCACTGGGTATCCAGTCCAGCCTTTGCACCACTGTAATCCATCGGCCAGCCACGTCTATTCCACCCCGTGCCACCTCGCACACCGAGAATCAAGGAGAGGCTCCATACACTTAAACCCGTAAGCCCTCCGTTCCTCAACCGTAAAACATCACCTTCAACCGAAGACCCCTGTTTTTACTCCTCAAAACAGAGGAATTACTATCCCCACCGAGTGCCACAAACCACCATTATTCGCACTGAAAACCACCGTAAAGGCAACAGAAACCGCCGGCCGTGACACCCCCGTCACCCCGTGCAGATCGGAGAGCCCACTAACTTTCTCCATTTTTGTTTCCTCACGGTAATCCACTGTTATCTTCTCCGTTCCTCCTCCCTCACGCAGTGCCCTTTCTCTTTTACGTTAACTCTCTCTCATTGTTTTCTCTCCCACTCAGTGCCGTGCCAACGCCCTCACAGCCGTCATCCACCGCCCAGCTCGCCGCTCGTCATGCTCTCCATCTCTCGGTGAGCTTCCACCTCGCGAACTATTTGTTTCAAAAGTATCTTTTCATGTACCAGAGGTCTACAGAAGCTTAGCATAAGTTGGTCTTTCTCTTTTCATGCATAACCCTTTGAGTTACTAGTATATTAATATGTTTTTAAACTTTTTTTTTTTTTTATAGGAAATAGACCTCATTCATTCATTCCATAAGGAGTTACATCTGTGACGCAATATTACAAGTCAAACTAAATTCTGATCAAAGCTTCCCGTACGCAAATTTGTGCGACGGCATTGTCTAAACCAGAAACTCTCAAAGAGAGTATCCGCTCCATCCTCCAACCAACAGCCANTTTTTTTCTTTTTTTTTGATAGGAAATAGACCTCATTCATTCATTCCATAAGGAGTTACATCTGTGACTCAATATTACAAGTCAAACTAAATTCTGATCAAAGCGTCCCGTACGCAAATTTGTGCGACGGCATTGTCTAAACCAGAAACTCTCAAAGAGAGTATCCGCTCCATCCTCCAACCAACAGCCAAACTCCATCTCCCAAAGGAAGAGAAGTAACCACCAAACTCCATCCTCTAACAGAGGAGAATTAGCCAACAAGAGCTATGGACATAGGTCCAATAGCCTATTTCACCATATACTCTAACAAAGACCAACAAAACCAAAAAACTCCAACATAAAACAAACAGACATAGAGTCGGAAATATACTTCCTACAACAATTACCCAACGAAACAAACACTACAAGCAGCCACCCAACAAAGTAAAACAGAAACGGAAACAACCACAAAATAGGATCGGTGGTGGCGCGTGACTTTTACGCGCCACTCTGGGAAGGAGACAATCGGCCGGTCGACGCAGTGCCGGTGTACTGGGCCCTGAGCTGCCGCACACGGCTCCAACGCGGTGTGATACGCGGTGGCTCGCGTATGCCACGCGTTTGCTGTAATCCGCGCGTGGGANGACAACCACAAAATAGGATCGGTGGTGGCGCGTGACTTTCACGCGCCACTCTGGGAAGGAGACAAACGGCCGGTCGACGCAGTGCCGGTGAACTGGGCCCTGAGCTGCCGCACACGGCTCCAACGCGGTGTGATACGCGGTGGCTCGCGTATGCCACGCGTTCGCTGTAATCCGCGCGTGGGAGCGACGCGCCGCTCCAAATGGCGCCCAAAGCGGACGGCTGCTAGATCGGTGGGCAAGGGATCCTCCGGTGGTACGCGTGTAGGAAAAACTCCACCGGCGGGGCTCGGATCAACTCCCTCCCTATTATTCGGCCGAACCTGCAAAACAACGAAAAAACACAAAGAAACCGTCATAGGCGACGGTAGAGAGGGAGGAGAGGGAAGGGGAAGAGGAAGCCGAAGCTTCCCCTCCCCCCCCAACGATGATCGGGCGAGAGAGGTTTTTGAGAGAGGATCTGGGCGAGAGAGACAGGTATGGTTTTTGAGAGAATTTTCTTCTTTTTAATATGTTTTTAAACTTTTAACATATAATAGTGGACGCTATTTTATTTATGTTTACAGTATTTTAAATTGTTTTTAAAGGAAAGATTTCTTTAAAAAGAAAACGATCTGGTGTTGGTTTATTTCCCTGGAAACAAAGAAGAACAAAAGAAAACCTGACTTAGTTTTATGATATTACAAGTTTGCCCTTTAAGTACAAGCCAAATCATAAGGTGTTTTGAGTTCATATTTTTTGTTGAGTTGATTTTATGATGGTTTACAGAATGATTTCAGATAAGTTTTTTATGTTAATGTTATGAGAGTTTCATCTTATTTTATATTAGTTAAAAATGTTTCTAAAGTGTTTTAAATTTGTGATTTCTTTCGAAAGAATAATCGATAATGTTGTATTTTTTTTATTATGATCTAGTTTATTATATTGTTGCTGTATAACTTAAAATATTTTGGTATAATTATATAATTATTTAGTAACAGATTTTATAGTTATACTTCAACAGTGAATAAGTTAGCTTTTTAACATTTTAGTCGAAATTATTAAATAGACATTGATGATCTTAGAAAGTGTTGATATATTTTAGGATTATGAGAATTTTAAGTTTTAAGGAATTAAAATAGGTTATTTTAGAAATTTAGGCTTAAATATTAAAATACGTGTTCGATTGAAAATTTACGAGTATTACGTGATTATTTTATAGGTGAGTATTAATATTTATTCGGCATTGTTGAAGAAATATTCGAAAGACTAAGAAGTCCAGATAAGCAGGGTTCATATACTAGTTTGGCATAAAAGAAATGAAATGAGATTAACTTTGAAAATAAGTATGTTTTTTAAAAGAAATCTTTAAATGACCTGAAATGTTTGTTCAGCATATGCATAAATTCTATATAAGAGGAAGTGTTTTCTATCATGACTGGTATAAACATGAGCTAATTTTGTGCATTCTGTTTTCTGAACAATACAAAAAGAGCAAATATGAAAATCTAAAAGTTTTTGTTGTGAATAAATGAAGATGTTTTGATTCTGTTTATTTCGAACATGTGAAATGATCTGAACCTGTTCAGTATTCAGTTTTGTTATGATGTGACATTTGAAAACCTTGGCATAAATTTCTGATTCTGTATTTGAATATGGTCTGGTTCCGATGTTAGTTTGTTCTGTTTCTGTTAAGGCCCAGCGACAGGTATAATGGTGGTTTATAACCCTACTACGGGGGTGAAACATGGTATACGGCCCAGCCACGGGTATAATAATGGTTTATAACCCTACCACGGGGGTAAAACATGGTATACGGCCCAGCCACAGATATAATGGTTGTTTATAACCCTACCATAGGGGTAAAATATGGTAGCCACAGGTATAATGGTGGTTTATAACTCTACCACGGAGGTTAAACATGTTATTTGTCGCGATGAAATGTTTCGATATGATATGAAGATGATGTCTTAGTTTATGATATGCTGAAGGATTTTTAAATAAGAAAATTTTTCTGAAAGTTTTGCTCTGATGTTTGGTAACAAGTTTTGTTTTTTTGTATTCTGAAAGTAAATATGTTGTTTCTGCATTCTGAAAATAAATGCTTTTGTTCTGCATACCGAACTTTATAAATGCTCATATTTACATGCTAGTATAAGTTCTCTGCTTACTGAATTGTTGATAACTCACCCCTTATCTCCACAATATTTTTCAGATATTTTGATGGTTCAACTGATGATCAAGTTTATGAGATGATTTAAGTATAGTGAATAAAGTATACAAAATTTTTATGAGTATTGTCGATTTTTATTAAGAACTTTTATTGTGTTATGATGACTTGACATCTTAAAAAATTGGTTATATTGAGGAAATTAGTTTGATTCGAAATTTCTATATGATTTTGGAAATTTGGAGTCTATTATTACATCGTTGAATTGTGAGTTTAAGTGATAGGGAGTAACTCTCCGACCCATGCGGGACTGGGGTGTTACAGGATTTCTTACTATTTTTTGTTGATCCAGACTATATATTCCACGCATAATTCTGACTGAGACATGATGTACAATACGTAGATTCCATTCATGTATTTGATGCTGTACACGTACTGTTAATTTATAATTGGAGTGGAATCCACACCTTGTACTTATCTCTCTGAATTGTATAAGAATATGGAAAATCTCAATCCAACTCAGCTTAATTCCCTACTAATTTAATCTCTAATCAACCAGCATCTCCACAAATAATCATGGAAAATATATATCTGAATTAGCATCAGAATATGTACTGAACTGCCAACAGGGAAAATTAACCTCAAAAAAGAAAAATTCTACCTACCATATTCCTCACTTTTTTCTAACTATAATAAGGTACGTCTCTCAATATTATTTATCAACCTCGAATTTTTCTTTAAATAATAAAGATTTGATTCAAAAGTGATGAAAAATGCAATATGTTTTTTGTTACTATAGTAAAATGAGAGTCTAATAATACGTACATTACTCCTCAAAGAATAAAGAAAAGCAAAAGTGTTGATCCCGCCCTCAACCCTTACATAAAGAACGCGGGCACAAGCTAAAGCTATGGACATTGTTTATCGATCATTATCACAGAAACTGCAGTCTCCGGCCTTATCCAGTAGTTTCTACTTTCTAGTACTCATCTTTATCTGTCCCTGCGTCGTACATGGATCCCTACAATAAACCAAAATAGATTGATGTGGGCATCTCCAAATACCCAATATAACAAATCAATGCTCAAAATTTCATATTTTTCGATCTTTTTGTTGATTCAAAAAAGTGTTCCTAGTACTGCTATACGATCATCTGAGAATTTCAGCAGAAATCATGCAACTTGTATATATGAACAAAATACACTAATATACCCATCCAAAAGAATTGATATCTTTACGAGAAGCCTATACAGCCCGAAATGAGGATTTTCGCATCATTAATCTTCCGCCATCAGAACTCTCGCCCGCCTGCCCTCTCCTCACCGTAATCATCAATTTTCCCTCATCTTTCTCAGTCCCAACTCCATCCTTAATCTCGCTTATTAAACCGCAAAAGCTCTCCATCACCGCTCCTTTACTGCTTGACAACTCAAACAGCCTCTCTTTGCAATTCTCCAACCTTCTCAAAGTGCAGACCAGCTCGACCGATTCACCAAAACTCAAGCCACTCAGCCTCTCCCTAAACTCGCTGACTCTGACCGAAACCTCGTTTATGGTGGAGAAATGATCCTCATCCGCAATACCCATTATCTGATTTACCAATTTGTTTCCTTTTACATTCAAAGAGTCCGGTCTTTTACAGATCTCTTCCATCAGTCCCACCAAAGAAACAATTTGCATTAGCAAATAAGAATTTGTAAGCGCTGAGATTTTTTCTTCTTGCTTATCTTTATCTATACTGCATGAAGAGGAAGCAAAAAAGTATCCCAAAACTCTAGAGGTAGACAAAATGGTTTCTATGTACTGAGCGTACCATCGTACCCACGAGGAGAGCTCCCAAGTTAAGGGGCTCGAATTGTCGCGGAAGTTCGAGAGATTCAGATAGTTTCTGCCGCCGGTGAAGGGGCGGACGGAGAGCTGGTCCAGTAGGATGAATTCGCCGTGCTTGACAACGTGATGGACGATGAGCAGGCACTTGAGGGCGACGGAGGAGTCGCGGGTTCTCTGAAGACGGTCCATGACAACCTCGATGGCGGTGGCGGCGGTGGCTCGTGAGCTGTGGCCAAAGGAAAGGATGGTATCGATATGTTTGTTGTCGGCAGGGGAGAAGGGGTCGTGGGTGGTGGCGCGGAGGAGGGCTAGACGCAGAGAGAGGTTGCTGGGTTTTGAGAGAATTGCTGCTTTGCTTTGGGAGACCTTGTCCTTGATCATGCGGACGACGTCTCTGGTCTTTGCTGTGAGTCCCATCGAAAAGGTGTGTCTGGTTATGGATGCCAAACCCAATCAATCTCTAGTTATTTGAATCTGTGGAAAAGAGATTTTCTTGGAAGGTAAACGTGGGAAAGTTTTCTTGTCAAGAGCATCATCTTTTTGCAATCAAGGTTATATTCAAATCTAGATAGCAAACGCGCGTGGGTGATGTTTCACACATGCAAGAGGCACTTTTTATAATCTTTTGAAAATTATTTTTATAATGTCTTCGTATATAGTTGGTGAATGAGGGGCACTTTCGGTGCTTTCATCATCCACTTCTTGCACCCGGGAAAAAAAAAAAAATGGGGCCCAAAATAAAAAGGAACTTGGAAGATTTTCAACCTCAGCGGTCGGCACGTTGAATCTTCTTGAGGTTCTCTTGGCTTTTGGTCAATGTCATATAAATTTCAGATATGAACAATATAATTTGTTGTAACGATTACCTCAGCATTACATTATACCATCACAGCTTTTGCATCAACTTTCTAACTTTTGTCTTTTATCTCCTTTTCATCCAAATCGAAGGTAGGAGATGCTCAATCAATCTATTCCACAGTCGTCGTAGTTTGTGAAGTTTACATATCGGAGGATTATTACATTTACTTTTTTCATTATAAGAAAATGATAAATTTATAATTTTCTTTATAATTACTCTACTATTATATTTCTTTTCTTTTTTTAAAAAATGAAATTTCATTAATAAAACATATTACAGTCAAGCAAAAGGACAAAGGAAAGAAAGCTTGGAATACTATCCCACCACATATCAATGTTCTCCACATTTTTTACATTCCGAGCAAGCCTATGTGCTGCCACATTACCTTCCTAATGTGCAAAAACAAACTTACATTCAACAAAACAGGAGGAAAGTGATTTTATCTCTCTGTATAACAAGCTTAGCAGCGATCCCTCCATGATGTTCCATTGTAAAGCCTCCACCACCATCAAGTAATCAAATTCTACTAGAAGATTTGTGATTCCCATGCTAACACACAACTGAAGGTCTCAGAATATTGCAGTTAATTCAATTACTTCAGCTTCCTCAACCTCGTTCTCAATCTTACTAGCAGCCTTCATCACATTACCTTGGTCATCTCTCAAGATTGCTCCAATACCAAACTTACTTAGCTCTTCAAAAATGGCACTATCCACATTTAGCTTCATCACACCTACTGGAGGAGGCTTCCATCGAAAATGATGCCTCAACTGAGTGTTTGGTTGTACTCTGACCACTTTAAAACTTCTGACCAAGATAATAGCATTTTCAGTAACTTTCTTTGCATTCAACAGCATCTGGTCATACACCATATTGTTTCTTCTATACCAAAAGCTCCATGCCAAACTAAAGAAAAATGGCATCTTATCTTTTAATATTCCTTCAAAGAAGTTCAATGCAACTTCATAAATTTTCTTTTTGGTATCATCTCTTTCCACACACTCTGAATACTAGCTCAACCGACCAAAGCATGATGAAGATCCTCACACTGGAAACCACAAAAACAACATTGCCCTTCATGTAGTACATGTATTTTCATTAAGTTCTCTTTTGTACGGAGCCCGTCTTTACAAGCTCGCCAAGCAAATATATAAATTTTACTTGGCACCTGCATCTTCCAGATTTGCTTCCATAAAATCTTATTATTACCAACTGTTGAGGCTTCTGCACTGTTAGAGCCCAGTTTAGCCTTGATGAATCTGTAACAACTTCTCATACTAAAAGATCCACTTCTCTCATGTGCCCAAATTCTGGGATCCACGGTAGCCCCTAGACAGATAACTACTTTTAGGATATCCGCAACAACACCTAGATTAAAGAGAGATCTAAGTTTATTAACATTCCACATTCTTGTATCATCATCAATGAGAGCAAGCCATTATGTCTTCTTGAGTTTCTTCTGGTCTGAAACTCCCTTTTGTAATTAACTTAGAATGCCCTGGTATCCACTGATCAGACCAAATTCTTGTAGTTTTTCCATCTCCAATTCTCCATCTACACCCAGCAAATAGCCATTTCTTTGCTTCCCATATGCCCCTCCAAGTATAAGATGGACAATTTCCCAAACCATCTTACTCAAAACTCGAATGAGGGAAATATCTAGCTTTTAACAATCTGGAAATCAAAGAATTCTCATCCTACATCAGCCTCCATCCTTATTTTGCCAGAAGAGCCAGATTAAAGACCCTATGATCTTTAAACCTCATCCCCCCACATGACTATCTCACAAATTCTAGACCAACTAAGCCAATGAATCTTCCTCTCATCTCTTTTCTGTCCCCACCAGAATCTTGACATTATACCCTCCAGATCAGAGCACAAACATGTTGGTAAAAGAAAACAGCTCATAGAATAAGTTGGGATAGAAAGTGCCACTACTTTCAATACCACTTCATTCCTTCCTTGTGAAAGTAATTTTTCTTTCCAATATTGAAGCTTTTGCCAAACTTTTTGTTTTATAGAATGGAAAGCTCAATTTCTTAACCTACCCATAATTGGAGGGAGACCTAAATATTTTTCATACTGTAGAATCTCACTGTTTCCCCACATCAGTTTTATCTCTCCTCTAACCTCCATACTAACAGTGCCATTAAAAATCATAACAGTCTTTTCCTTGTTAATCCTCTGGCTAGACATAGCTTCATATTTCTCCAAAACAGCATGTACCCTTCTATTTTCCCCCACCTCTGCCTTGCAAAAAATAACACTATTATCTACAAATAACAGATAATTTATGTTTGGAGCATCCCTACAAATCTTTAGGCTAGGAATCTCCCCTCTCAGCCCAGCTTCCTTTAGTAGAGTAGTCAAGCCTTCAGTACAGATAAGAAAGAGATAAGGGGACAATGGGTACCCTTGTATCAGCTCTCTACTTAATAAAATAGGCCCTTTGGGATCACCATTTATTAGAATAGAAAAAGAAACTGAGCTGACACAATACATGATCATATGAATAAAATTCTGATTGAAACCCATAAACTCCATTCCACTTTGTCATGTCTTACTCATATCCAATTTTAAGGATATAAAACCATTTTTCTCTCTCTTCTTTTGTTTAAGATAATGAACAAACTCATAAGCAATTAGAACATTATCAGTAATTAACCGACCAGGAACAAAAGCACTTTGACTCTCCCCAATAACACCGGACAAGACATCTTCCAATCTATTGGATAACACCATTGCAATCAATTTATAAGCCACATTGCAAAGACTAGGGCCTAAAATCACAAACTTTTGAAGGGGACTTCTTTTTTGGAATAAGTATGTATGATTTAAGGAAGCTGGGAAAAAACCTGTATTCAAAGAGTCCAAGACTACTAAAGTTACTAACTCAACCACCACATGCCAATATTTTTGGAAAAAAACTGGAGACATGCCATCTGGACCAGAATCTTTTGTAGGGTTCATTTGTTGAAGTGCTACCTTTACCTCATCTGCAGAGTAAGCCTTACTCAACTCCTCATTCATATTGCTAGTCACTCTACTAGCCAGAGGCTTTAAGAAATCCAAAGAAACCCTCGGACTTGAAGAAGTAAATAGAGTTCTGAAATAATCAATAATGAGCCTATCCCTTCCTTCATATTCATGCCAAACCCCACTATCATCTTGAAGCTTTTACATCTTATTCTTCCTCCTCCTCTGAGAAGCCTTCATGTGAAAATATTTTGAATTTTGATCGTCTTCTTTGAGCCATAGAGCCTTTGATCTTTGTCTCCACATAATTTCATCCCTTTCGAGCCATTTATGTACCTCATCTCGTGCCAAGTCATTTTCCTCTCTATTAGCACCCAAATAATCCTTTTCAGAAAGCATTAGCATATGCCGTTTAGCTTGATAGTGCTTTTTTTGCACATGTCCAAAAGAGTCTCTATTCCATACATCCAACTAGTTACCACAAGTCTTTATTCAACCTACCACCTCACTCAAACTCACTTAAGAAGCACACCTACACCAAGTTTCTATGATAATATCCTCATAAGCTGACTCACCTACCCACATTGCCTCAAACTTAAACAATTTGGATACGAGCTTATTGATTGAGACACGAGATTATTTACAGGAGTACAAAAGAAATATATTGATTGAGCATCTCGTACCTTTGATTTGGATGAAAAGGAGATAAAAGACAAAAGTTAAAATTAAAATCCTCACAAGCTGACCATCAATATGTAAAATTAAAATTCAAAATTCAGACACGAGCTTATTTACACGAGTACATAAGAAAATGGAGAGCAAAATTATGTACTATTCAAATGAACTGAGTCAACTCAACTTAATTTGATTAATGTGATCATGGGTTCAATTGTTCTAGACGAAAAGCCACGACGTTGTGGTCATGAACTTTATATTTTGACAATTAATTATCTAAATGAGTGATGCTATATAAATATACATATAATAGCTTTTTACCCTTGAAAAATCCATAGATCTTTATGTAAAGATGCATTTCATTTTCCGAACGTAGAGGCAATGTTATTTCTACTTGTCGCTACAATAGATTTCATTTATTGTGACGAACGAAACCGTCATAAAAAATCAAAAAACTGTCAGATAACCACCACAAAAAAAGCATCACAGAAAGTTTTTTTTTTTTTACGGTTTACTATTCATCATAGAAAGTACGTTCGAACGTTGATCATAACGTTCGATCCTTTTCATTCACATGATCGAATTTAAAACTCGAACGTACACACAGTTGAACATTTGTGATGTGGCGTTTGAATTTTGCATTCGCATGTTAATGGGCAATTGTTAATACGTCAAAGATTAAACGATCGGATGGTTAGTAAATACTTTTGAATGCATCTTCTTTAATCATTCGAACATTAAGAAATATTCGTCCGAACATATGTATCGCATGTCCATGTAGTTATGTTCGAAAGTAAAGACAGGTTAAACCTTTCTTGTTTACATTCAAACGTACTAATAAGAACTAATAATTTCATAATATTAAATATCATTCAAATTATATCATATTACACCACATATGGTATCATCTCATGAAAATGTTTGAGAGAGTTGAAAATAAGACAATAAATGTTTCAAACAATGATAGGATTTATTTATTCTCCCTTCCTCACCACCGTGATCCTACTGCAGTGACATAACACATTCCATCTAGACCAACATCTGCCTCTGTACTTATTCTTAAACTTCAATGCATATTCTTTCCTCTTGGTCACTTTGCCGCTCCTACAATCGCCTCTCTCAATTGGACTATTGTGATAAGTGAGCCTCCAACTCCTGTTGTCTCAACTTCATCTACTCAATTTCTTCGTATGCAGCGCCCAAATCCTTGGTAAGATTATTAACTTCTGAAGTTAAGGCCATGAAGAATGAACCGACACGTTTGAAAGAACGTCCCAAACATCTAACCAAACCAGACTTGGACCCGAGGACCTATGTAATTATATCGATGTCACTAGGAGAAGATTCCTCAGAGGCAGACTACATCTCAATTATTTTTTCCTACAAGTATTAGAAAACAAACCGCACAATAAGTAATATATTAAAAGACGCATCTAACTTTTGTTTATTTCTAAAAAACCCTTAGCAATGGCAAATAATTTCACATGCATCACATGATCCAATTCAAATCTCCACGTTCTATACAAAAAGGTAGTTGATCCTATCATATTCAAGATTATATCATTCATATTGCACAAGTTTCATCACTCTTGTACTCTCTACGTCAATAGAAATTTTGGCAACACCTCCTCGTAGTTCTCTAGGTATACATGGTCACAAATAGGGATTGTCACAGTGCTAACAGTATACCTAAAGAACAAATGAAGAAGACACTGAAATTTCCATCCTTAATGTGTAAAGCAAGAACAATGAAATGTGCAATATAGATAATATAATCTTAAACTGTCCACACCGGACAATTCAAGAATTAGTGGACACTTCAAGTGTACACTAATTCCTAAACGGGTTTAAGGTTATTCACGCAATGTCAAACGTAAACTATAGCAAATAACATATAGCTATAACATATAAATTAAGTTGTGATTTATATTATTTGATTATGAAGAAATGTAGTTGATTCTGAAGAAATGTAGTTGCAATTTAAGTTTTTATTATCAAACTAAATGTGTTCGAAACTATCAGTAAAGACTCTATAGTTAGGTCTTTGCAAAGGATTCCGAAAAAGTTTAATATGTTTTGTTCTAAATTTTGTAAGTTTAATATGCGGAGTTAATCTTTCTAATTTTTCTTAATTGGTTATTTTTTTTATTTGTTGTTACTTAAATTTCCTAGAGTTTTAAAGTAACCATTATTTTCTTTCGTAAATTAAATTAGATATGGATGGTTAGGTATTTTTAATTACTACGCCCTAATGTTTGGATTTAATCTTACTAATTTTTCTTAATTGGTTATTTGTTTTACTTGTTATTGTTTTAATTTTCTAGCGTTTTAAAGTGACCATTATTTTTTTTTCATAAATTAAATTAGATAGTAATCTATATAGTAATCTAGATTTGAACATATATTTTTGCTTTGCACATCAACAACAGTGTCAGTTACTCTTCGAACGTATGTTAATTTATGTTTGAATGTACTTTCACGTTCGAACGTATATACATCAAACGTTTGAATGTAACGTTTCGTGGGGACTTGACTCCTAACTTTCGAATGTAAAATTGCAATAGTTCGAACATGACTACCTACTCATTCGAATGCTTTCACTTTACATTCAAACGTTAAGATTCAAGCATTCTAACATATTTTGGAACATTTGTTTACCTTTATATATATATATATGTATATATGTCTACTTATGTTTTTTCTTTTTGCAGGATATGTCTCATCATTTGACAACTAAGAAATGAGTTAGGAAAGGAACCCTGGACTCCCCTCGGATAGGCATTCGAACTGTTATGGCCGAATGTGAAGTGTTGATCAAAGAGTTCGGCGAGCTTACATGGGAGGACAGGAGTCTGAGGTTCATCTTTATCTCTAGAGGTTGGACCAACATTTGCACACTAAGAGAGAGGATATACCCCTCCATGGCCCGTGAGCTCTACATGGAGATGTTGTCCATGCCTTATAATGCAGCTAATCACACCGTAATTGTATGCAGTGTTCTATTCAAGGTAGTGTCAGATATCATCACCAACCTACTTGGGATCCATAGCGTATCTCAGGCATCGACTATAGTGGATGATCAGCTTGAGGAAGCTCCAAATGTAGGCACATCTGCATCATCTACTGGCCCAATCGAGTCTATAGCCAAAGACGTAGATCAATCAAAAAGCGAGGGGAGTGATCAGCCTCAGGATGACGACCGCAGTGAGGATTTCTTCATTCTCAATGGGAGATACCGCACACCGTTCGATAAGAATTGCATGTTCTCAATGACATTGCTATTGCAATATTTCCTCATGTTGCATCTCATAGTTACAACAAACGTGGATCTTGTGGCATGTAAGGCCATCTTCAGTCAAACTCGCACACAGTTCCTCCTAGAAGTGGCACGTGGAGAGCCCATCGACTTGCCACTATAAATATTTGAGAGGATCCGTTGCGAGACGAGCATCATCTCCACTGACAACCTATCATATGGGATAATTATTACTCGGCTATTATTGGAGCGGAGAGTGGCACCCCAAGTGGAGGAATGGTTGTCTGAGCAGATGAAGCCGCTAGACATGACCTCACACCATCGGAGCATTGAACAAAGAAAGAGGCGTGCTCAGCATGAGCCTAGGTCTAAACTAGATCTTGTTCCACCGACCTAGTTTGAGACTGGTGTTGCTCCCCATAACGGGAGTACTAGTTAGTAGTCGATGGGTACATATGTAAAGGATGCACGTCTTTCTAAGCTCGATGCGATGGTCTTAGATATTACTGTACACATCGACTGACAGATCACGTCAATACAGCAGAGTGTCTCCAAGGTTGGCCATTGTGTAGATATCTTAAATGAAAAGGTCAACACATTGATTGAGGAATTTCATATGTAAACAATTTGCACTTTTCTCTTATTTTGTATTTATATTTTAATATATTTTTTTCTTGTCTTTATGTAATGACAATATCATTTATTATATCTAGTATTTTTTTTAATTTCAATTCTCAATCTTTTTTAATTTGAAATTCCATGTTTAATTTTAAAACAGTTCACGTTCGAACGTTAATGAAGAAACATAAACTAAATCGTTCCAACTGTAAAACAAAACATTCAAACGAATAGTTTGCACATTCTAACATTCGAACGAATAACTTACACATTCATACGTAAGTGGGCTTAATGTTTGAACGTACATGATCCATTTGAACATAATATTTTATACGTTCGCATGTGCTCCTTCGAAAATGATATCGTCTGAGTTATGTTGAACGAAACACTTTTATAGTTCGAATGTATAACCAGTTTTCATGGTTTCCTTAAACTCTCATAGAAAATTATTTTTTGTGACGGTTTTAGGACTGTCATAAATTCAAAACCGTCACAAAAATTCAATTGTGTTGTAGTGAGTTTGTTTCCCTATCTATATATTCATGAGATAATACTTATTGGTTTCTCCATATGCATCTTCAAAATCATATCCTTTGAACATTGATTTTGCATATCACGAAAAACTCTCATATTGGATTATGCATCTTTAAACCAAACAATAATAATAAGAAAATTATTTTTTATTTTTTTCTTAAAATTATTTTACAATTAGCACCATGTGCTCAAAAATACAAATTCTATATATCTAAATATTACTAATTTCATATATCAAAATGAGTAATTTTATCAATAAATATTAATATGTATTGAAAAACACTTTGTATCATCAACTTAATACAAATTTTATAAATCAAAATCATCTTAATATAAATTCTACAAAGTTGATTTTAATGAGTAGGAGAGAGAAAAAATAGTAAAATAATATTTAGAGAGTAAATAATATTTTTTCAAATTTAAAGAAATATTATTCATAACTATGTAAAATTTTGATGATGCATAATCTAATGTAGACTAATTTAAAGAGATATTATATAAATATATAAATAAATATATAAATACATAAACCATTACTAATGCTCTAATAATTACGTGTCAAGAGTTCCCTGCATTGAATCCTTAAATGGAACAAATTTATAAGTAAGAGATAATACAGTATAAAGTAAAGAACAAATTTCTCATCAAATTTTCATGTCATGTAGTAAAATTGAGACGAGACTGGAGAGAGGGATTTGTGGTGGTTCACCTGTTCCAATCAGGTTCCATGCACTGTAGTAATGTCCACGTTAGATAAACCCCACAAGTATACTCTAGTCCTGTATTAATGGCTGTCCCAGTTTCACCTAAATTCTACCAGCCTATATTTGTAGCCTTGTCGGGAATATATCCTAAAAGCATTACAATATACATACAATTAATTAAGAAAATATAACTTTACCCGCTCAACATTTTTTGACATTTTATATATTTTAATTTATTTATTTAATAATTAAAAATAATAATTATTAATATATTAATATTTTTTTTAAATATTTTAAAATGATAAAAAATATGAATAAAAAAATTTTAAAAAAAATAAAATGTGATTTTTACCGAACGATCACTTGAAGCGAAATACTGTGAATAGCACCACTCATTAACCACCACTCATTAACCAATTACATCATCACGAAACTCACACACAGTTTTAAACATTTTTTTTTTCTTTTCCTTTTATTTTATTCCTCTGGCACCCTATTTCTTGTAATGATTTTTTTTTTTTAATAAAAACCTATATATTGTATTAATGTATCAACTGATCTACATTGTTTATCAAAGTTAACATAGCTCTGAACCTGAGGATGATCCTCCATCCACATTTTGCAACACAATTACAAATTTTGTTTACATATAAAACTTGCCAATGCCTACTTTCCTCACTTCATATCTTGATCTATCATTTGGCTACATCATTCCCAACAAATCTCTTTACTGTTAAATAGCTATAACCACATATAAAGCATCACCCTCCATATGCACCTCATTGAAATTCAGTTCATCACACAGCTTCATAGCTCTCCATAATGCATAAACTTCAACCAACGCAGGATCAGAAATGTTCAATTTGGAGCAGCACAAAGAGACAAAAACTTCACCACAGCTATCTCTAATTACCACCCCTATCCCTCCTTTGTTCTCATTTATCTTCAAAACGTAGTCCCAATTAACCTTCACAACCTCCCCACAGGTGGTTGTAATGAAATTTTTGTACAGACTCTATCTATTTTAATTTAGAATTAATCTTTGCATCATTCTAGACACCACACACCATAACTTTTTTTATTTATTTTTATTTGTTTCTCTTATTAAATGTGTATTATATGGATGAAGAATAAAAAAATATAAATATTTCAAGAAGAGTAAAATAAAAAAAATTGAAAAAAAATTAAAAAAAATAAAAAATACATTGGTGTGTGGTGTGTAGGATGATGCATAGCAATGCTCTATAATTTAATTTAAGACTTTGACTTTAAAAAAATGTTGCTTATCCATTAGAATTAGTCAATGTCAGCAATCATGTTGGTGTACAATTTCTGAAGAAATTAAGAGCTCAAATGGAATAAACAAATATGATACAAAACTGTTGTTTACAACGACACACCGTCTAACCTGAGACGGGACCGGCAGATCTTTTTCTTGCCCTCCCTCTCACGTCTTCAAGCTAAAGACAATCAAACGGCGTCTTTAACCGACGTCAAGAAGGTCTTTACAGTTCTCGTCACGTTTCCCTCCCCGCTCAACTTTGGTGACTTCACGGAGCCAGCACTCGATACAAACGGCGGCGTCACCGACACCACCCACCAGTCCGACGCTCCAACCTGCCAGTCCACACTGCCGTTCTTCCCTCTACTACTCCCCATCCTTCCCAAAACGACATCGTAGCTACTCGACCGCCTCAGCTTCCCACTTACTAGGATCATCTGCTTCCTCACCTCCCCTGGCAATCTCAGTGTGTATCTCTCCGTGTTCTCTCCTGGTTGAACCAGTGAGTGACCCGTCGAGTGCGACCTCGGGAGCTTCCCTGATATTCTCGTCCTCGAAGGACTGTTCGCGATCTCGACCGTGCTGTGATCAGCGTTAATATCAATCAAAACCTGCCCGTTTCGCATCTCGACTGGTACTACTTCTGGGCTGGGGTTTTCATCACGACTCGAACAGTCCGTCGGGTCGGTACTCGATTGTGGTGCTTCGCATGCGAGTTCAAGCTTAGCTCTGCAGACCGGGCACGTAACGTGAGAAGCTAGCCAGGCGTCAATGCAATTGGGATGGAAAACATGGTAGCATCTGGGCAACAAACGCAGCATTTCGTCGTCTTCGAACTCGCTCAAGCACACCGCACACTCGAGCGCCCCTTTGCCGATCTTCAGATCCTTAACCGTGGAGTAGACGAAGATCGGGAAGGTCTCAATCACGGCACGGTCGAGACCGTGGTGCCTTAGCTGGTTGGAGGTGATCACCGGACCGTTGTTGTGGGCGGCGGCGGCGTTTGACTCAAGACACTCCCGGATGTAGATAGAAAAAAAGGCCAAGAGGAAGAAGGCTACCATGAGGAACACGAAGATCACCGCCATCGACTGGTTGAAATTGGCGTCTGGTCCGTAAGGATTGGAAATTTGTTCTGTACTGCCAGACTGTGCATCGGCAAGGAGGTAAACCGGGGAGAGGAATAGTAGGACTAAAGAGGGAACGAGAGGACGACAGAGATTGATCCATACTCTCATTTTCGAATGGATTAGGCTGCACGAGAAAACAAGAATGAAGATGGCCGGATGGAAGGTTCGAGGATATTTTTACAAGCTATGGAGATTGGAGGAATGGGACGTAATCGCGGGCGGGAAGGGAACAAAGAGTATATATGTATGGACTATGGAGCTTGGTTCAGGGTGGGTCGTGGTGGCCTAAAAATCCGACACGTCGCCAAAGATGACATCAACAATAATTCAACACTTATAAACATGTTGTATATCGGTAATACGGTTTAGTCATTCGAAAATAGAATAATTTTGTGACAAAATCTTATATTTGATCAAATCAATTAAACAGGCTCGATGATATGATGCCTGATGGACGGCTATCGAATTCTAATATTGAAGTGTCATTCGTTAATCCGAAAGGGTTATTGTAGATCAGCCAGCCGCGCGCATCCATAATGATAGAGAAGAATATGGTTGTGTCCGTAGAAAGCATGTTTCAGTTTGTGCTAAAACCGCGGCTTTTAATACAGACGGCGAGACCACAGAGGCGGCTGCAGCCTAATAATTAATTAATAAAGCCGAAAGAAAGGAAAAAAACTACCATTTGATTGAAACGGCTGACCAAATGGAATCTGGCGTTGCTTGGACTCTCAACCTTATCAAGAACAGTGGTGGGTAGGGCCGTGATGAAGTCACGTTCGAAAGGAGTTACATATATATGTCCTTCATCCATCAAATTTGGCTTCGTTAAGGTATTTGTTAACGCTTAAAAAGGGCTGTGTCTGAAAGGAAAGAATGATTCATTTTCAAATGTATTGAGATAAGTTGGGTCTTGATTAGTGAGATGCGGAGCCCCTAGTGGTGGTCTAGTGCGGCTGTACGACATCAGTGTATACATCCATGATGGTAAACAATATTTAAATACAAAAAAATAACAAAAGATGGATACACAGATTTATATGGTTCAGCACTAGGCCTACGTCCATAGTAGTTTGGGGAGGAGAGATTCCACTATAATATGCTTGTTTACAGTCTCTCATTGCCTCATATTTCTCACTGTACAATTGAAAATGGAGATCTACTTCCTAGAAAAGATGTTCTCAATGACGCTCTTTTTCTAGAAATTGAAGAAGCAGCCAAAGATTAAGCTTGGCCAGAAATCCCTCCAAGCGTTCCAAAAGAAAGAAGTTCCTCAAACCATAGGCATCATGTCCCTTTTATCTGACCCTCTTCTTGCGTGAGCCTCGATAGTGGTGAGAGATGTTTGTTTTGTGTGTCTGACAGTCTCTTACTTTCCTACTTTCTCCTAGCACCTCCCTACCTCCTGACACCCTCACCCCCTTGTCTCTTCTTGTCCCCTCTCCCTCTCTCTTCCTCTGTCTTCTAATGATGGTCATTTGATGGGTTAGACCTTGAGAACTATTTTGGGCCTGGTGTGTTTTACCCCCTCACAGTTGCCCGCAATTCTTAAAGGTAATTTGTTCCAAAGAAGATCTTAAGATTCTTCAAAGGTAAAATATGCAATTGAACCAATCCACCTCCGCCCGTAGAGAAATAAATTTTTGGAGTTGGCCCTAGTCATCCATTCCTCTCGCGTTAAGCAGCAAAGATTCTGAGCACGGGATTAGTTGGGAGATGGGCTCGATCGCATGGAGTGCGAGTGCGAAGCCTATCTTGGCGAGATAAGCGGGAGGTGGGCTCGACCACACGGAGCTCGAGCGTGAAGCCCGTCCTGGCGAGGTAAGCGGGAGGTAGGCTCGATCACATGGAGCGCGAGCGCGAAGCCCATCCTGGCCAGGTAGGCTCGATGGCACAGAGCATGAGCGGGAAGCCCTTCCTGGCGAGGTAAGCGGGAGGCAAGCTCGATCGCATGGAGCGCGAGCATGAAGCCCGTCCTTTTTAGGTAAGCGGGAGGTAGGCTCGATCGCAAGGAGCGTGAGCATGAAGCCTATTCTGGCAAGGTAAGCAGGAGGTAGGCTTGACTGCGTAAGATGCGTATGAAGGTTGGTTGGCTATGGCTTGGTAAGCGTGAGTGCGAAGCCTAGCTATGGCAGGAGATGGGCTAGACCACGTAAGATGTGTACGAAGGTTGGCCGGGCAGTCAAGTGACCAAGTCGCCTATTTAAACACCTGGTGGTTAGGCGTTCCCTAACCTTTCCCGCCTAATCAGGCACCTGGGAGGTAGGGCGATCCCTAATATTTCCCGCCTACTGACTTTTTATAACAATGGTAAAAAAGGTTAGCAGTTTGTAAGATTGGACTCACCCCAAGTTTTGTCAAAAGGCATACATTCTCCCAGCATTTTTGTTTTCAACAATGTTGGTGAATTTTCCTTTTCCGATGTGAATTGCGGTTCACGTAAGAGTATGTTTGTTCTAACCCGCGCAAAGTGGTTAGGGAGTCCATCGACCATCTGGGTCCACTTTAGGCAGTTGTGAAGCACGGAGTCACGTTAACTCCAAAGGCTCGTTCCAGAAGGTAACCCACTAATAGCAATTATGGCACGAGTGTGAACACCCAACGTTCGCTGGTAGAGATAATGTCTCAGAAGTAATGTCGGGCAACCGAAAGACTGAACCCGCGCTTCGCAGTGAGGCAGGACGGGCTGCCTAACGGCTGGACCCACCTATTGACCCTCACGAGGAGGTAAGTAGGAGATGCTGCAAAAGTCAAACCCAGTGCAAATATTTCCCAATCACAAGTGCGAAATTTGTAAACTTGAGCTGTCTTATCAGGGTGTAGTGAAGGTCTAAGGCGCTATCCATTTTGCGTCTTGTTGCTAGAGATGACGTTCCGCTGCTAGAGATGGCATTCTATTGTAGGAGATTCATTGGTGGAGATTCCATCTTTGGGTAGCCGAAGGCTGACCTGCCCTCCTTCGTGAGAGGAATTGAGCAGCTTTAGGCATTACACTCATCCGTTTATCTCACAAGGCGGTAAGTTGTTGATGGAGATTTCATCGATGGAGATTCTATTGGTAGAGATTTTGTCTTTGGATAGCCGAAGGCTGACCCGCACTCCTCCTCAAGAGGGATAGAACAACCATAGGCATTACACTCATCCCTTTCGCCTCACGAGAAGGTAAGTTGCTGGTGGAGTTTTTGTTGATGGAGATTCTGTTGGTGAAGATTCTATCTTCGGGTAGCCGAAGGCTGACTCGCACTCCTTTATGAGAAGGATAGAATAGCCTTAGGCATTACACTCATCCATTTCGCTTAGCGGGGAGGTAAGTTGCTGATGGAGATTTCATGGATGGAGAGTCCGTTGGTGAAGATTCTGTTTTTGGGTAGCCGAAGGGTGACCCGCACTCCTCTGAGAGAGGGATAGAGCAACCTTAGGTATTACACTCATTTATTTCACCTCGCGATGAGGTAAGTTGATAATGGAGATTCCATTGATGGAGATTCTATTTATGGAGATTTCTTTCGTAGAGATTCTGTCTTTAGATAGCCAAAGGCTAACCCGCACTCCTCTGTGAGAGGGCTAGAATAGTCTTAGGCATTACACACATTCCTTTCACCTCACAGGGAGGTAAGTTGATGATGGAGATTTTGTGCTACAGGGATCAATCATGTTAGTGAAAACAAAATCTAAGTTTCGAAGGAGACAAATTAGAGTATTTAGCCACTATGACTGATTTTTGCTGGCTATTGTTTGCCCGCTGCTTGACCGAAATTTCTCGTTGTCGTTTCCCATTTCTTCTCTTCCTTGCTTCTTATTTTATTTCCATTTCTTTTTCTTTCTTTTTTCGCCCGCTGCTTTACTGAAATTGCCCGCTATTGTCTGTCATTTCTTCTCTTCCTTGCTTCTCATTTTACATCCATTTCTTTCTTTTCTTTTCTTTTCTTTTCTTTTTTACAACTCGTGTAGATGACTCCCGAGCAAAAGAGGTGAGTTCGTGGGTGAGGAGCAAGCGGTTGATAAGTATCTTGACTGAGGAGCATGCATGGCCAGGGAGACTCTTTACCCGAGGAGTATGCGGTTGAGGAGGAGACTACTGAGGAGTTGACTGCCAACCAGCGGCAAAGACACTCGTTGGCCGATGAGCACATGGCTGTGGAGTGGATGGCAGGCGAGCATGGCCGTGGAATGTTCTGGCTGAGGGGTCCTGCCCGCGGTACATGGTCACGGGCAAGGACACCACTGGCCACGGAACATGGCCTCTCGCCGTAGTGCATGGTCAAGGAGTAGTGTCCATCTAGTGGGCGAGGAGACCTCGGCCTTGAACTGGCCGAGGAACTCAATGCATGCTCCATGCATTGGGTGCCTGTGACCCACCGCGTGAAGGTGGTGTTCAAGTGGGGACAGAACATGCCAGCTATCCACATAGTGATTGCCAACAACCCTACCATGCCACGGCATGACTGGGCCAAGGAGAATATCGACCACATTCATTTATGTGCATGTGGCGGCGCGGTGAGTTTCCCGCCATGAGGGGCGGTCATAGACCATCCCCACGAAGATAGACAGCACAAGCAGTTACGCAGCAGACCGCCGATGCTGTGCCTTGGAGGGCTGTGGCACTTCTAGTTGTTCGCCGTCGTGTGGGGTCGTTGATTCCATATGCCAGCCACGGGTGTAGGGTGCCCCACCGGCGGGGACAGAAGGCCCCAGCAGACCTAACGATGGCTGTCGGCAGGTCCCGCGAGCTCATGGCAGGCTGTCGTGAGCTCCTCTGGAGGTAGGCGACGTGCGCCCGTCATGCGTGTCTCAGAGGGTCCCTGGCGGCGAGGGCCATATGATCAGCTATAGAGGCCTTCGGAGGCTCACCCTATGGCCACCGACAGGTTCTTCCAACTCGCGGCGGGCAACTGCGAGCTTCCCGCTGCAGCCATGCACAGTTGGGATGTGATGCCCATGCAGGCAGTGCATAGTGCCTGCCCACTGTGCATGTGTATGCACCCAGTGTATATTTGAGTTCAAGTGGTCAGGGAGTTTAGGGAGTTTGGGACCTTGGCCCTACACGCTGGATGTATAAAAAGTATTCAAGTGCAGTTCACTTTTAACCGCATGGGCGAGGAAAGGTTCACTTGCCCCTTTTCTACAATAGTGTTTTTTATAAAAATAAAAATGGAAAGGTTGAAGATACTTATTTGAAAAATTCTCATCCATGCTCATTCAGAGATTATTTAGCGCACCAAGAAATGGTCCTTCTTCCGCTTCCGATGCAAAAACAATCTCGATCCTATTAACGGTACCACTGTTAATGCTAAAAGATGGTGCAGCCCGGAAGGGAAGAAAAATCCAATCCCGGATGCACTAAGGTGGGCTGGGCCTTGATCGGTGAGGTACGGAGCCCTCAGCAGTAGTCCAGTGTGACTGTACAATGTTGGTGCGTACATCCATGGAAGTGAACAATATTTAAATGTATAGAAAATAAAAAGAGATGGACACACATATTTATCTGGTTCGATACTAAGCCTACGTCCTTGGGAGTTCGGGGAGTGGAGATTCCACTCTAATATCCTTATATACAGTCTCTCATAGCCTCACCTTTCTTACTATATAATGGGAGCTGGAGATTTACTTGCTGGAGAAGGTATTCTATCTGGAGCTCTTTGTCTAGAGGTTGAAGAAGCAACCGAAGAAGAATCCTAGCCAAAAATCCCTCCAAGCATTCCAAAAGAAAGAAGTCCCTCAAAACGTAGGCACCCTATCCATTTTATCTGACTCTCTTCTTACGTGTGCCTCGGTAGTAGTAAGAGATGTCTGCTTTGTGTCTCCGACCGTCTCTCCGTTTTCTACTTTCTCTTAGCACCTCCATACCTCCTGACACCCTCACCCCTCGTCTCTTCTTGTCCCCTATATCTCTTCTTTTATCTTCTAGTGATAGCTCTTTGATGGGTTAAGCCTCGTGTATTTTACCCCTTCACAATATGTTTGGTTGTATAAATATTTTTGATGCTTTTAAATATTTTTAGATATTTCTTTTAAAAAATCACTAAATATAAAATATTTTTTAATTTCAAATATTTAATTTTTTTAGTTAATCATTACTTAATTATTACAACTTTTTCAGATTTTAAAATAAAAATAATATTCAAACAATTTTTTTAATTTTATAATATTTTTATTCAACTTTTTTTCTCTCATTTTTAAAACTCAATAAAATATCTTAATTCAAACCATTTCATTACTATTCACATATTTATTGAGATATTTTAAATATTCAAATCGGAACTAACTAATTTATTGAGTATGATATTTTCATCTTTAAATATGCTTTAAGACTTCCTTGCTATAGGATTATTGGGAGGAAGTTATGCAAGGGCTAACGGGTACTCAATATGTGATATCACATCAATTTGGGAGGGGAATAGAGTTGCAGATTTCCTTGCCAGACAGGAAGAGGAGGGGACCAATTGCATCTATATGACTTCATGTGATTTGCCTCGTCGTGCTTGAGATTTGCTTCGGTTGGATGTGCTAGGATTGCCAAGTCTTAGGATATGATTGTTCTTAGTTATTTTTTTTGTTTTGTGGATTTGTTGGGTGCATTGGTTATTTGTTGGTTTTTTAATTCTTTGGGCATAACGTGGGTTTTGACTGGGCTTGTAACCATGGTTTTCCTCTACTACAAGTGAGGAGTTTTAAGAAATATGGAAAATGGTCACTCTTAGACATGAGACCCTAACTCTTAAAAAAAAAAAAAAAAGACTTAACAAAATATATGCATGTAATATTATAACATTTATACAAGACATTGCAGCTACATACATATATATATATATATATAAATATGCTGATCACAAACATAAACTGAGTCTATTGAATTTAAATCGTTTAATAATTAAGTCTAATTTCATATTGATAAATAACTTAATTAATAATTTAACTTGAGCTGATTATGGAATTGACTTGTTGATCAATTAGGTTGATCTCGTGGTGGAGTTACAACTTACGAGCAACAATTTTGGTTCCAGGTTAGAATGAGCTCTATGAAAGAAAATATCCATTTGTGGTCTCTTTTGCCATGCAGTTGCCACGCCAATTAATTTTTAATTTTTAACTAATTAATACTTATACACCTGTTAATTAATTTTTAACAGCAAATGCTTGAGGGCATGCAACTCGCATACTTTTTATAAAAACAGAAAAACATGGGATGTTAATTTGAAAAGACAAATAATTTAGTCATAACAAAAAAGTCATACAAAAGTAAATATATAAAATAACGTGATGTAAGTTGATGTGATACATCAAATTATAAAATTATCTAATTTTTATTGTAAAATAAATTTAATGAATTACATAAATAACATCACGTTGTGAGTTTATTTTTATATAATCTCTAATTTGTACATCATGTCTGCAATATTAGAAGGGATATTGGAACCCCTACAATTTTAACTAAGAGATAAAGTCAAGAAGGGATTCAGACTCTTAAGAATGAGATAACTCAGACTCCTAATAAGAGATGGACTCAGATTCCTAAAAGGAAAAGGTTTCACAAAACAAATTAGACTCTATCACTCTAATAAAATAGCCTCTATAAATAACTTACAAGAGGTAACAAATATTTAACTTGATTAATTAGCTACTTTATATAATATACTTATGCTTATATTATTATACTGACTTTAATATCGGAATGTCTCCAGAGCAACCAGTGCCATTCCTTTATTTGTTAAAGTGATTCGTGTGGTTGACGGTATAAAACATGTCCTTTACAAATATCTTTTATAAGATCACGAAATCCAATGATATTTTTTTGAAAGAAAAACAGTAGTCTCGAGCTAGATTTCACCCTAAACCTCTACTAAACCTAGAGAGAAATCGATCTGGACTTGAGGATGGGTATAGTGGCAGAAGGCCGTTTTGAATGAGCATTTTCCTAAAGATCGTGCAAATTGATGTGATGTACAAGGGGGCATGTCTCTTTCAAATGCAAATGTTGGCGACGTAGAGAAGTAGGCTAGTATCTCTCATACTAAGCTTGTTTGTTGTGTCGCCGGTAACATGAGTTAAAGAGGCTACAAACAAAGAAATTTTGCTTAGTGATGAGCCCATTATCTCTCGTGATAATGATGCTGATCATGTCTCCGATGTTACACCTGCTAATGCTAATGATATTCATGTCGTATGAATGTTTCAGAAAGATAACCATTCGTTATTTTTTTTTATTTTATTTGTATCTTAACTGAATACACGTGACCGAATCACAGCCACTAAAAAACCAACTGTGGGACTATCCAAAGTTGGACCATTTATAAATTATGTGGTGGTCTGAAATCAATAATCATGTGAATATATAGACCAGAGAAAGGTAGTCTTCGCCATTGTTCTTTTTTTCTTTTTTGGTTTTTATTGTGAAATTAGTGTTTTATTTTAAACATAATTTATTTCCTATTTTTTAAAAATTTTTATATTTTTTTAAATGACACGTGGCAGTTATTATTGATTTGAAAACAAATAGAAAAATATTTGTGAAAAGAGGTAGGTGTATCATTTTTCTTTCTCACGTAACGATCTGAGTGTTAATGAAACTCTACTATCCTCTATTCTTTGTCATTTGTTTTTTATGCGACTTTGTAAACTTCTTAAACCACTTTAAATAAAATACCCAATCTAAATTTATTATGTATTTGGATGTTGATGTGATTTCAATTGATCTGTAAATAATAATATTTTATAGTTTTAAAACTAGCTAGTACCGGTCCAGGTTCTACGCTTTTTAAAGCCAGACCAGACCGGTTCGATATATTATATATTTTAAATTAATTTTTTTAATATTATATATCATTTATATAAATAATATATATAATAATATAAATTATAATTATATATAAGATAATGTTATTGTAATTTATAATATAAAATTTTAATATTAAACATGAATATTTCTTTGATCATATGCTTTAAATATAATATATATATTAATAATATTTTATGGACTAATAAATTTTCAATATATTCCTTTTAATAAGTACATTAGTAAATTAGTAATACTAATATATATTAGTATATAATGTATATTAATTACAATTTATATTTTTTGGCCTAATAGTAATAGTCTAATACTATATTACTATTAGTAATATACTTTAACTAAGTCTATATATAAATTATACAATTTATATTTTTTGGCCTAATACTAATAGTCTAATACTATATTACTATTAGTAATATACTTTAACTAAGTCTATATATAAATTACTATCTAAATTCCTAAATAATTATATATGAAATAATGATACAGTATGCTATTAGTATTTTTTTTATTACAGATTTTTCTTTTCAGTTTTTATAGCATTTATAGCAGATTTTTTTTTTTCATTTTCTATAAAGCAGATTTTTTCTATTTCATTTTTAGACTTCTTATATCTTTTACATAACAGAATTTTCTATAAAGCATATATTTATAAACAGTTTTTTGTATAACAGATTTTTAATAAACCATATTTTTTTAAAGCAGTTTTCTTTTTCTATAAATAGATTTTTTTTTTTATGTCATATTGTCTCTTTATTAAAATCGAAAAATTAGACCGAACTAGACTAGAACCGATAAAATCGGAAATATCAGTTCAGGAAGATAACTAGTGCGTAATCGGTTTTCAAGAATGAAAAACCGATGCATACTAGTTCGATCCTAAATTTTGTTCAAAACCAGATCGAACCAAACCGATTACATCCATATTTATAATATTTAAATTTCATCTTTTAAATTATATTATTTCACATAAAAAGGTTTCAAACAGAATAGTAAAAATAATTCATTTTTTTTAAAAAAAATTATTTTCATTAATTACTATTCACCACCCACTTCACAAAAAATATTTTTATACCTTATAAAAAATACTCTATATTCTATAAAAACATTATAAATGTAAAATATGGGTAGTCTACAACTGATATGTATGGTCACTCTTTTTTTAACATTAAACCGTGAAAAGTGAAAGTGGATTTAATTGTTCAACTACCCTCAACCCACTTGGCAAAACAAGGATAAGAATCTAGGCCATCATATTCACATAACGTGGCGACACATGACATACCCAATTAATGGGCAGCTTCAATTCCAAGATGTTTCAACTTGTCAACACAATAAATTGGACGATGCTCATTGCTTGCTTACTTCAAACATTCATGTTATTTTTTATTTTAATATTTACATAATTTTATATATTTTTTAAATTAAAGAATTATCTAAACATATCAACTCACATAATAAATAATATTAATAAGGTTTTAACGACCCACAACTTGATCTTATCTAAATATTTGGACAGGCCAAATTCAATTAAAATAACCAAATAAAATTACCAAAATGACCATCCCATTATTTTTGGACAGTCCAAAAAGCATCATGATCTGTTTACCATGCAGACATGAACAAAGAACAATCATAAAATTGGAAAAAAAAACAAGAAGCCACTACCAAATACTATAATTTATACTCATCTTTTGTCCCAAGAAATCAACATCTTTATCATGATTTGATTTGATTAATCACAATTAAACCAGCACGTTAATTCCTTTCAACGGCGTCTTAACGGAGAGTCCCCACTTACCGATCCACGTCACTCCTCTCTTCCCCCACCGGTTCTATACCCTTTCCGTGAACTTTCTACTCTGGTCAAAACGATGCCGTGGCTCTTCGGAATCTCCGGCTGCTCGCATTCCAGAACCTGCTTCCTCACCTCCTCTGGCAATCTTAACGTGTATCGTTCCGTGTTCTCTCCGGGTTGAACCACTGATTCGCCCGTCGAGTTCGACTCCTGAAACTTCTCAGGTATCCTCACCCTCGCCGGAAGGTTTGCGATCTCACGTGCCTGTTGTAAGTCTCCGCTTTCAACTTCCTCAACGTTAACCACGACGTGATTTTGGTATTCGCCGACTTGGGACGTCGAGTTTTCCGGCGTTGACTCGGTTGCTTGTGATGGATCGGCTTTGGAGGCCTCCGGGGTGAGCCTTGCTCTGCAAACCGGACAAGTCCCCCAGGAGGTTAACCAGGTGTCGATACAAGAAGGGTGGAAGACGTGGTTGCACTTGGGTAACAAACGGAGTGTTTCGTGATCCTCGAACTCGTTCAAGCATACCGCGCACTCCAGCGCTCCTCTGTCGATTTTGAGACCCTTGACCGCGGAGTACGCCAGTATCGGAAAGGTCTCAACCACCGCAGGGTCGAGACCGCGGCGTTTGGGTCGGTCAGGAGTGGAAGACACATCCGGTCTGACGGTTCTTGAAGCTGCCGCGGCTCGCGACCGTGTACACTGTTTGATGTAGATGGAGAAGAACGCAAGCAAGGCGAATCCGCACACGAGGACGACGGTGATGATCAACGTTGAGGGCGTGAGGTCCAAGTCGAATCGGAAGGGACTGTCCGTCGATTCGGCGGTTGGCTGGGCATAGGCGTACTGAAGGTACGCCGGCGCAAGGAGAAGCAGGTAGGCCCATAAGATTCCATAGCCATCTTCCATTTCCTCACCCTAGCTAATTCCGAAGTCCTACTCCAATTGTAAAGGTTGGGATGACATTAAAATAAGAAGCGACAGGAGAAAAATGTGCTGGCAATGGCGTACGTGGAGGGGAAGAGAACAAACTTAGCTGGTGAAGGTTCTAACTTTGTAACCATGAGACTACTGCTCATCAATTTTTAAGGTATCTTCACGGAAACATGGCACCATAGTACTCCTTTAACGTGGCCAAATGGTTGATTTTTAGAATTTAGATACATGTTTTAATGTTACATATATATTATACAAGGAGTGGGCATACGAGACAAAGCAAATATATGCATGTTGCATGACATGACATTTACTGTTCTTGATTGATCGGTAGTGGACCAATCATCAATATTCTTCCTGCCTTTCACCCCTCACAAATTCTACCTTCGATTTCGTTTCACTTCCGAGAAAAAAGTTTATTTAATAAAGAGTCCACGTCCATCTTCAAGTCTTTTTTGGTCTCGATTGAATTGAAACAAGATCAATTCAGTTTGAATTAATTTTAAATTGAATTTAATATTCAAATATAACTTTCAAATTATTAAAATCATCTTAACTTTGAACTCCTTCAGGTGAGATTTACAATATTTTTCAATTCAACATCTCTTTATATAAGAGACTCACAACTTTTTTTAATTTTCTATAAATACATCTGAATTCATCTTAACATTCAAACACATCTAAACTCATCTTAGATATATCCTACAAAACTGATTCCATCATATCAACTCACTATTATTTATAAAAAACTCAACTCAGCTCAACATTCAAACAGGACATTTGTCTCTTAATTTTGGATACTACAACTTTTGTATATATGTGTTTCTATAATTGATATTATTCAATGTAATAATGTAAGCTTAAAAAAAGATGAATAAAGATGATCAAACCTCTGTTTGTTTACTTAGAAAGTGAGTCAAGATGCTAATTCTCCACCTTTTTATTTTCCACTCCAGATTCGCCCATGTCAGGTAAATACCTACAAAAGAAACATAATGATTGGAACATATGTAGTAACTCGAAGTCCAAGAATTATTCCTAATTATTAAATTATTTTTATTGTATCAATCACAGTTTATTAACTTAATTTTATAAGAATTATTTATAGATATAACATTTATCAATTCTTTTTGTTGTTGTTGTTAAACTTGTAGAGTAATCATGATATACTTACATCATTTTTATTTTTACAATTTTGTTTTAAATATAGAGTAATTATGTTAAACATATGGGATGCCATTTAGCATTACTGATGATCAATAGGGAGATAGTGATCATGGTCTTCGAATTAAAAAAAAAAAAAATCAATATTATAATGAAATGATATCATCACATTGATAATTAGTTGTAAAATGCCAAAATGGATTGTAAAGTAGTTATAGGAAAATCATTATTCATACATATAAACTATATTTTTTTTCTCTAATTAATTAAAATAGATGAGAGACTCCGGCCATCTCAAATCTCCTATTCATTAAAATACTAAGATAATCGGTGCCAAATAATTTGAGTCAAAGGTCACGAATAAAAAATATACATTTTCTATCTCTCATGTAAGAATGTACATCTTTGAGAAGATCCAACACTTCTACCGTACAAATAAATATCAATGGATTATATATTGTCAACGAAGGTGGTGTTGTAAAACTAAAAAAAAGTAGTAAGAGAATTGAAAGATTATAATATCTAGAATTAGTTTTTTAGAAACTAAATATTATTTCCTCAATTTCTTTGTTTTGAGTCTATTACAAATGCTCCTCGAGACACTCTTTTATAAGCATTGAGGATATATGATATATTAAATGAGTACATAAACTTAAGGAATGACAATACATGAATAAAAAAGATACATGAATATAAAAAATAGGGATACGTAAATATGAGAAAATTATAATGGTCATTCATCAAGTACATTCCATATATTTACAACACTTCCCCTTGGATAACCATACACAAAGAATATGGCTCGTTAAAACCTTACCAAATAAAACCCAGTGAGAAAAACTTGTGGCAAAGGAAAAAGAGTAAAACATTCTAATATGTCTTTAAATGCTTTATGATTGCCTCATTAAAATCTTGCAAAGGAAAACCTTATGGGAAAAACCTTAATGAAGGAAAAAAAGTACAATCCAATTGATAGTTGACTTCCCTTGTAGGTATGCAAATCTTCAATTGTTCATGATGAAAGATCCTTGAAATGTCGCATTCCAATATTTTGTACTAACTTTTTGAATGTTGCTGTTGGTAAAGTTCTAGTAAATAAGTCAACCAAATTATCACTTTACAGTATTTTCTTGATATCAATGTCACTACCCTTTTGAAGCTCGTGTGTATAAAGAATTTTGATGAAATATTCTTGATCATATTCCTTTGATGTAGCTACTTCTTATTTGCATAATACATGCCGCATCATCTTCGTATAATCTTGTTGGGCCACCTTTGATTGTGGGTAAACTATATTTTTCTTGAATATGCTGAATTACTAATATTAACCAAATGCATTCACGGCTTTGTTCATGTATTGCAATAATTTCTGAGTGATTGGAAGAAATAGCTACTATTGTTTGTTTGACAAACTTCCATGAAATAGTTATACCTCCATATGTAAATAGGTATTCTGTTCGAGAACGCTCTTTATACGAATCAAATAGATAACCTGCATCTGCATATCCAATTAATTGTGTACTTAATTCTTTTGGATAAAATAATTTAACGTAGATCGTACTATGAAGGTAACATAAATGTGTTTGACTCCATTTCAATGTTTTTGAGTTGGTGCAGAAATATATCTTGCTAGTAAGTTGACTAAAAATGTAATATTAGGTCTTGTAGAATTTGCAAGATACATTAAAGCAACAATTCTACTAAGATATGGTACTTCATGACCAAGAATTTCTTCATCTTTCTCTCGAGGATGAAAATGGTCATTCTCAACATTAAGTGATCAAACAACTATTGGAGTGCTCAAAGGGTGAGCTTTATCTATATAAAAGTGCTTCAGGACTTTTTCTGTATATGTAGATTGACAAACTAAAATTCTATTTGAAAGATGTTCAATTTGTAAGGCAAAACAAAATCTATTTTTTTCCAAGATCTTTCATTTCAAATTCATTTTTCAAATAAGTTGCAATTTTTGTGAGCTCTTCTGGAGTCTCAATGAGATTTAAATCATCTACATATACTGCAATAATTGCGAATCCAGACTTTAACTTCTTAATAAAAATACATTGACAAATTGGATTATTCTCAAATCCTTTTTTCAATAGATATTCGTTAAGACGATTGCACCACATGGATCCGGATTGCTTTAAACCATATAATGATTTTTGTAACTTGATAGAATAAATACTTTTGGATCTTGAATTATATGTTTCGGGTAGTTTATATCCTTTATGGATTTTCATGCATATATCATTATCTAGTGATCTATATAAAAATACGGTAACCATATCCATTAAACACATATCCAAACTTTCTATTACTACTAAGCTAATTAAAAATCTGAATGTAATTGAATCCATTACAGGAGAATATGTTTCTTGAAAATCAATACCAAGTTTCTGCTAGAAACTTTGTGCAACAAGTCATGTTTTATATCTCACGACTTCATTTAATTTTCTCATTACGTTTTTGTATAAATACCTATTTATATCCAACAGGTGTAACACCATTAAGTGTTTAGACTACAGGTCCAAATATTTCACGTTTTGCAAGTGAATTCAATTCTACATTAATTGCATTTTTTCATTTTGGCCAATCATTTCTACGTCAACATTCTTTGACGGTTTGTGGTTCAATTTTATCATTACTTCTGGTAGTGTCAATTGTAACTTTAAATGAAAATATATTGTCGACAGTAATTTTATTTCTATCCCATAATTCTCCTATACTTACATAATTTATTGAAATCTCGTTATTTTCATGTACCTTTTCTTCTTTAGGAGATATCTCTTCAGGAAATTCCTCTTCAGGGGATTCTTTTTCAAGAGAATTTGGTGTTGAAAGTTTGGATGGATCAATTGATTTTGTTCCTTGTTTCGTGGGTATGGTTTCTTCAAGAATACCAATTTATTTTGCTTTTCTCTTTTGGGGAATCTTATCCTTTACACCAATAGGTCTTCCACTCTTCAGGCATATCTTAGATTCATTTGCTGCTTGATTTCTTGATTGTCCTACAGGAACTTCAATCCGCGCAGGAATATTAGTAGTTGGAATATGAGATTTTATGATTTTCTTACTATTAATAAATGCATCCGGTAATTGGATTGCAATACCTTATAAATGAATAATCCTCTGAACTTCCAGTTCGCATTAATTTATATGAGGATCAATATGAGATAATGTCAATGCGTTCCATGTTATTTCTTTTTATACTCCAAGCACATTTCTTTTTCTAAAGGGAGAAAAATTGTTTTATCAAAATGACAACTTTCGAAACGTGTCTTAAAAATATCACCAGTTAAAGGCTCAAGATATCTAATGATAAAAGGAAAATCAAAACTAATATAAATACCAGGTCTTTATTGAGGGTTTGCCTTAGTGCATTTGGGAGGTACAATCAAAACATAGACATCACAATTAAAAATACGAAAATAAAAAATATTTGGTGGTTGACAAAAGACAAGTTGCAATGGGTAGTATTTATTATGGCTAGTTGGTTTAATCCGAACTAATGATGCAGCATGTAAAATTGCATGTCCCCAAACAGAAACAAGTAGTTTTGTTCTCATAAGTAAAGGTCTAGCAATTAATTGAAGTCGTTTAAAAAAAGATTCGGCCAAACCTTTCTAAGTATGTACATGGGTAATTGAATGTTCAACATGAATTTTTATTGATATGCAATAATTATCAAAGGCTTGAGATATAAATTCTGTTACATTATCCAATCTGATAGACTTGATTAGATAATCAGGAAATTGAGCTCGTAATCTAATAATTTGTGCAAGAAGTCTAGCAAATGCAATATTACTAGTAGAGAGTAGACAAACATATGACCATCTAGTTGATACATCTATTAAAATCATAAAATATCTAAATGGTCTACATGACAGATATATTGGCCCACATATGTCCCCATGAATTCTTTCTAAAAATGATGAAAATTCAATTACTACTTTAAAAAGGGATGGTCTAACAATAAGTTTTCATTGAGAACATGATGCACATGGATAATGACTTGATAAAAAAATCTTCAGGTTCTTTAGAGGATGTCCATGTGAGTTCTCAATTATTCGTCACATCATAATTGATCCCAAATGTCCAAGGTGATTATGCCAAAGTATAAAATCCTTTTAATCAGAGCATTTCTAGTGCATTGCAATATTTGATTCAATTATACTTATAGTTGTATAATATAAGCCTAAAGAGAAAATTGACAGTTTTTTTAATATGAGTTTCTGGCCCGAAATCATAAAAATAATGTAAAGATATTCATTACTGCCTTCATTGATAATTTCAACATGATAACCATTACGACGAATATCTTTAAAACTTAGTAAATTTCTTCTAGAATTTGAAGAATACAAAGTATCGTTGATACAAAATTTTGTTCCTTGTAATAACATTATATATGCTCTTCCGAAGATTTTAATTAGGTTTGAAGAATCAAATATAGTATTGACATTAGCTCTATTCAATGTTAAACATTGAAATATTTCTTATATATGTTTAAGAATTGTATGTTTGGTACAACTATTTGTGCGACATACATCTCCATCAATTTTCTTCAAATTGATCAACTAATCAATAAAATCCATGCTTCCTTAATAAAAGTAAAAAACATATAAAATTTTATATATTTAAAGGAAAATTACAATGTACTTGAATATAAAAACTAAAATATAATTGTGATTACAAGGCAAATAAAGAAAATTAATTATTGTATCCAAAATCATCACTAATAAAAAAAATTTGTATTTTCATTGGGGTTCACAATGAAATCAGAAACATTCAGATAGTTGAGATCCATTCTATTTGGGGTATAAGCTGAATCTACTAGATTCTTGTGATCAACAAAATCCATTTCAACCCCCCTTTCCTTTTCTTTAATGGAGGCCTGATATAAGTCTACCAAATGTTTTGGTGTATAATAGGTACGTGACCAATGTCTATTTATACCACATCTAAAACATTTATCTTCATAATTCTTCACAGGCTTATTCTATGAGCATTTATTTTCATCATTTTATAGTTTTTCTTACAACGATCACGTCCTTGACCACGTCCACGATTTCCTTTATGATTATGAAATGAAATTGCATTCGCTTCAAGGAATGGAGTAGAACCAGTTAGACGAGATTGATGATTTTTCATTAAAATCTCATTATTCTATTCAGCCACTAATAGACAAGATATTAGTCTAGAATATTTTGTAAACTTATGCTCTCGATATTGCTGCTACAGGAGCACATTCGAGGCATGAAATGTAGTTAATGTTTTTTCTAACATATCTTCATCAGTGACTTTCTCATCACATAATTTTAACTGTCAGATTATCTTGAAAAGTGCAGAGTTGTACTCAGACACTGTTTTAAAATCTTGCAACTTCAGGTGCATCCAATCATAGCGAGTCTTTGAAAGGATAACGATCTTCTGGTGCTTGTATCTTTCCCTTAGACTATTCCATAAAATCAAGAGATCTTTTATAATGAGATACTCAGTTTTCAATTCTTCATGCAAATGATGGCAAAGAGAAATCATTGCTTTAGCACAATCCTGTAAGGATATTTCATTCTTTTCTTGGATAGTATTTCCAAGGTTCATTGCATCAAGATGGATTTTAGCATCCAAAATTCAAGATAAATAATTGTTGCCAGAAATATCGAGAGTAACAAATTTTAATTTTGTAAAATGCAACATTATCTATAAAAAATATATTAAAAATCGAAGAAGTAAATATTCTAAGATTTAGAATGTGCATAAAGTAATATGAATTGCATTAACAATATAATATTTTACTTCAAAGAGTATTGCATAAAGTATATGTTATAGCATCATTGGAAAATATGAATATACCATGATGATTATAAAATGACATTATAAAATTATGGAATGATTTACAGTGATTAGAGCAATCTCACATATAGCTTTCAACGTCAAATAACGTAACAATTAGCTAGAGTCTCGTACTGATAACGTATTGTAAAATTAAAGAAAAGTAGCAAGAGAATTGAAAGACCACAGTATCTAAAATTAGTTCTTCAGGAACTAAAAATTATTTCTCTTAACTTCCTTGTTTTGAGTCTACTACAAATGCTCCTCAAGACACCATTATATAGGCATGGAGGATACATGATATTAAATGAGTACATGAATTTAGGGAATGACAATACATGAATAAAAATGATATATGAACATGAAAAATAGGAATACATGAATATGAGAGAACTGATCTAATGATCATCCATCAAATACATTCCATGTATTTACAAGAGGTGGAAATATTTTTAAAAAAGCAATAAATTCAGCTCTAATGTCTATTAAATATATTTATATATATGATCACTTTAAAGTTCCAACCAAAATATTTATAGAGTATTTCTAAAGATTGGACATTTTTAATATATAAGTTGTGGTTGGGATCCACGGCTGCTTCTCCAAATTCCATAACCTTTCTATTTTTTCCATGTCAATTTTTTATAAGGGCTTTTGCATCTTCTATTCTTTCCTTTTTTATTTTTTATTTTTATTTTTTGAAGATAGAACAAACTCCATTCATTCATAACGGGACATTAAAACTTTGATGGGAGACATACAGAATACAAGTCAACTACTGCTTTTAAGGCTTCCCAATACACAAATTTCTTTGTGACTGACATGGTCTAGTCCATCATCGTAACTCTATACAGACAAACTGTCTGAGAGACAGCACTCTGTCCTAAGAAGACAGCGCTCTGTCCTAAGACAGAATTAACAAACCTCAAATTTTGTCCTAAGATAGAATTAAACAACTCCACACTCTGTCTAAGACAGAGTAGAGGACACACTCTATAGACAAAAATTTAAGAAACTATGTGTTTTTTTTTTAAACCTAAAACAAAGGATATAATAGAAAACATGAAAGATACGTAGGAAAATAGTAAATTACAGCTTGAAAAGCTGTAAATCTACATTTTCAACCTTAGAGGAAGTAAAAAATGCAAACACTGAGACTGCGCCATCTTGGAAGTACGGCGGAACGTCAAGTCTGAAGAAACCAATGTCACTAGTCCCAAAAAAGCCGTGCGTGGCGGCGATAGAGCTTCCATTGCTGTGGCGCGTGGATGTCACGCGTGCACTTTCGGCTGCGTTTGTGGCTCAAGTGCTGCTCCATTCGATGAGATTTTTCGTCCGTCTAAAGGATTGCCGCCTTGGAAATCTTGCAGTGGGATACGTGGTGGTCACCGGCTCTGGAGAACAACAGATCTGCATTTCGCCCTACTATAAACGAAAAAATAAACAAAATAAAAAAAAAAACTAGAGAGAAGAGGGAGGAGGGAGGGATGAGCCAAAGCTCCAACCCCCTTCCCTGGTGTGAGTTTTTAAGGGGGCGGTTGTGTAGAGAGAAAAGGAAGAGAGCGAAAGGTTGGTAAATATATATCTTCCATTCTTTCCTAGCTTAGCTGCACGTATATGTAATCATGCAATCCCTCGTAAACGACCTGCATATTATAAATATAAATATAAATATATATATATTATAAGTTATATGAGTCCGATCCTTTAATTTGCATTTTTTCTACTGTTCTTAAAAAATTATATCTAAGTAATTATTCGCAATGTTAACATATATAACAAAATTTAATTTTTAAAAATATATGATTCCATATTTTCTTTTCAATCAAATTTTATTATGTAAAGAGTGTCGGTTTACCAAAACTCTTTTCTTCTTAATTAATAAACGTGCTCTTAATTTCCAAATCAGGACAGAAGAAATGCCTTCCGGCCATGGGCAACTCTGCATGGACCCGGACAGCGACCGAGATGCATTACTGCCACTGGCCACTGGCACCTTGTTTTGTCTCCCGTTCCTTTCCTGTTCTAGTTAGGAAAACCGATAGAACTAATTGATTGATGATACATCACCCTTTCGAGTAAATCCTATACACACTGATCTCATCCCACTTTTATTTTATTTGATAATATTATTATAAAATGAGTAATTTAAAAGAATTTTAATTCCAACGGTCTGCGAAAAATAAAAAGCAGAAGGCTAGTTGCTTAATTATTAATTATTGTCTTTACTTTGCATCCCAAGATCTCTTAATTAGCTTATATAGATATATATATATATATATGTTAATGCTCCTATTGATCTAATTATTAATTAGTTCCCATGTCATTTTCTGCTTTTCTTTAATTCCCTGCTGGCTGGCCTGGCATGGCTAGAAACAACCATTGGATTCCATTTATTTGGTTTGTTTATCATATAAAAACTTATATATATATGTATATATATATATTTGTTTACCGGATCAATCATGGGTACACCTCTTTTTTTTGTCACTTAATTAAGTTGTTTATTATGTAATATTGCTAAAAGCAAGCATCAATAATTACTAGTAATTAAAATCGAAAGCATAAATAATATTGAAAACGCAGGATTAAATTCAGCTTATGGCTTGCAGAAAGGCAAGATTAACATTTTCCTCTACTGGTCAAGTCATTAATTTTCTTGAATATTCATGTCGGCATAGAGAGGAATAAGCAGAGAGGACATGAGTGGAGAAAACAGGCTAGAAAGCAGATCAAACCTGCAAACCGATATTATAAATAATGATTTGATCGAGTGATCCCCATATTTTTTAAAGCCCCAAAGACGTCCAAAACTCATGTGGCATCGATCATAGTACGTACCCAACAAACACAGGGACATATATAAAATCTAGGGCTAGCTATAGTAAGTAATATATATCATGTATGATCTTTGCAGAGTGCATGAGTCCCCATGCATGCACATTTTTCATAGCTGTAGGATTCCAGCTTTGTCGACAGAAAAAAGGGTCATATATATAGATATATATTTATATATATATATAATAAGATTCTTTCATAAAAAAGTACGCGTGAAAAAAGCTGGTTGATCATATGGATTTATGCCCAATTAATATTGATTATCATGTGAAGCCGGAATAATTTGGTAGTTAATTATTGTACAAATCTCATATATATTCCTAAAGTTCTTGCATTTTTTTTAAAGGAAACCAGAGTTGATGTGACAAATGTAATTATATATATACACGTTAATTAATGCTAAAAAATTCTAACTTATGGGAATAAATGCTTAATTAACTGATGATCACTTGTAGGAATAATTTTAACAAAAATGACGATTATAATTAGGCTCTATATATATCATGAAGGCCGGCTGGTTTTAATTTATGAGAATTTTAATAAAAAGCAGGCAGCTGTACTCTTCAAGCTGCACTGGAATCAAGTACCCATATTATAAATTTTAGAACTGTTCATCCAAGTTCTAGCCCTAATAAATTTTCTCTTTCTTGCTAGCTCTCTCCAATATTTGATCATTATCATTTGAATAATATTTAGTTGCATGTGGACTTAATCTTTGATCAAGTGCCATATTCCAATTCTTCCTCATCGAACGTACGGTACTTCAAGAAACTTTTTTTTGTGTTGTAGGATCAGGATCGTGCCGATCAATTGTTACTTCGACCGTTCATAATTGGTTGATGGCCCCGTATTCTAATTATTACAAGTGTGATCACCTTCATCACGAACCTAACTTCTTGAATTTTGAAAAAGTAAAAATAGCATTTGTGACGATCTATTTATGAAAAAATTAAATGATTATTTGTGATAAGAATAAACTCATTTTGACAGGAAAGTAACTTTTATAAATAGACGTACAAATTCTATGGATCCTGTTTTTTTTTTTTTATTTAACAAATGGTTTCATCTAGTGTATTTGGTATGGAACACGTAGTGCTTAATTCTATATAAACTCTGTGCATGCTATTGAATTTGATACCCATCTTCCTTGTGAGATAGGTTTATTTATTTCAATAAAATGGTAGTCGACTATTTTTGGGAATGAAGGACTTCATGTGGCATTAATTTTTAATTGTTTTTTTTTTTCCTCGTCAGGAATTTGAGCAGTACTCTCGTGTGTACAAAATAAAGTAATGCCCTAATTATATATATAAAATTAAAATGCCTTTTGTGACTCGTGAACAACTCATGTATTTTCGTTGAAGAAGTTCACAAGAGAACGCGTATCATGTAATAAATAGACAAATGAAGTACTCACCTTGATCATCGATCACTCTCTATATATAAAAGCCCTGCACATGCCTGCAACCACAGATCATAGACTTGCCCACATCCACATATGGCCTTTCCAACGTCAATGAGTGGCACCCCGCGGGTAATATCGTCCAATGGAGTCATCGCCGTGGACTGCCAGAAACAAGTCCGGTCATGGAGCTTTCTTCGCTCTCTCATGGAGCTCCTTATGCCCAGCTGCAACTGCAGTACCTTTATAGAAGACCAAGATATCCAAAAACAACAAGATGAAGAAAATAACTACCTCCAAAACTGCTATAATCCACAGTACCCCGCCTTTAGTACTTCTTCCACAACCATCGTCGGCACCATATTTGGATTTCGCCATGGGAAAGTTAGGCTTTGTATTCAAACCAGTTACAACTCCACCAACCCAGTTCTCCTCCTTCAATTAGCTGTCCCCACAACAACTCTAGCAAGAGAAATGCAAGGGGGTATTCTTCGAATTGCACTAGAGAGTATAGCCACAAGGCAGGAATTCAGTACTGCCGGTAATTCTTGCTCTCTTTTGTCCATGCCAGTGTGGAAAATGTATTGCAATGGGAGGAAAGTTGGGTTTGCGGTTAAGCGCCAGCCTTCCAAGGCAGATATGGAGGCACTTAGGGTGATGAGTGCAGATCACGTTGTTGTGGGTGCTGGCGTAATAAGTGGGAAAGAGCTTCAAAGAGAAGACGAGTTAATGTATCTTAGGGCAAACTTTGAGAGAATTTGTGGTTCAGCTAATTCTGAGTCCTTCCATTTGATTGATCAGGATGGGAGCAGTAGTACTGGTCAGGAGCTTAGTATTTTCTTTTTTCGCTCAAGGTGATCATGACCTTTTCTCTATATATGTAGGTCTATGCAGGAGTTTAGAAAAAAGACCAAGTCACCATGTCGAGATGGTTTGCAAATTGCAACCAATTTTTGCCCTCTCCTTTTTGAGTTGTGCTTAATTGATAGCATAGCTTTAGTTTTAAATATTGCCCACAGAGTGTACTCATGAACTCTGTAGTGCTTTTGTAGTTTGAGAATTGTATGCGCGCGTTTGAGCTGTGTTAACCCATTAAAGGAATCCATGCATTGATTGTGTCCCAATTGGTTGGAGCGTAAGATTTTTTACTGATTTCGTGCGTAGTGTAGCTAGCTAGCTAGTGGTGTTCATCGGTTACTAGAAAGCAGCAATTAATTGTCAGAAGTTGGAATAGAATTTATTTTTTTTGTTCTTCCTTTTTTTTTTCCCCCTCAATAAGTTAATATCATTAAATTAAAAAAGTGATACATGAGGAAGGGGTGAGATTCCTCAACAATCGTCCCAAAAAGTAATAGAAACCAGTATAAAGTGGTGAACGGGTTTATTTGGAACCAATTTCATAGTCTCTACCCATATCCTACGGTAGGACTCCGTCTTATAGAAAGACAGAAATATGTTCGCAAAAAAGCGAACAATGAAACCACCGCTGGAGATAGTAGAATCTCCGCTAGAAGCGGTAAAGGTGGCGGGTGCACTATCACATATTGTCTGGAGATGATTTTTAGAAAGGTCCACGATCCCTCTTACAAGATCACTGGTTAGAAAAAAGGGTAATATAGGATAGCAGCAGGAATCTAAGCAGAGTCGCTAGCGACGGATCAACATAGGCTATGGCGGCATGGGCAGGACACGCACCACCTAAGAAGGTGGACGGATGAGCAGATCTGAAGGATCTGGAGCCTTTGAAGTTGATGGGGCAGCGCGTGGCTGCCAAAGCTGCATGGCAGGGGCCGTGCGTGCACCAAACACGCCGAGCAAAAATGCAATTTTCTACTGTGAACATGAAGATCGGCGACCAGAGAGGCTAAGCCGGCGTCGCGTGTTGGTTGGACGTTGCTGGAAAGCAGTAGATCGGCGAGGATCAACGCTAAGGAGGGAAAGCCAAGGAAAAACCTAGGAAAAAAAAGCAAACGAAGAAACATAGAAATAAAAAAGCCTCTGGGGCTGACTAGGGGAGGAGGTGGTCAAAGCCTAAACTCCGAACCCCCTCCACCCAGTGAAAATGCGGGAAAGCTAGGTATGGAAAGTTCATAGAGAAAGAGGTCAGGTCAGGGAAAGCTTGGATGGAGTTCTATTTTAGTTGTTCCTCTTCCTTTAATTCGCTTAAAATTTATTATTTGAATCCAATTTATAACCAAGAAAAAAACAAATGCTATGGCTAATACACACACAGAGAGATGAGCATCTGCATCTCATCAAAGAGTGAAAAATTGCACGTGTTCAATTAATTCAAAAGTACTCATATTAATCAGTATATTAACATTCCAAACCACCAACTAGATCCACATAATTAATTTGACAAGCTGGCGCAATTCAACTACCAATATTTAATCCTGTCTCATTATATTGTCGTCCACGTACTTGCTTTTAGTAGACAAGACGAGTATTTTTCGGATCAAAATATGAAGGAAGACTAGCAATTTGAGTTGCGCGCACAAACAGCCAGCTAGCTGCATTTACAAGATCTATGATCTAGTCTTCTCTCATCATGTGGAGGAACAACACCGTTCCACGTACGTTATATAGATCATCATGCATGTCATGTTACTTCCATTATATTAATTTGCTAGCTAGCTTATATATATATTGTGTGTGTATATATATATATTAGTGGTTTCATTTTCAATCAACATATTTTTGTGTGGGGCTTCCTTAGAAATGGGCAAATAGTTGCATGAGCTGTTGCTGAATATTCCTCGTGTCGTTTCACTAAAAAATGGGCTCAATGCATGAGTGTCATGATTTTGTAGGATGCACGTACGTACGTATAAGCTGCATATTGAATGGTCATTATATTATATATTCGTTTATATATCCATCATTTATAATTATTATTTATATTCGTATAATATGTTATTCTATATTAAAGCAAGGCCAAATTATTAAAAAAAAAAAAAAAGTCGCCATATTATATATGTATATATATATATATATTTCTGCTGCACTTCATGTCAACTAATTAAAGAAGAATCTTACCCTTTACAAGTGCATGGCACTCTCTCTAATTTGACCCTTTTATGGATTAAATATTTTATTATTTCAACTTTATATATGGTTTAATATTTGGTCCATAAAGTCTAAAAAAACTTTTTATTCCATGTTATTAATGTATGATTGATCATTACATTACTCCCTTGATCATCAGTACCCTCAGTACATTACTAATTAACCGTTTGAGACGTATCAACACCATCTGCACGTTGACATTATATATTAATTGTCTGACACGCGTCTTTAATTTGGCATGCATGCAACGTGTAAAAAACCTATTTTCTTCCTTCTTTAAAAAAATTAAAACTCAGTTCTTTAACCAAATAAATCAGATAAGTCACTTAAAAAAGGATGGGAGGGGTAGGTAGACACCTTTAAGTGGTTGGAGGGAGACGCTTTACAACTGATCATGGAAATTGAATAATTAAGAGAGACTCTACATGAGATCATGGCAGAGGATCATCGCCATCCTATGATTCGAGGAGGATTAATTGGGAATGGAATCCCCTTTCAACCCAAATATAAATTCAGCGTCAAGCATTTATAAAAATTCAACTTTTGCCTTTTGCTAGATGTTCCTCCCCACCCCCTTCATGAGGAGTGTGGGGGGAGACCTCCCCTCTGCAATTGTGAGTACTTGAATAGGAGGGGATGCTTCTCCCTAGTTTGGTGATGGACAGCTTGATACTACAACTCTTTACATTTAGCCCTTTTAAGTACTAGATGGTGCCAGGGTGCACGTGCATGAAACTCCTACCAATTAAGTATGCATTTGAATTTACTTGATCATGAAAGAAAAATAAGATGAGAAAGAAGGTCACACTTTGATTGAGATAATGCTTGTGTTTAAATACAAAGGTCTATGAGAGATTACAGGTTATGTAATGAATTTATAAAGCTCAACTAATGAACTAAATATGGAATGAAAGAATAAAATCATGCAAAACAATATCTGTACTATCTAACTGTAGAATCACTGGGATTTATATTATGCTGCTTTTCTAGTTTATGATGACAAGAATCACGGGTAGTGATATTTGGCTCATTTGAACAATTATGGTTAGCACCCCCTACAAGCTGATGGCGAGTGGCTGGAGCATTAGCTTGTCACACAACAATAAGAACCTAGCAGTAGTTAGTCATTTTATTAATATATCAACACACTGCTCTAAGGATGAGATGTATCTAAGATAGATATCATTGTTGAGAACTTTTTCTCGGATGAAATGATAATCCACTTCAATGTGCTTGATTCAAGCATGGAAGATGGGGTTACAGACCCAAGCAAGAGCTCCCAAGTTGTCACACTATATTATGGGCGCAATGGGAAGAGAGATTTTGAGGTCTTTGAAGAGCATTCTAATCCAAAAGAGCTCGACAGTGGCTATGGCAAGGGACCTATATTCAATTTCAATGCTGCTTCGAGAGACAGTAGCTTGTTTTTTTGCACTCCATGAGACAAGACAAGGGCCAAGATAAATACCAAATCCACTGGTCGATCGTCTATCATCTATGCAACCTACCCAATCTAAATCACGATAGGAAGTAAGAGAGACTGTACCACGAGAGATACATATCATGGGTGATGGTACATTTGAGATATCTTAATACTCGTTTAGTTGCGGACCAATGAGTGCTAGTAGGTGCATGAAGGAATTGAGATAGTTGGTTGACTGAGTAAGTAATGTCAAGTCTGGTCAAAATGCAATATTGGAGGGCCCAAACAATTTGTCGATATTCAATGCCATCAATAAGAGGTTCTCCTTTCATGCTGAGATAATTTGGTGTCAAATGATACTAGGGAGGGACATGGTTTGGCACCAATCATGTGAGCTCAATGCAGCAAATCCAAAAAATATTTAGATTGTGTTAAGTAAAGACTAGTGTGATTCTCGAGTGGCTTGAATGCCTAGAAAGATAGCCAAGGGACCAAGATCTTTTAAGGCAAATTCTTGCTGTAGGACTTTAATCAAGGAGGATATATGCTTAGAATGAGTTCCTGTGACAAGTAGTGAATCAACGAGACAAGCAAGTAAAAATGAATATTATCTTGATGAAATGTAAAAAGAAAATGATCAAGTTGTGATTCTAGAAAGCCGAGAGCAATAAGCACTTGGGACAGTTTTTTCAACCAAGCTTGTGGGGCTTGTTTGAGTCCATAGATGGACTTTTGGAGCTTACAAATGTGATTGGGGAATTGTGGATGTTTGAAGCCAGGTGATTGCTCCATGGAAAGAGTCTCCTGTAAAGTGCCATGTAAGAAGGCATTTGAAACATCTAATTGCTCGATCTACCAACCATAATGAACTGCAAGACTAAGAACAATTCGGATGGTGGCTGGTTTTATCACTGACTAAAAGTCTCAATGTAGTCAATCCCATCTCATTGTTCATAGCCTTTGGCCACTAAGCGGGCCTTATATCTATTAAGAGACCCAACTTTTTGCTTCACTTTGAACACCCACTTGTGATTGATGGGACGAGGGTAGGGCTGAAAACCGACGTCGTCGGTGTGGTTTTTGGGCAAAACTGATGCCGACCGACGCCTGAATAAGTGGGGGAGCCACCGATCGTAACCGGTCGATGGAGAGGAAGTAACCGATCGAGGCGGTTCTCTGGCGGTTCTCGGTCGGTGTCGGTTCCCCAAGCGCCGATAATCTACAGAGAGAACAATGAGAGAGACTGCGAGAGAGAGGGTTGCATAGGAGAGAGAGAGAGTTACAGAGGAGAGAAAGGGAGAGAGAGTTGCAGACGACGGGAAGAAGGCGATCGTGAAGAAGAAGACACATCACGCAATGACGCCGTTCAACTTAAGTTTAAGTGGAATGGCATCGTTTCAGACTTTTTTTTTTTTTTCCTTAAGTCCTTAATAAAATGACGCCGTTTGGTTAAATGCCAAACGGCGTCGTTTCCATTATTTGTTGTAGTATATATGGTTATAAAACGTCGCAATTCCACTTAAACTTAAGTGGAACGGCGTCGTTTCGATAAGGGTATATTAAAAAAAAAAGGTTTTATTATATCAGTCGGTTCAGCGGTCCGGTCTAGCCTCAAACCGGGACCGAACCGATGAACTTCGGTTTCTTCAAATTTCCACCGCACGCCGACCGATTCTCCACCGGTTCCGGCCGGTTCCTGACGCGGCCGGTCGGTTCGCGTCAGCGGCGGCCTGTGGCGTCGGTTTCTGTACAGCCCTAGACGAGGGTAGAGAATCCCAATTTAGTTTTCTTGAAGAGTTTGAAACTCAGTAGTCATGGTTGCTTTCCATTCCTAGGATTTTGCAGCGTGAGTAAATGAGGTTGGTTTAGGTGGTAGAGAAATAGAATGAAAAGCTTTAATGGGATGTTTTGTGTAGTAATATAGCTGGTAGTCTGGAAAGTGTTTTGGTTGAGAGTTACCAGCCCTTGCTCTAGTGATCATGCGGTGAGAAATAGGAGGAGTGGGTTGCTGAGATGAGCGAGATTAGGCCTGAGGAGTAGGGGAAATTGATGCAAATGGGACATCAGTAGGAGGGGCAAGGTGTTAAAGATTAATCTATAGAGGTAGGGGAGAGTGAGTGGAAGAAGTAGTTGTCAATGAAAATAAGTAAGGACAAGGAAGTGTGGAAAAATGATTTGAAAATGAGAAGGAAGAGACAATACCTGATGGAAGATCTTTGCAAGGCTGAGAGTAGGATGTGGCATAACCTCTTACTAGAAAACATTGCTCATCAAAAACCACATGCCAATAGAGGAACATCCTATTAGAGCTTGGGTCAAGATAGCAGTAACCATTGTAATTGGATGGATAGCCAAGAAAAATGCACTATTTGGTCCTAAATCTTAGTTTGTGTTTGTTGTAAGGTCAAAGAGGAGGAAAACATGCACAACCAAAGACCTTGAGAGATTGGTAGGGAGGATCCTTGTTGAATAATGTTTTATATGGAGAGGTGAAATAAAGAGTGGGGGTTGCAGTCAATTGATGAGATAAACAACAGTAGAAAAAGCACTGGGCCAATAGATCTTGGAGAGATGTGAAGTGGCAAGAAGAGCAAGACCATTTTCAATGATGTGGCGATGCTTTTGCTCACTCACTGTGACGCTCCCAAATTTCGCTTGGGATCGGACGGACATTTGAAGCGTTGAGATATCTAATACAAGGTTATCTGCCCCCGTTTATGACATATAAGATGCAATATTCCTAATATGCATCTAGCATTATGCAATATTCGCAGCGGATAATTTTTTTCTTTAGCAAGACTATGCACCAAACTAAAAGTATCCCAAATACTTCAAACATATTTAATACAAAAAGATATACTAAATAGCTGAAATCATAACGCTAGTCCAAAATAGTTATGATCAAAAGAGTACTGGAGATGCAACTCCATATAACATGTATTAATTTAAGTTAACTACTACATTAACAATGACGCCACTCCGTCGCTCAGTCGACCGTATCCAGTTGGTTGAATTCCAGTTCTTCTTCAGGTCCTATGACAAGAACTACCATTCGGGTGGAAATGGTAGTGAGACTACCATAGTGAGATTTGATTACAGATCTCAGTAAGTTAACAGAAAACCTTCACACAGGTTAATAAGGCATGCATAGCAGTAAAAGTATGAATACATAATTAAAATCATAATAATTATAGCATAACTTGACATACAACATAATATAATTGACATAACTTAAACTAAAGCGTGAAGTGAACTTGACTTGCTTAAACTAAATTAGACTTAAACTGAGACTTGACTTGACAAGAACTTGATCTAAAACTTGACTTAACATGAAGAGACTTGACTTAACATGAACTTGATCTGAGACTTGACTTAACATGAAATCATTTTCTTTTATCTTCTTAAACTTATATTTTTGGGTACTACATGGGTTCTCTAGAGCCATGTGTCCTTACCGATTACCGCATCACATCACAGGTATCTGCACCAGCTGTGAATGCGTTATGACTGATATTGGCACCAACCGTATGTGCCACACTCTATGTGATCCCCATACCTCGTGTGCCATACTCATGATAGACCCCCACGAGAACTGAAATATGTTTGGTATCTGCACTAGCTGAAATGTGGCTCCATCGGCATTAGGGCCTGGCGTGCTCTGGTGACTAGCTAGTTAGGCCTCGGCCGCTACCCGTTGACTGTATTTTGTCAACTCAGGAAATTTCACACCTTATTAAACACTCCAGCGTGAACAAAGGAGTTCCACTAGGATATTATCTCATCCTAACACTTAGAGTCGTAATTGACATGATTGTTCTCGAAACACACAAACTGTATTCGAGACAAAACATAACTGGAGTACGAAAGAACAGAAATCCTGACGTAACACAACAGGACTTGAACGTAACTCAAAAGATATGACTTGCTTGAAATAGAAACATTTCATAACATGACATAACATATAACAAGCAACACATTTAACATGGCATACTTGCAACATTGAATATTACATGACATGACATACATGAAACGGATGATATACTTAACTTAACATGACATACTTGCAATGTATAGAAATACATGACAGAATATCTTATGCAACAAATGAATAACTCGTGACAGAATAAATTCTGTGTAACAGATAAATATGTAATGACTTTGCATGACACATGTTATAACATATATACATACATTGTAGTTCCTTTACTTATCACTCATACACATTAAACTGCTAGTAAGTTAAAAGCTAACTTACCTCGGTCTTCATTTTTATAAACAACTCAAACACGATCACGAGTAACTGAAAATAGTGATTTCTAAAAGTTAGAACTTAGTCACTTACAATTAGAAATATGAAAAAATATGAACTTAAGAGTAAAATTACAATTTTTACCCTCTACATGTGGGAAAATGACTTTTTTACCCCTAACTTAAAGATTTTCCATCCTAACTCTAAAAATAACCAAAATTTACATACCTCATGTAAATTTTGTCTTAAGTTCAAATATCAACTCAGAAAAATTTAAAACTAAACACAATCATTAAAACTCTATAGGGCCAAAATTTTATATAGGCTATTCCTTTGATTTTTATTTCTAACATGTTTTAATCAACCTCTTGATCCATGATATATAAAGATGTGATCTTCAAATAAAAACATTACATGGTTTTAAAAGGTGTCCTAAAACAGATCTAAGCTTCAAAATCAAAATCACATGGTTAAAAATCAACCAAAACATAAATTTAGCCAAGAACATCATCACTTTGGCCTAACCAAATATCTCCTTGCATAAAATTTCATATTTTCATAACTAATATCAAATACAGTCAAAACAACATTCTAACATGTATATAAGAGACTTATGATCCTCAAATAAAAATATCAAAGCCATTGGATTAGGATTAAACCATAAAAGATTTAAACTTTCTCAAAACAGAAATTATTTTTCCTCTTCCAGTTTCTAGGTTTTTAGATCTAAGAAAATATTTCACCAAAACTTTTAATCATGCAACAAATCCTCAACCAATAATCATATACATATGTTAACAGTACTCTATAAAAATTTCGGACCAATATCTATCCATTAGCTTGGTCAAAAAGGCCAAACTACAACACACTCTCCAGTTTATCTCCCAGATTAACCTTTATGGGGTTTGAACAAATTTTGATCAATCAAATGATCTTCAAATTGAACAAATAAAATATTCACGTAAACTAGACTAAAAAAGGAACAACTTTTATGAAGGAAAAGTTGTGATAAAATACTTACAAAAGCTTCTCATAAAGCATTCAACAGAGACCAGAAAAACTGCCCGAGAGAGTCTTTTGTGTTTTGTCAAAGAAAAGTGTAAATGAGAGTTGGTTTTCGTGGGAAGTGGACTGGAGAGACTCTTACACAGGTTATAGAAAGTGATAGGACTGAAAGAGAGCTTGAATGTTGGCCTTTTCTTTTCCAAAAAAATCAACCCAAAATCTTTTCTCAAGATGGAGTGAGAGAGTGAAAGAGTGAGGTGGCCCTTTAGATATTTTTCTTCAAAACCTTCTAGAATCTCTTTTGAAAAATCTATTCAGCCAAGTGGAGGTTCAAACTTAGCCAAGAAGCAATGCTAATGAGACCAAATTTGTGGGCCTTAATGGGCCTAAACCTAATGGGCCTAAAGTTTGGGGTTTTAAGAGAGTTTGAGTTGCTATCAAACCCAAATCCAATATCACTTGACGCAATCAATTTTTCAAGGTTAACAAAGTTGGATAATGATGTTCTAACATAAATTTGAATAATTAATAGCATGTTGAAGTAATTTAATCAAACGATTAAACACAATGCTAAAAACTGATTCATTTAAGTTTTGGAGATCAACTTTATGGTTTGGATAGAACCGTTTAAGATTTTGATTTCAACCATGATTTTGGTTCTCAGTTAGATTCCAACCATATAGGATTTCACTAGGGTGGAAATCCTCTTTGGTTTGGCACAATTCAATTGGTCAGATGTAATAGGGTTTTTGCTTAGATGACAAGATCTCACACCTTGATTCCTTCAAATCCATCAAACGTTCCTCATGGTGCCAAGTGTCTAATACTATTGACTATGTGTGGCTAAGATCCTGCCAAGTGTCCAAATAAAACCTCTTTAATCTAATTTGGACATTCCACACTGTGATTTTGAAACACTGCAATTGGTGAGCATAATGAGATTACTATTCACTCTGAAAAAGTGAATTATAGACTTAGCACTAAAAATTCTTAAATATTCATATTAACCTACAGTGAAAATCGTTAACCAAAATTCAACCTCGAAGTGCCCCTAAAAATAATTCAATAGTTTCAAACAGACGTTTCGTCTGAAAATTTGAAAATAGACTTATTGCGCCATAAAATCCTAAATAATCAACTGAGTCTAATGGCGCAGACTATAATGCATTCTGACACTTATAACTACCTCAAATAATTAAAATCGTACTTTTGACCCCACAGTGAGTGATAACACAAACTATATTGACAGACTAAAACCAATGCGATTGGTCGATTTGTGAAAACTTATAAAGTTTTCACGAGATTCCTAAAACCAATAGAAATTTTACCTTTGAATTTCTAGCGGGATGTTACACTCACACCATTTTGTTGTATTGTGTAGGGCATCAAAGTTTATGATGGATGCCATTTTGTTCAAGGAGATGCTTGAAGGAAAGGGAAGTGAACTCCCCTCTTCCATCTAGTTGGAAATTTTTAACCTTAAATGGAAAAAGATTTTTTGCAAGACTTTTAAATTTGATGAAGCATTGGAGAACATTTGATTTAAGTTTGAGAAGGAAGAACCAAGTGAACCTGGAAAAATCATCTACAAAAATCACATAATAATGAGCCTTCAGTAGAGAGAATGGGAGAGGACCAGACATCAGAATGTAATAATTCAAATAGATGATTGCTTTATCGAGTAGAAGTAGAAAATGAGAGCTTTTTCTTCTTTGCCAGTTGGTAGGGTACACATACAGTAGATGATATTGACTTGGAGATTGGTAAACTAAAATTGTTAATGACATGTTTGACAATATTAGGAGCTAGATGTCCTAGTTGATTATGCTATATGGGGATTGATGTCTTGATGCCAATGAAAGCTATAGGAGTTTTTGGTGTATCCATGAGCAGCGAGTTCAAGTGCATCGGGTAGAGTCCATCCTTACTTTTTCCTTGCAAGAGTATCTTTTGAGTGTGATTGTACTTCACCATAAAGAAATCAGCAATTCGGATATAAGTGAGAGTTACTGTCATTACAAAATTGTTAAATTGAAAGGAGATTGACAGATGCGATAGGACAGTGTAAGATGTGTTTTAAATGCAAAGAAGAGCCATTAGATAGAAACATAGTAGAACCAGTATATGCAATGGACAAGTTGGAACCATTTCCAATAGTAACATTGTTTGTGCCCTCAAATGTTTGTTGCAAATGGAGATTCTCAAGTGTGGAGGTGACGTGATTGTTTGCAGCACTATCTGCATACCACAGTCAATCTTGTTCTTTCAAATGGACAACATTTGATTTAGCCACCATGGCTGCCAACTGAGATTGCGGATGTCTCTCTTGATAAGAGAATCCATTCTATGATAACAGTCTAGCACATTGTGACTTGGTTTGCCCCAAATTTTACATGGAACCCAAGAGTGAGATTTAAAGATAGAGGATGATTGTGAAGATTTTTGAGAGGAAGTAAATTGGGAGGGCTGAGAAGGTTGCTATCTGGGTTGTTGGTTGCGGAAGGGCATTTGCTTGTATTAATTGAAATATTTGTTCTTACAAGTAGGAAAGCTTTTACCAGATTTTTTGGAAAACATAACAAATTGCTCAGAGTTGGGAAAAATAAAAGTGGTGTGTGAAGAAAGTAGGGCTTCAAAATTGAGTAGTTCAGATTGAAAAGACTCAAAAGTTATGGGGTGATCTATGGTAGCAAAGGAGAAAGAGGAAATGAAAGGGTATAGGATGGATGAAGACCACTTACTATGTAAGAAATAAGATCTTCATCATCTACTGTTTTCCCTACTACAGCAAGTTGATATGCATATTGCTTGGCCAAGTTAAGATAGGTTGTGCAGGTTTTAGATTCCTGCTTGAGTGATTGTAGTTGTCTTTTTAAATGAGCAACACAGGACTGAGATTTTGAGGCAAACTGTATGGCAAGAGAGGTCCAAACCAGTTTAGAGGTATTGAGACCATAGACAGTACCCAGAGCCCCCTTTGTAAGAGTTGCATTCAACTAACTGAGAATAAGCTGATCTTTCTTTGTCCAAAGGACAAAGTCAGAGTTGAGCTTGGGGAGGGATTGTCAACATAGGTGGGAATGAATTGGGGTGGACAAGATTCACTCCCATCAACAATTCCCAAAAGATCATAGGTGCGTAGTACGGGTAAAAATTGAGATAACCATAGTAGATAGTTATGTTGATCTAGTTTAATAGAGATAAATTGGGCGATAAAGGTGATGATGGAATTAGTTTCTGCCATAAGGATCGAAGCTATTAGCCTTTATGGCTGTTTGATACCATCTAAGAAAATAAGATGAGGAAGGTCACACTTTTATTGACATAATGCTTTTGTTTAAATATAGAGATTTATGAGAGATCGCAGTTTAGGTAATGAATTTGTACACCTCAACTAATGAACAAAATATGGAATGAAAGAACAAAATCATATGAAACAATATATGTACTATCTGACTACAGAATTACTGGTATTTTAATTATGCAAATTTTCTGGTTTACGATGACAAGAAGCACGGGTAGTGTTGAGGTCGTGTTTCACTGCCTGGGCATGAATTAAGACTTGAATGAATTGGTTTGGATCCTGTTGAGATAGAGAATGGGGGTGGGGCTCGGGGAGCCATGGTACCTTCAATGCTTAAGTTAGTCGTAGGGAAAGAGTGTCAAAACGAGTGTAGGAGAAAAACGTTCAATCAGAGAGAGAGCCCCCAAGAGGGTGTGTGGGGGTATTTATATACCTGGCCAGTGTGATATTCAGACAAAGGGATTCGAGGAGGTGTCATATGTACCTGTCAATCGGATCGTGGGGGTGTCGCCCATATCCCCTCTTGTCGTGTTCTGTTTCAGCCTTTCCCCAGGTAGCAGGGCTCCATACCTGATCGTGGAGACCATTGATACCTCAATCCATGTCGTGTCGTGCTTGGCATTGTCTTTCATTTAATGCGGTGTGGCCATGGTCAAGCGTGCCTGCCGTCGGCACTCGAGTGCAGGGATTGTCCCTGGCACCCTGCTCCTGAGTTGTCGACGCCTTCGTCTGCGCTGTTTTCAGTGCTTGGGTGTCAGGGTCATTCCTGACACCTTGATTTGACCCTAACGCCTTGATCGTGGGTAGTCAGGAGCAATCCATACTTCTGATCAGGCCCCATGCAAGGCGCTTCTACTATATTTTCCCACATGGGCCTTAAGGATCGGACTAAGTCCTCTTCAGCCTAGTCTTGGCCCATGTTACCCGAGCTGTTCAGGCCAGGCCTGTTCGGTTCAGCCCAAGTCTAGGGGATTACTCCCCTCACAGGTAGTGATATTTGGCTCATTTGAGCTACTATGGTTAGCAGATCATGATAATGATTTCTTAAGGCTTGATGATTACAGTTTAAAGTATTATTACATCCACCCCCCGGCCTACTGGCCGTGTTGTTATATATTATCGTAGCTTTTCTATAACTCAATAGTTTTTTTTTTGGGTTCTTGGGAATCACGTATTTGTTGAATAAAAGTACTTTTTGATGCCATCTGCCAACTTTAGGAAAGTGAGAACGACAAGCAATGCAGAGGAATTTATGGTAGTGATTTGTGTTAAACTTTTTATTTCTCAGGTTGCAGTAAAATGGAGATGGAAAGTGGAAACGCAGCCAATGATAAGACTTCTGAATCAGAGATGGTTTTCCTTGGCCTTGTAACATTCTTTGACCCGCCCAAATAGTCGAGGACTCTACAAAGCAAGCTTTGTGGCGGTTGGCTGAGAGTAGGGGTGTTCATCCGGGCGGGTTTTTTCCCGGCCCGGTCCGGAATCCGGTTTCCCGGATTCCGTTTCCGGGTTCCGGCCCGGAACAAATCCGGGCCGGAACTCGGGTTGCAAAACCCGGGTTACCCGGAACCCTTTTTTTTTTTTTTTTTTCCTTTCTTTCTTTCTTTCTTTCTTTCTATTTTTTTTTTCTAAATATCAAGATGTTCAGACTTCAGTACATTCTTTTTCTCAAAAACCTGAAGGCTTTGTTCTAAAAAAAAAAACACAAAAAGAAAAACTTGGGCCCATTTTTGTTTTAAAAAATAGTATATAGACCACATTTTTGTTATTATTACACTTAAATAATTTTGAAAGTGTAAATAATAACATGAGTTACATCATAACTATTAAGCTCATGAACATAGACTAAAAAAAAAAAAAAAACCGGGTTCCGAATTCATCCGGGTTCCGGCCCGGGTTTGACCCGGGCTAACCCGGTCCTGGTTCCGGCCCGGGTTTGAAACCCGGGTTCCCGGATTGGAACCCGGATGAACACCCCTAGCTGAGAGTCATGAAGTGAAAGCCAAAGATGATTCACTGTCCATGAAACTCTCAAAAGAGCTGCTGCATTACTAGCTAGGCTTACCCCAACTCAGGATTTCCGAGTAGTACTGAAGTCATTGCAGAGGGTTGCAACTCGTTCAATAAGTTTCACTTAATAGGTCACAATTTAATTGGTTAATAGAAAAAATAATTTAAAATTTGTATGATTACGGACGATAAGATTTAGGATGCAGAGTATCGTTACTAACTAAATCATATTATTGGATGTTTTAGTGATGCATGGCATAAATGACTCACCTCGGCGACCTCGCATTAGACGCTGCCAATGTAGGTGTATCAATTACAAAAGACTTTTGCTGACATTATCTTACTTGAGAAAGACCTCAACGTCCTTGTTGCCGGAGTTGAGGAAGTTTATGTGTTCGACGGTTGTGACTTCAGCCATTAATTCTTTACATGACCATTATTTATCATATGTTTAACAGCCATTGTCATATGTTTGATTTTTGGTTCTTTTTCTTACATAGTTTTCAGTTGGCCCCGGGTGGTTAAGAGACTTCACATTTTGTTTAAAAGATGGCTTTCGATAACAGACCGAATTCACAAGAAGAAACCTGCATTAACACAAAAATCTGCTAGGAAAGGCGAAACCGAGAAGGTTTCCTTTGCAGATTATTGGGTGTAACAAGCGTAGCCTCGAAGATTTTACAGCATCATCAACAATTTCTGCATATACTCTACAAGAACCTCATTATTGCACTTTGCAATTTAGCATAACAAAGTGAATCTGATGGTTGGGAAGCCAAAAACAAAGAAAAACCGCTTAGTAGATCTTCCTCTTCAATTATGAGGCTTGATGCAACTCAGATGTGACATTTCTTCACAGAAAATGATGCAGATAGAAACAGGCACATGTAATACCAAGCAACATTAAACTATTGAGACTTTGCTTGTTGGGTGAATCGCCTGCAAGAATATGTACACTTCATAGATTCAGCACCCAACCTCGTGTGCATCATTCAAAACAGAAGCCGGATGGGGTCTATGTAATGTAGCATTTACCTAGTTGGAGATAATTGTTCTTTATGTTCCATTCAAAATCCCAGTGCTGTCTGTCATTTTTAAGTGTCCAATAAGCCCATCCAAATGAAGCAGCATTATATACCTCTAATTGTGCCTTTCCAAACTCTTGGTAATCTGTCTGAGATCCAGTTGTCACATTCCACTCATTCACCCATTCCCCTGAGATCAATCCACTTTCAAAAGAATTATTCTTACTGCTGGGAACCCTAACCAAGTCTCCAACTATATAATGTCTCAAATGAACTGAGGGTTCCAATTCAGAATATTAAGAAAGACAAGGAAGCAATAATTTTGTGATCTCTATATGCACTATAATGTTCCATACTGATTTTAATTTATTTGGCAGAAAATATGTTCAGGAGTAAAATATCAGTTAGAAATTGATCTGAATAGAAAATTTGAAGGATAAGACCTCAAAGAAGCAAAGTATTTTCAATAAAAGAGCACATATTTTGACTTACCAATAAAAACAAGTGGGCCATTGGAGCTGTTGAGGGCCTGTAATTGAGCTTCCCTGCTCTTGTATATGAATTGTATATTATCCGTCGAGCTCATATTAACAAAGAAAGTGTCAAAAAGACTGTAGAAATGCAAATCCACCACTACATTGTGACTGCCTATGTTAGCTTGATAAAGTTCCAAGGGATCTGCATTGCCAATTCTTTGGCAAATTATTACATAAGCTGTTGGTGAGTATTTTCGAACAATTTGGTAGCCTCGCATATAAAATGAAACTAGAGTATCCAAGGGAACTGTGGGTGCAGATGGTTCATTTAAGAGTTCAATTCCCAGCAATGCAGGATGCGTTGCATACCTGCAAATGAAAGCAGTCAATTTGTGTAGAGCTACATTTCAGAAGGGCCTGAAATAATGATTCAGGTGTCATAAAATAACAAACCGAAACAGATAAAAGTTCTTCGAGTGGCATTTTTTAGCACCATTCACATCATATAATTTAATATTACCATAGAATTCTCTCTCTCTCTCTC